>CM056993.1:110896122-111496122 GCA_029891345.1 Dryococelus australis | reverse complement strand
GTGGTGGACTGGACCATGGTGGTTGAAGGAAACCAGTGATCATTGGTCCTGCTATATGTCCACAGAAGAGACCTCGGCATCAGCCTCCATCACTCCTGAACAGAAAACTCTCTCATTCGGCAACTTTGTAGACACCAGCCCTTTGGAGTTATTGCTTGAAAGGTACAGCAAGTTGAATAAGCTTATCCGCATAACAGCATATGTTGCACGCTTTATTCACAATTGTAGAGTGCCACAAAAGGCTACTGATGCCTTACTACCCCATGAACTAAACAAAGGCTTGAACATTTGGCTGAGATATGTCCAAGCTTCTTGGTTTGAAGCTGATATTAATGCTCTAAAGAAGCAGCAGCGTGTATCACCTCAGATCCAGAAATTGGTTCTATTTATTGATCCTTGTGGAGTGGTCAGAGTGGGCGGTAGGCTGCCTCAGTCAAAATTACCATTTGAACAAAAGCACCCGGCTTTACTTCCCAAATTGCACTGTTTTACAGACTTAGTAATCCGTCATTATCATGAAGTCAATCAGCATCCTGGTGTTCAAACTCTTCAGAGTATCCTCAGGACACAATTTTGGATACTCACAGACAGGTCTGCCATTCGTTGCTGTCTTCATTACTCATTACTGCCTCAAGTACTTTATGAGACCTGTCTCTTTGGCACCATTAATTAGAGATCTTCCTGCCATGAGGATTCAGCAGTTGAAACCCTTTGCCAAGGTCGGGGTGGATTATGCTGGTCCGTTTACTACTAAGCTGGCCCGAGTTCATCGCCCAGTGTTGTTAAAAGCTTATCTTTGCGTATTTGTTATGCAACGAAAGCAGTGCACCTTGAGTTGGCATCTGACCTTTCTACTGATGTATTTCTAGGTGCATACAAATGCTTTCTTGCCCGTCGTGGCAGGTTATCTGACCTATATAGTGGCTGGAACCAACTTTGTGGATGCAAATAACTATCTGAATGAACTGCAACAGCTGAATGCTTCTGTCAACCACCAACAGACCATGGCAAGCACCTTTGCCACCCTTTGGATAACTTGGCATTTTAATCCCCCGCAGCACCTCACTTCGGTGGATTATGGGAAGCCAGAGTGTCGGTCAAGTCCCATATGAGGCGTGTTATTGGAAAGCAAATTCTCACTTATGAGGAACTGAATACTGTTCTAGTACAGATCGAAGCAATCCTCAACTCCAGGCCTCTTTGTCCACTGAGCTCGGACCCGAATGACTTGTCCGTGCTTACTCCTGGTCATTTTTTTGACTCTTGAGCCACTTGTCACAGTTCCAGAGCCAAACCTGTATGACATCAGTTGAATCGTTTACAGCGCTAGCAGCTCGTGGATAAGCTTCAGGAGGATTTCTGGAAATGCTGGCATCAGGACTATCTTCACACCTTACAGCAGCATCCAACATGACAGGAAGAAAATCAACCTCTTCACCCTCAGCAGCTTGTATTAGTAAAAGAGGACAGGCTTCCTCCGCTGCAGTGGTGCTTAGGACGCATCGTTGAACTACACCCTGGTCGTGATAAAGTGCCTAGAGTAGCCACTATCTGCACAGTGGACGGAACCGTTAAATACCCCGCCATTAAACTGTGCCCACTGCCCTTTAAAGGTAGAAATGAATATTTCAAGGGGGGCTGTGATGTTTGGTACTGTGTGTATAGATGTTTTTGTAAATATTACTGTATACAGATTTGAACTTCCCCCCACTGCCATCAGTGGCGTGCTCTTAGTGCTTCTAGGAATTAGTATATTTTGACAGTCAGTTGTTCGCAATTCGTTTGGGAGAAATGGTGTTTGGTACTGCCCGCCAGTTCTCATATCAACAAACTTTTGTGTATTACAGTCCATCAAAATGTTCGAAGTACCACCACTCTTCTATACCTACTAGAGTACATAAACAAGAGGAAGGAGCATATCAAGCACAACATTTTACGAATGTGCAGAGAGTTGTTTCAACTCAAACGCACCATATATTACATAAAACAAAGTATATTTGAAGCGGCTGCGCAACACGTCAACCCCCCACCCCGACGCGCCCAGCAGTGAGTGTCGCCACACCGCCGAAGATGACCAAGCACCGCTGAACGCTTGAGACCATATCCCGAGCGCACAAGGGTAGTTGTCCCACTCCGTGCATTCCAGGTCGATGTTACAGGGTCACGCCTCCCACCCTTGCCCGCCATGCACTCAAGTGAGCCATATATAAGGCAGCGCGTAGCCGAGGTCGAGAGTTTATCATCTCCAGGCTCGCCTCAATACTTCTTCCCCATCAGGGGCCTGTCTGTTGATACACACACACACATCTTTCGACGGCCACCCATTCTGTACACCTTTGTGCTCAGGACGGTAGAGCCTCCACCACTAAGACACACCCCACAGAGGAGGGACAGCCAACCTAAGTTGAAGCACTGACTGGAGTTGCTAGCTAAGATGCTGGCAGAGGTAGCTGCTTGGGATTGGAGGCCCTATGTCTGTAGACCACACCTGACAGTGGCAGGAAGGCAGCTCCAGGTGATTGCACTGTTAGGAGTCAGGGAGCGCACCACCAGCCATTGGCGCCCTTACACACCTAAGTTAGGGATCGTCCATTGCTTGCCACATGCAGGAAATCAAGCGTGTTATACGCCTATGCCGTTCACCAGCCGGCACGGAGCTCTGAGGCAGAGTTCAGTGCAGCCAAGCAGGTCTTTGTGGTAAATCTCGTTGCACCGGGAGTCGATACTCCGCGGGGGCAGGTCCAAGCCACCCGATCCGCGGGGAGTGCGGCATCTCCTGTTGGGAGTTACAGGTTTCACTCCGCCCCAGTTAGGACAGGTTACGAAGTCCATCCAGCAATTTGAGCCCTGGTCACCGGGAGCGACACCAGGCTCGGGCGGGCCAACCTGCACATTGGCAGCTGGGCCAGCAACGAGTGGAACCGCCACCATCTGGTGGAGAACTATAGCAGCTCCACTTACGTCAAGGCCAGTGGAACCAAGGACTCAACCAACATAACCTGCAGCACTACTTCGACATTTGCCAAGCCAAGTCAACCGAGCACTGGTAAGTCCACCTTGCCTCAGAGGGCCAGTGTTGTGAGGCATATTGTTCGTCCAACTGCACCTGACTACATACCCTGTAGCTATTGCACAAGGCCCGCATTGGTGTCCGGAAAGAAGGGGAACTGAGCCCTAGCGTAAGCACGACTAACCTAGCGCAGAAATAAAAGTCTCTTGTACGACCAGGGTTTAAGCGACACGGGTCAAATTTTTGGAAATCCCCCACGTACTTTTAAATTTCTATGTGTCGCACACCACTTACCTGCTGCACAGGATTCTGCTTGCTTGCAGCTATTTTGTGTGTTTGAGGCCACAAAAGCTCACCCCTTGCCTCATCGCCTGAATGTGACATCTAGAGGTTACCCTACATTTTTTAGCATGCTAATAAAGATAAAAGAGCGATGCATGAAGAACATTTCTGTAGTTTCTGCATAAACATTTAGCAGCTATAACTGATTCTGAAAATACCTGTTTTAACACTTTTCTGCCCCAAAAAATGAATCCGAATCAAAATGAGAATTTTAAACTTGTCTTGGGGCACGACACATTTCTTAAATGCTACTAGTGTTTAGACACTAATACAAAATATCCAACAGTTTTTTAATCTTATGTTTTCTACCAAACCTCTGCAGCATGGTTCATGTCACAACTAAGTACAGCCCTTACTCAGATGATAGATTTTAAAGTACTATGCCACTGTTGGTAAAAGAAGGTGCTTGCGAACAAAACTTAAAAACAGACATCCTTTATCTGATGACAGGAAGTAAATAATAATTAAACACACATGTGATATACCTAAATTTTTAGTGTTGTCTGTTTATGAACGCATACCATAAACCTTTAGCTTAGTGCAGACATGTACGAGAAGTTTTGTTTATACAGATGCACTGCCAACGTCTAGTGTAGTGCACAGTCACATTTGTTTGCTTATTAGCAGGTACAGAATGAGCAAGTGAAGAGATTTGGGCGGCTCTTAACATTGTGGTCTTGAGAGCATATTAGGGTGATTGAAGTGAGTATGGAGCGGCACAGAAATGAGAGGACAGGGGAAACGGGAGATCCTAGAGAAAATCCGCCAACCAACTGCATCGTCCGGCACGATTCCAACTTCCTGTGACCCGGCCGGGGGTTGAACCTGGTTGGCACAGAATGACTTTTAGTCTCTCTTGGCCCCGAGGGTTGCGATAGAGGTAGTCAGCTGTATTGACCTCAAGCACATGTTACTTATGGGTTTTTTCATGTTTAATAAATCTACAGTGGTCTTTCCTGTACATGTTTGCAATCTGAACTCACAAAAATGTAGTATTTAAGAGTGCAGGAAACATAATGTGTTGGAAAGACAAGACACTAGACTAAGCGCGCAGTTGAGCAGTTATAAACGGTGGCACGCATAACTTATTTCACATCCAGTTACTAGAAGTTTGTATAAACAACCAGCTTAAAAACAATAGTTGCAGGAAATCTTAGGTGAAGTGACCTGAAATATACATTGATTGATGCACCATGCGATAAACGATACAATTGGTTTATGTTAACATTATTTTCATAGGAATTTCGCCGGGACCACAAAAAAATGTTGGTTGATGCGGTTTATCGATACATGCGATAACAATACTGAGAGTCGATTGTATATACCATTTATTCAGCTTTGCACAGTGTATGGTGTGTTAGCGCAACTGGTATTAGTGTGTTGACGTCTTTACACAACTGCTACTTTATGGACTGAAATACTTGCACTAATTTATTACCTTAAGATCACAGTGACAAAAAAAAATGCCAGAACATTTAGCAACATTTAGGTTCACAGGTTGTAAAAATTTGTATGAAAACTTAGCAATTGATAGGAAATATAATTTTGTAAAATATACAAAATTTTTGCATTAAGACATATGGGCGAGGCAAATTCATGAGTTATGCACACACACACAATGAAAAATGATGATCGTTTGTGCCTGAAGGGTAGTAGCAAATTCATCTGTTTTTGTACAGTTAACTCTTGATTCTTAGACCCATAGTTCTCAGGAAACGGGTGATTTCGAGTTGATCATTCAAGAGGGACGTTAATGGTAAATTGTTTTATGATTCCCCAAAAAAGAGTAATTTCAAGAGGATTGTTATTCGAGGGGTGTTAAGCCAGTATTCCACAATGTTTTAAGGGTTTTGGTACAGCTTAGGTCATGTCCTGGCCTTTGGCATATAACCGAACATTATAGTGAATGGTGAGCAAGGCCTTAAGTTAAGCTGAAGCCTTACTCTTAGCGCTCTGATTAGTGAGATTTATATTTAGGGCAAACAAAATCTACGCACATGCAGAAAGCATACAATTTTGTCAAAGCTGGAACAGTGACGAACATCCATTAACATTATGATGCGTCCAGACCATTATACATCACAATGTAATATTTATCTAAAAATTAGGAAACCAACACAATTCAGTTGTTTTTCAAATAAAAGTTAAAGACTGCATCAACACTGTGTAATATGTAAAACTTGTTTTAAAGGCTTCCATCACTACAAACAATGCAAAACACATAACTGAACGCGTATATATACCATTTATTCAGCTTCGTCCAGTGTGCGTTGTGTTAGCGCAACCGGCAGCGTGTTAGGCTGCCATGCACACAGTTTGGGTTCCAAACCCGATCAGTGCAAACTTTTTAAGGTTTTAAAATTAACTAGAACTGGCATATTTTCATACTTGCCTATAATTTTGAATAAAGTCTCATTTTAGTAACTGCACTAATTATTACAATACTAACAATGGAATGTTAACAGTATGATATAATGGATATTATTTGAAAATAGGGCTTTTTTAATTGGTAATAATTACATCTCAAAAATTGATCTGACAAAACCTGCTATTGACCTTCAAAGGGCATTTTGTGTGTGTGTGTGTCTGTCTCTCTCCCTCTCTCCCCCCCCTCTCTCTCTCTCCCTCCCTCTCTCTCTCTCCCTCTCTCTCTCTAGACCTTACATTGCAAAAGAAAATAGTATAATATGTCTGCAAAAATAATTCTATTTGTGAGCACATCTGCCACATCCCCACATCCTCAGTGGCAAGAAGAGTTACAATTTGGACTTAATGTTGGTATGACTAACACAACATGGCTTGTTTGTTAATGCTGGCTATTAGTATACAATATTGCGTATCTAATGATTTGATGTTTTAGTGGAAGCTTTCAGCAAGTGTCGTGCCGCTTGCAAAAGTGATGTGCGTTCGTACAAAATGGCATTGACCAATGGAGTAGCCTTTGTTTCATGTGAGACTGAAAACTGCAGTAACGTTTACATTTTTTTAACAGTGAACGGCTGTTTCGACTGTAATAATGATTTAAAGGTTGCATATTTATGTGTAAATGACAACTTTGTAAGGTTTCCCTGCAGTTTTTAAACACAATGAATTCATTTGTTTTAGCTTAGCTGTGATTTGAACATTTGCCACATATCAACAAGTTGCAAAAAATGCTAAATATCAGCCAGTAAAACTCTTAAAACAATCTAACGGTATGCAGTACAAATTGGTTGAAATGTATATTTCTGGGAACATTTAATACTGCATTGTGCACATGAAATATATCAGTACAGGAACTTTCTTGAAACACAGGGGCGGGTAACAAATATTTATTATCAGCCAGGACCTAAAATAAGGTTATGTATTCAGTTCCCATGCTACATACAGCACAAATGAAATACTGCATTCTTGTTCAGTGTTTTCGCATTGGGGTTATGAACTTTATTGACGTGCCATATTATCCCTTAGCTGTCTGACTCCTGCTTCACAATACAATACAATACAGCTGAGATTTGCACATAGGCTAAATATTTTTGATTGATTTATTAGTATGAACATATAAATAGAAAGCTGCAACTCTGCTGTTCATATGCTTATTCACTATTTAAAATTTACATATGTAATTTCCACATTACAAACAAAACATGCCATGTTCCGTAAGTTGTCACACAATAAAGAACAAAATAAATGTATCAGGTCCCAGATAACTTAATAAAAAAACTGTGCAGGTTATTGATCTTCGCAAAAGAAATTGTAAATAAACACTTCAGTGTCAACTCATTTGTTTATAGCTTTACATGGGATGGCGAAAAACTGTGAAACATCCAATATCATCTCACAACATAGAGAAATCACGTTCAGAAATACGTTCCACAAACTATGGATTAATCATGGATTTTCAATTGCCCGAGATGGAAGATCATACGTAATGCCAAACTGAACACTATGAAATGCTGGACTTACAATCGAGAGTTGACTATTCATGAATACGCATTTCAAACACAAACCCTGACGATCAACATCAAGCTACAACGGAATGTTGCAAGCATCTCAAATTATGGTCACTGCTATAGTAGATGCTTGCAGTAGAGCCAAAGCACAATTAAAAAATAACTTCCAATCACCTGCATAACACAGCTGTTAATGAGTATGCATATCTTAGCGATGAACACTTTTCACGCCCTACAAGCAGCAAATGGACACTGCGATAAAAATAATTGTGCTTCTCATTTTGTCTGGTAAATACGAAGTCTACTGATTATAGGCCTGGCATACAGACACATTACTGTAAATTCATGAACTACAAAACAGTCATACTTATAAATTTCTCAAAGTTCAACTTGTCCTAGTTAGCTTGCACTGTATCTGCCACATACAAGTTTCTCAAATGTGAACTGTGCAAATTTTATTAAAAATCACTACACTCAAACTAGAAGTAATTTGATTTATACATTCCCATTATTTATAAAACACTATTGTCTCCAATTTTCTTTACAGACTTGAATTAACTTTCTGACTTCATAGCAAAGTTTGTAGTTCTATCACACTTAAGAAACCTTGCAGTATAAGAGAGTACTGAAACATTTGTGGGACACCAAGTTGACTGCAATGGTATCAATGTATGATTACAAAGAAAACTTAACCAAATTTTTGTGGTGCGCAAGCAACACAGATATCGCAGATGACATGAACTCACCCTGAGCCTGTTGTACTTTGCCTCAATGACAGAAATATCTGCCGCGAGGTCAACCGGCTCTGTGGAACGAATAGTATTCTCTGTTCTCTCAAGCCATTCTACCAGTTCCTCAATGGTGTGGTGAAACTCATGATTCTGAAACACATCATCCAATGAACATTACACTAATAATAAAAAAAATTTTTTTTGTTGATGCTACAAATATTTATATGATTTATACAATTTTTGTACTGTTACAGTTATCAAACAGAACAAAACAACTACAGGCTGTTCACAGTAAAGTTGAGCACCTTTAAAAAAATCTCATATCAATATGCATAGAGTTGAATGGGCACACCATCTGGCCTGGACCCAGAAGTTGGTAACAGGGAGGGGAAGTACATAGATCCATATTTAAACGTTGGTGATCGAAGTGAATACCTACACATAACTTATATCGTGTTAGAGAAAACGCACTACAGAAACACACCTTCACCCCATCTGAATATGGCAAGCCAAATGGACAGGTCACCCAACAGTACTGGAGGCAGGACACAGGGAACTCAAAGAAGTTGATAGTGCTTCAACATACCTCCAACTCCATGCTCCTAGCTTGTACTGTCTACCAGAATCAACAGAAAACAGTTGTGTCATCGCCCTTACCGAAACCAAGTTATTTTATTTCACCACACTTGCAAACTGAAGAGCGTACCTGTTTGAATTTGGCGCTGTAGGAGAAGCAGGCCACTCACCGAAGAGTCACAGCCTACTCGAGTGCCTTAAGTTGGAGTTCTGCACACCAAGCACCGAACGAACAGACGAGATAAGCATCCATGGTCCATGCATGTGACGTCACAAGCTCCACCCCTAAGAAGCGAGGCCAAGCCCCTCCGCACTGCTCGAAGCACCTATGATTACCTGAGGTCACTATATAAGGCAAACCACATCAAGCCTGGGCAGTTGCTTAGGGTGGCTCGCCAGAGTCACTCCATGACGACGATGCTCTCCAAGAGGCCATCATCCACTGAAAGATGCCACTTCAGCAGCACCTCCAGTCATCTCCACAATGAGCAGCTCCTACGTCGACCTAACCTGTCCTAAACCCTGCACCTTTCGGGTAACCTTAGGGCCCTAGCCAGGCCACTACCAGTTAAGTAGAGAATCCTTTTGTTATATAGAGGCCACGGTGGCTGAGCGATTATCACCCTCGCCTCCCACCAAGGCGAACCGGGTTCAATGCTTGGCCAGGTCACCTGATTTTCGCAAGTGGGAATCGTGCCGGACGATGCCGTTGGTCAGTGGGTTTTCTCGGGGATCTCCCATTTCCCCTGCCTCTTCACTCCGATGCTGCTTCATATTTACTTCAATCACCCTCATCGGCTCTCAAGACCTCACTGTTCCGGCCGCCCAAATCTCTTCACTCACCCTTTGTTTAATACAATGATGTCCCTTCAGGACATATCCCACAAAGTTCAGTTAGGATCCTTGGGGTAGATTCAGGATTAATTACATTAAATTATTATCACATCTAATTGAATGATAATGTAACCGGTAGCCTTCACCTGACTTGCATTTATTTTTCTGATTAACTTCCGTAGGCTGGAATAGATTCCGTGGTATCTCCGGTGTGACGGGGATGAGAAGGTGTCGCAGAGCTTGGCTTGTTCCTTAAGAGGCGAGCTGGCCTATAGTGGCGATGAGGGCAGAGGTTAGCTCTTGAATGCCCAGAGAAAATTAGCACCTGTTTCACGTTTTCATTAAGACCACTGCTTCTGGAAAAAGACATTTGGTGTACACATCACACACTCACGCCTGTGAGGCGAAAGGCAGGGCTTGTGTCTCTCTACGGCGTAGAGCCACGTGAGCAGTTGCAGACAGGCGGACACCTTATTCCAGCACTCCAGCACTCTGCGCTAAGGTACAATGAGTAGTGAAAATTAAGTCTCGCTGTCTGCAGTCGCAACATGAGGGTGTTGGCTTCAGCCCAGTCTTCCCAATTGAGGAAGCGTCCCTTCTAGCACAAAGGTGCGGTGGAAAAGACTAGTACCACACTGACAAGCTGGTCTAAAAACTGTGTACCTGCAAGGAGGCTTCACTGTTCTACCTACCAAAGTATGTAGAAGGCTGACTGTAGGTAGTGCTCATGAGTTTAGCAAAGTGTGTATTGACTTGATCGAGTATAGCTCCTGGGATAACTAGCGTTTCCCTCAGGGTCAGGGGTGATAACTAGGAAAGTAGCAAAGCTACAGAAAAGTGGTACTTTGGGATCGGCTTCAACGTAATGTTTATTCTGTGTTACTGTAAGTAAACGAGTGGTGACGCACTCCCTCCTGCATTTATCAAGAGCTTACGGAAAGCTGCGTACCTGAAAGCTCCTCTACATGTCATACGTAGGCAAGACAGGTAGAGGAGACCTCTTTCTAATGTGAATGGGACGTGATATTATAGCGCTGTGAGAACTGAACACTATAACTGACTCCCTATTGCATTGTTGCCCAAAAGGGCAGCTGTGTTAAGCGTGGATAAACGACGTGGCATTTTGATGGGTTGGCATGATGCTTGGATTACTAAGCAGGGCATGATAGAATAAGTTTCAACAATGGAGCTTGAGGAAAGGCTTTCCTTCTGGCACAAAGGTGCGATGAAGGAAGGAAGGAAGGAAGGAAGGAAGGAAGGAAGGAAGGAAGGAAGGAAAGGTGAGAAATGAAGCTGGCAAGATCATCTGCGGCTAGCATGGTGAAGACTGTCAAGACTGGTCTGTTCCAGCGAGTGTGGTGGAAAACTGAAGACTGCTCCGTATTTATACTCTGCTGGGCGGCCGCCTTGGCATTCACTGGATGGCGTCTTGACAGTGAGAGGTGGTCGCTGAGCGTGGGAGTGGCGGAAAGCATAGCTCTCTATTGTTACGTCACCAACCGGCAGGGAGAAAGAGAAGAAAAGCGATGAAACATACTAGTGATGCTATCTCTAACGGTGGTTAGTAGTACTTGCTGCCTTGAGGTGCATAGCTTTGGTGGGCCAGTGAATAATACAATTTCTGCAGGCTGAAACATCTTTTCTTGCCAGGCAGACAGCACAACCTCCTGAGCTATCACAAGTGTTTTGCATTGATTAACTGCCGTCTCAGCATTTGGCTAAGATGACAAAGGCTGGTATGGTGGTGAGTTGATGGTGTGATTTTGTGTTTCAGGTTTACGTGCAAAAAGTGATTTAAGTGACAGTCTCAACGTTAAAATTTTTTCCCAGTAGCTTGCGGTCGAGATTTGGCAACGACAGCAGGTTTTGAAAACTTCTTCTCAGCTGGTCCACACTGTGTACAGACAGTAGAGTTTCTGGTCGGCAGAACTCGCTATGGCTTTGGTGCACTCAGACACTTCATTTTTCAATAGCCACATCCACTATCTGAGTACATGCATCCTTTATTGCTGGTCGAGCATTGGCAACAACACTGTATGGAACAGAAGGTTTTGGGCCTTTGAGTTCATGGAAGAGTTTCCGTGCCTCAACAAAGGAAACTGTCAGTGGCCCGGATTTGCTGAACAACCTGCTCCTCCTCCTAGATAGGGCATTGCTTTGACCTGATAGGGTGTCCTTTGCTACAGTTCACACACCGCATAGGTTCACTGCTTTGTGGACCATCAGGATGCGATGGGTCAGCACATTTTGGACAAGCTGGTGGACGTCTGCATTTTTGCAGATGACTGGCCAAACTGATGACAATTGTAACAACTCAGATGAGCTGGAATAAACTGCTAAATCATACGTTCAAATAGCCGACTTTGATAACAAATGGGAGGTCACTCACACCAAAAGTCAAGAACAGTAGCTGTAAGTGATTTAACATTATCAGTTGTCTTCAGCACATGGCAAACATCAGTGACATACTGAGCCAGCAGCTCATTTAATATCATGCTTTCTGGAATTGCAATCAGTTTGGGATACCTGATAATGCCCTAGTTGGAGTTGAGCAACACATGGGACTTTACCTCAACAGAGAACTTTGCTGTTGTCCCACTGAAGGTCTTCATCGCCAAGAGCCTCCTTGACTGGGCAGCATTCGACATCGCTACCAGAAGATAGCACCTCATCGAATTTCTTATGGACCACTAGCTGCTCCATCAATAACTTTTTGCAATTCAAAAGGTGACACCTTTTCAAAAGTGTGCCTTCTAATATTCAAATAACCAAAAAACATGGCCTAGGTAATTTAATAGTGGTAAACTGACATACAGCAGAATTGCAATCCGAATCACTACCAGTATCATCACAGTGCCGTTTTAAGTAGCTGTTGAGAGTGCAACCCTTTTAGGGAGTTGTAGAAATCATGGTGTAAGGCTCCTGTACTGGGACTTGTCTGCCTCAGCCTGCCATTCGGGAGGAAGGGAAAAAAACCAGTAGTTATGTGTGCCGTTAGGAGGGGACCAACCTCCCACAGACCTAAGCAGTACTTCAGAACAGCTACCCTTCACCACTATTTACTGCGAATTACTGCCCCAGTAGCACACCGAAGTGAACACCAGGGCAAGCAAACCGGGGACAAATATTACATCCTGAGCGAGGCCAGTTTTATTCCCCTACCTGGGAAAACATCCCAGGCTCCTCACTATAGAGGATACCTTTTGATACCAGTTCAGAGGACTTGTGGTTAATTACACCGGTCTCCTCCATACAGCGGTAACACATCTTCCTGGCAGATCTAGACACATGGGCTATAGTCAGTCATGGCAACCCCTTCGGCTAAGAAGGAACCAATTGGTGCTACATGGGTGTACATGTACGTGAATACGGGCTCCACACCTAGATTTGCCTGCTGGACCAGTGAGAAGGCATCACTCATTCGTAAGGACAGACCAGACCCTCATTAGGAAGAATGACATTGCTGAAGCCTGAGACGATGTAGTGGAAAAGAAAGAAGCAACAAAACATGGTGAGAAGGAAAGAAACAGGTGACAAAAGAGAAGACTAAGAAAGAAACATGGGATGATGGTCCAAAAATGTTTAGATCCCGACCATGTCTCGATTAGTCGCCTATTAAGACGAGCACGGCGTGGCTATGCTGGCATTCTAAAACTCCACCACCACACAGGGGCAAGTCATAATTGTTTTACACCAAATTTTGTGGCTTAAATTGGTTGAAGAATACCCGGGAACTAACATATCACCAAATACTAAAATTGCCACCATTTTGAAAATCAGCATTCAGTGTGGTCTGAAACTATACTAGTCTAACGCCCTTACTATCTATTTGGTTCATGGCTCCAAGTTTTTAGGGACACACACACACACATGTGCAAAATGTGCAAACACACACATGCACGCAAACACACATTCACACACATGCAAACATGTGTACACCAACACACATACATGCAAACACACATGACAGTGACCTCTTAAGCCTATATTTCCTTCAGAAAGTAGACTAAAAAGGGTAGGGTGATAGAGGTGTAACTACATTCTCTCAATGACAACACCCTCCAAAAGGTGACAGAGTCAGCAATTACCAGTAACGGAACTTTCTATGTTATGTCTACATGCTACAGACTGCGTAAGTGTAATTGACACCATTGGAAGGACATTGTTTCTGTAGCATTATTGCCACCTAGAACTTAAATACACAGCCAAATATGATCAGCGAAAACTGGAAGAGCGATCAGTACCAACGTCAAGTCCATTGTCTGGTACTGGCCTGGTTTCTCCCAGGAGACTTGATGGAAGCAGATTCTCAATAAATATACTGCACAAGTAAGTGTTAAAAAAATATACATATCCATTTCATGAACACTTCAAACAAAATGCATCTGTTTTTATCAGACTGCAGTTGGATCTATGCATAAGCTATGAAAAGTCTTGGAACACACAGGAAAACAAGAGTAAAAATAACAAGCCTTACCTCCATGAGAGCTGTCTGCAGGTTGGTCTGCCAGAGAGCCGCAGATCGGCACACAGCATCCCAGCGTGCATTAGTGCCTACCAGACGTGACCTCAGCTGCCCTGCTCGCTCTGTATCCTCTGTGTGGTTGGCCAAATGATTACCCACAATGTTCAAAGACACTACTAAGCTCTTGTGGCTGTCAAGGTCCAAGAGAAATTCCTGCAAGATACATGTGCAACAATATTCATTTCCGTTTTGAAATGTGCATGTACAAGTGTTCTGAAACATTTACATAATCCTATGCACACAAAAACTCCCATATGGTATGCCTATTTAATAAAAATTAAGCATTACTAATATATTATGATAATGTTCCTAGGCGTTAATATATGTTGTGTCAAAGCAATAGCGATATCGATATTAACTTTGTCTTTTCAAATGGCACTATAACAAGCCTGCCGTTTTAAGGGATTTTATCAGTTTAAATTGATTTTTAACTCTAGGAAAATCCCTATGAAATAAATCAAATATGTACCATTGAGTTGCCCAAAATAATTTCTTGCTATCTTTTATATCTTGACTTCAATGTATACTTGATGCACCATAACTAATGTTCAAATACCATGTAAACTCTCTAGACAATTATTACATGTAACAAGACCACACAGTACAAAGATATGTAAACAAGTCTCGCTCAAAGCTCTTAAAGAGCAATAAGATCACTGTATGTTTACCTTCATTTGGCCAAATATATTACGTTTGGAAATGTGACATTTTTAATCTCCACAACAAATATTCATATACGTTAATACATATCTGTCCATAAACGTAAAAAGTAAACACCCCATATTTTTTTTCGAGCGCCAAAGATATTGTGCGTGCACACACTTACTCAAAATGGCTGCTGTGTATATGCAACACTAACGCCCGCAGCGACGATGTGTGTCAGTTTCACCGACGCATTTGTTTAAAGATTCTTGCAATGGAGATGAATAATAAAGGAAATATTTTGGACATACGCCATTGCTTCAGTAATGTATGTCCCAAATATTTTGCTTAATTATACACTGATGTGGGTATACAGTTATCTACATATATATGATCCTGGCTGTATGATCACATGCAAAGGCCAAGTCATTACTCAAAAGAACTTTTGCCACATACTGTCATTTCTGCGCATGCAATTTTAATCTGGTGACTGTATTTTGCATCAGGCATTGATATGACAATGGAGAGGAGACAAAAATTATCGCAGATATGGACGTTGTATAAACAAAAGTATAAGTGGGTGGAGAAAAGAATTACCATGGTTTTTACATTCCAAGCAAAAACAATTACATTAAATATGTAAACATCCTTCATATCCACTTTTTTCTGTAATCTGTCCATTTTTTTTTATTCCAAGCATTTTACAGGATTTGTCCCTATGATTCCAGGATTTTACAGAATTTTTATACACAAGAACCAGGATTGCAGCCCTGAACTAAAGGAATTTCTACTGCTGGCAACGTCGATCTGAAAGAGATGAATTCAACAGTGTATCACTCTTCGAAATCGAATAAGTAGTTTTGGAGAACGTAAAGTATGCAGAACGTAAGATTTCTCCAACACGAATCCACACCATAGTTGGTCATACCAGGTGTTCTACTTCTCCTTCCCAGTCTAAAAGGCCGGAAGGAAAACTGAAGACCCCTGCCACTGACAACATTATGTTGGTGCCTCACCCAGTTCTCAGGCAAATCTACATCTCTGTCAGTCCCAGTCTGAAAAGGCAAGATGGTGGGAACTGAGATTGGCAGCACTGATTCCTGGCATTACACTGTAAGGTCATAATTGGTACTTGGTTCTACTCTAGTTGATTTGGTATAGCTCAAATGCCTTACGCAGAGCATGGTAAACAGAGCAGACAACATAAACGAGCTCTCCAAGAAACATTAAGAGCTTTGAAAAACTTAAATCCTACTAATAGTGAGAGTAGCAATATTCATAACACTGAAAGCCATAGTCCACAAATAAGCAATTCACTTCAACTGCCGGTCCCTTTGTTCGGACCAATAATTAAGCTACCCGGTAAGGCCCATACAACAATAGCTTTGATTTTACGAGAAGGTAACAAACACACTGTTACGAATCTATCTACCAGAACATAACATTACCCCACTTGTACCATGCAACTTGAAACACTGCCCTACTCACTGCACATGACAACTGCTACTGTCCTGGACCCCACAAACCAGGTGAGCCAACCTATGAAGCGGAGCACACCTCCTCTCGCAGCAAATCGGGTATAGTGCCCGGCAAAAAGTCTTATCACTGGTGTGGTAGAAAATTTTGTCTCAAGTAGAAAGCCTACATGTCTGACATGTATACTGGTTGGCCCCCGAAGAGGGAGTAAATTCACCAGACCGGTATTCCAGGGCGTTTACCAGTTATGGCCCCAGCGAATCTGACATACTAGTTTTATATAAGTATCTGAGAGAGTGTAGATTCAAAGCTTCCTGCAGGGAAGGACGACGGGTCCAACTCACTCTAGGGTTTACCCACCTCTCCCCTTGGTTTCGGCCAAAGTTAAAGAAAAGTTATCCAAAACTTCCCAACTTGATGACCTTCGACGTAGCCAGAAATCTTATCAGGTACTGCAGGTACCACATACTGTTGACCCAATTCGGCAGAGTAACCAAGTCTGTTATTTCCGTTCCCCTAGGATTCCCCTACTGCACCCTCTACTCCCAGCCATCAATGCTTCAGCGTCGCATCATGCGGAAATGGAATGTTGCACCACCGCGATACCGGTTTAAAAGGGACAGTGAGGACATGCAGCTCTGTATTCTAGCTGTGAAGTGCTAGTGTGTCGAGTGTTGTGTGTGAAGAAAATGTGGTTCACGAACAAAGAACATTTGGATATGCTACTTCTTTACTGAGAATGCAGAAGAAACACGAAGGGAAAAGTTGCATTGTATGCACAATGATATCTAGAGAGGCAGTGACCATCAATTATAACAATTTTGACTGTGCAGGAAATTGTTATTGGAAGGGCACTGGAATGCTACACCAAGGGTAAGGGGAAGGTCTGCAACAAGTGAGGCAAAAGAAATGGATTTTCTGGCAGTTATTGTTTATAACCCACATGTCCGCTCCAGAGAGGTTGCAAGTGGCTCTGGAATAAGTCAGTCTAGCACCATTCACATTTAGCACACAAACAGATTCCATACGTATTGTGCATCCCTTCACCAGCAGTTTGACCAACAGGATTATGGACGACGCATGGAATTTTTCTTACGCATGGAATTCTTCTTACACTTCTAATGCGATATCGGGAGAATAGGTTCTTTCTTCAAAGAATTTTGTTTACTGACAAAGCTACATTCACCAATTATGGACACGTGAATATCATAAATATGCATTATCAGGCTGCTGAGAATCCGCACTGGTAGCTGCAGTGGCAAGTGGAGATCACTGGAGACCATGTAATTGGTCCGTATTTCCTTGAGGGAACCGTACAGGTAGGCTAACAGATGTGCACATTTTCTTACCAAACTGCTACCAGCTCTCCTAGAGGAATTACTACGTAATACGTACATGTGGTACCAGCACGATGGGTGCCCAGCTTACTTCTCGCGTGTGGCTAGGCAAACTCTCACCCAGCTATTTCCTGATCGCTGAATAGGGTTTGAAGGCATTATCAGGTGACCGGCATGGTCGCCTGATTTGACGCCATTGGAAAATTTCCTCTAGGGAATGATTGAAGATAAAGTCTATGCACTAGTTCCGATGAAACCGGACAATTGCACTGCATTGCCGCAGCATGTGCAATGATACCGAAGGGAACGCTTCCGTCAGTCCAGGTGTCTTTGCACAAGCGACTGCAAATGTGTATTACTGTTGACAGTATGCATTAGTGTGTCTCACCACTTTCCTTTGTGCTTTGCTTTATTTTGTTGTTGGAATAAATGTACATTATAAATGTGTACATCAGAATGAAACGCATGATAAATTGTTCATGGGACGCTATTACTGCATACACATGATACCTTCATTTCCTGTTTTAACATCGCCATTCAGTTTGTGACATTCATCTGTGATGCAAGGCTCTGAAGGAAACAAAAGCAGAACTGTTACCATAGTTAACTGGTGAATCATCCCTAGATGCCACATTTTTTGCCTTCCAATTGGTGAGTCGGTCCACTCTGATGAAGCCACATGTGACCAGTATATGTTTTTATTAACTTTTATTCCACTTTTGAAAAGTTGATAATTGTTGTGCTTAGCTGCATCACGCTAAGCGACCCATCAGCTAGGTACGAAATTTCCTTATGATATTACGAACGTCCACATAAAATCCCTACTGATACTGTCACCATGACTGCTCAAGGATGACCACTCATAAACCTACACACTGCTGTTCCTGTAGTTTGAAATGCTGTCCAAGCTTGTGACATGATACTGTGTGCAACCCCGAACTCCTCTACCACACTAGGCATTCTTGCAACTTCTCAGTGATTTAACTGCGAGGTTCGTGGCACACTCTGAGTCATGGACTTTATTTTGGTCACCACTCTACTCACCCCTTGGTCACAGTTCCACTACCCCTTCTCCTCCTCCTCTACTTGCTCTTTGCCACTCCCCTCCCTCTGCAAATGCGTGCTATGATAAAGTTGCCACTATGGGGAGTTTTTTTAAGGCTGTGTTGCTGCAGTCTCTGTCACTTCTGTTTTAATGTTTGCATGTATTTTTAACGCAATGTGTTGGGCTAATTTGTGTGTGAAATAGGATAGCAATTGCACGTCCATAGCATTCTAAATTTCTTACTGGCAGGCCTGTCCAAATTATGTTTTTGGTTTAACTTGCTATTGGGCTGCGGTTGTAGTTCCTAAGAATGATCTTTATTTTGTATTGTGATGTTTTTTAATATCTTTATTAGTTTAATGTGGTTAGCCCCGAGGCTGAAGTTGCTTTGTGTCTGCACGACGGTTGAAAGAGACCACACATGCTTCCGTGTACGACGGATTGTTTGTACAGGCTGCTGCCTACAACCCGCCTGCTCAGTTCTTTAACTAACTTGTAAATGCTAACATTTTAATTCAAGAATTTTAACGTGTTAGTGTGTGATATTTTTGCTTGCACACCAGTGGATTTTAACTGACTCCATCCAAGTGCCAACTTATAGTACCTATGTTAAAATTTTTTTTAAAGTGAGTATTGATTTTAAATGGTAAATGCACAGCGGTTTTGGTAGGCTCCATCCGAACGCCCACCTATTTCAGTTTTCAATTTTTAATTAATTTTATTGTGTTCTTTTGGAAAGTTTGTTATTCAGCTAGTCAAGTTAAATTGCCAAGCTCTCCAGAACTTGCAATGGTTAAACTTTAAGGTTCGTAATTTACTATTTTGTATGTAAAATTTTGATAAATAAACACTTCGTAATTTTGAATTTGTAAATAACTTGTGGTTTGCCACATAACATTAGGTAAAGTCGTTCAAATGTTTAGTATTGGACTGACTTGGCTCAGACAACAACTCAATGTTTTTAAAGTAAATTTGCATTCCTTGCAGTTCTGAGGATACACCATGCTCATGCTGTATGTATACCCTTCACATACACCCATAGTACGCCATGTTGCTTACATATGCATGCCCTACTGTGCTAGTGTGTGCAATTTCATTGGTATTTTGGTTGGTTGTGCCTGTTGGTTCTGCTGTTATGTTAATTTATACAATCAATTTGTCTTTAATTTTTGCATACTAGTGTAACAAAGCTATTTGCAGTACAGGAAAAACAACTCAGATAAATGACCCTATTAATTAGCCTCCTGTCCTATCTGCCTGTTGAGCGGTTAGCCTGCTCACCTACCATCAAGGCGATCCGGGCTCAATCCCCAGCTGGGTCACTCCAGATTTTCACATGTAGGAATTGTGCAGGAAGTGCAGTTTTTCAGTCTGTTTTCTCGGGGATCTCCTGTTTCCTCCGCCTTTTCATTCCGGTACTGCTTAATGCTCACCTCAATCACCCTCATATCGACTCTCAAGACATCGTTGTTAAGAGCCGTCCAAATCTCTTCAATAGTGACCCTTTTCAAAGTATCAGGAGGTAAAACTACATATGCTTTCGATGGGAGAGGCTTTTAGCATTCCATCCACAGTAACTGGAAGAGTAACAAGTTGTGCCTCCAGATGTGAGCACTAATCAAGATGAGTGAAGAAAGATATTCCTTGCCTGGGAACCCCTCTACTTCAAATTTATAGCATTTAATAATAAATTACAGTTTGTTCTTGGTTAATTGTGCATGTTATATTAACTTCACTACCGGTACTTAATATGATGGTATTCCCTGCTCACCCTGTGGTCCTGTATTATATCTTCCAACTGCTCAATGTTTACAGGAGGGATCTTCTGTTGACTTTGAGTACCTTCTGCAAACTGCAGCCACTGTTCTAATCTCCACAAGTCATTTTCCAGCTGGTCCCAATTTCGTCTCGAACATAGGGGACATGTCAGACGTGCACTTTCACTGCAAACAAAACAGACTTACGTTAACACACCATTCTTTCTCAAATTATAGCAGTCATATTGAAAAAACATGTTGCTTATAGATGAGATATCCTAAAAGTCAAAAAGCAAATAAAATTGTACAATCATTTACAGAATATCAGGAGAAAGGATACAGCTCAGTGTACACATAAAACTACTAACACAATAAAATACACAACAGAAAAAACACAAAACATTACTTGAATGTACACACTCAACACCACAAAGATATCGAAAATTTTTCATGAAAGTTGTGCGATTGATCTGAATATGCCTGCAACACTAAAAAAAAATGTTTTTTACTTCAAGAAGAATGCAAGATGTATTCAGACTGGGGTTTGCTGCACATCATATGTACGTAAAAACGCTAATGGGCAAAGCCTGATTATCGTTACAAGTCGGGATCTTTTGTACTAAACAATCTGAGGGAGAAGAACCATTCCATTATTAGAGGTGGGACAATACCACAATTTTGATACTCAATACAGTTTTCAGTTCACGCCCTCGATACTTTCGATACTTAATACTCTTGAGTAAAAAATTTTAATAATGCATTCAAATTTTTGGAAACTACATTTTCATTGCTTTCAACCAACTTTATGTTATTTAGCATCTATGGTAGGCCTGTCAAAATTAAAAAATTATAAATATTTATACGATACTAAAAAATATGCCAGGCATGTAAATTTTAGAACTAAGAAAGCTTACATAATTTTATCTAGAAAAACAAGTGCTACATTTTTTTCTGGATTAAGTTTAGATAGAAGAAATGTGGGAATTGTTTTTCATCCCATGATAAACAATAGTAATTCTTCCGCTACTGGAAGTAAGATAAATTTATTATTCTGTTTTACGTTTGGTTGTTTTCACAGCTTGTACACACAAAATACGCAAAACAAATATAAAATACCGGCTGTAAACACAAATGGCACATAAAAAACCTAAATGCGTATGTACTTGCATTCAGAATATTGAACATTAGCTCACTAAATTTTTAAAGTTCTAGAAATTTAGCCTGGCCGCAGCTGCTCAGTCTGTGAATAAAATAATGAATGTAAACAAATGCTACAATCGATGTAGGTTACCATTCCAACCTACCTTATTTTTGTTATGACAGTCATGCTGCTGGGGTTCTTAATTTTATTACCAGTGGATTGGATGGGGTTGGGAGAGACTTTGGTTCAAAGTTTTTCATGAGACGGCATTGTTTTGTACCTCTTTTTATGGGGCTGTATAATTTTTAATTACATATAGTTTTAATGGACAAGAGTAAAATTTGCTAGTATGAAACAAACATTCAAATTATTATATAAACTGTCAAGTTTCAACCTCACCAAAAGAAAACATGATAATTATGTAGTTCGTACCGATTTGAATATTAAACACATCTGGGAAATTAATATATTTTTAGCGAAGTTCATTTTCTATACAATAAACGTGTTATTTTTACACTACAAAATAGAGTTGAAATGGCGGTTTCCTAGGCCACATTCATTTCAAACATTGACACACTATGTATTTTTCAACAATGATTACTTCCGCTCCATCCTTAGTTCAGTCTAGCCAGGAGATGGAAGTTTGCATTTTCATGTATACCAAAGTAAAGTGAGATTGTACTGTCTGCCTTGCAAATTGTTTTATTCACCAGCCCACCGTAACCATACTTAAAGGCAACAAGTTCTTTTCCTCCCCGCTAGATAGTGTTAGTAGTAGGTTACCATTTGTCTTTTGTTTTGCATCCCTTCCAGCCAGCGACGTCACATAGGCATGTCATGGATTCATTACCCCCCCCCCCCACCCCCTGCCATCAACATCCCCCTCATTATAGTAGCAGGAGTGATCAGCATCGGGCAGTGGCCCGAATTAGTATAAAAGGAGAGACTGCCTGCATGTCTTGAGCAGTCTTCATTACCCAGCACTCGCCGCTCAGGATTCTGACCAGACTGTCATGCCAGTCTTACTTTCTAGTGCTAGTCGATCAGATCCAACCAGATGGAGACCAATCTTCAGTTGTCCAGCACGCATTGCTCAGACACTGACCTCTACACCCTGTTTACATCACTTAAGCTATGCTTGCAATAGGGTTCGGTTACGTTAGTTAGGCTCTCTCCCAGCTAAGTACCTCGAAAACCCATCACCCTGCAGTATACATACGTATCTCTAGAGGACCTATTTTTGCAGTCTTCTTCTCACGCCTTATCCCATCATGTCCTTGCTTAGTTTACCTAGCTCCATGTCAGACTGACTAACGTCGCTGCACATGACACATACAACAATGCAAGAGTTGATTGCTTAGACATTCAGCATCACACCCAGCACCCCCCTGTTTTCACACAGGTCGCCTCTACTGGTCCCCTTAACTGTGTATTCTAATTTTCAGGCTGATAATCGTACCGTTGACCAGGAGCTAAGGTGCATTCACCACTCGTTTTCTTCCTTTACTGGAATAAAACATGTGTTGGCCTTTACCTCGAGTTATTTCCTGTAGACTTAACACCTTTCTGTAGTTACCCTCACGTAACAATACCGAAGGTATTGCCAAAACACTACCTTTTCCCCACACACACTAGCTTAGGCCGCCCTTCCCATCAATCCCCTCAGATTGAAGGAAAGGAAAAGCCACACAGGTAGACTGTCCTGAAAACAGCTTGTCAGCTTGGGTTCATTGGCCTCTTGACTGCAGGCTCTGCCAAGAGAGTCAGACGTCGCCTGAGTTAGGAAGACTGGGACAGGGCCACATACCCATGTGCAACCTTGGACAGGCGAGACCTGATTTCCATCGTGCACTGCAGTCTCTGCCAGGCATTGGAATAAACTGTCCACTAGTCTCCGGCCCACATGAGGTGCCAGACGTACGTTGCACAAGGAGCCTGCTGTCTTAGCGCTGTAAGAGTAGGGTGAATTCCAATTCCAGATACAGTATTCTAAGCAGAGTGTGTTGAAGGAAAAGGTGCGGCAGATTCTCCTGGCTTCTGGCCGATCACACGAATATCAGCCGTCCCTGGTGTCTCGCATAGCTAGCTTAGAGCCACAAGCACTCTACCATATTCAAGATCCAGTGGAAGTCGCCAATATCAAGAGATCTGTTCACCCCTCCAGACAATCGTGGCCGGACGGAGTAGGCTTGGTGGGTAGCTGAACATTTGAGCCAACCTGATCAGCCACCTACACCAATCATCGCATACTTTGTTCCTGCCATATTGCACCCTGCTCCTCAACCAAAGCCTCAGATCATACCTACCTGCTACACTGTATCTGTACCAGACTGCGCTAATGCCCCTCCAGCAACCAGTCTCCCAGATATCACCAAAGCTCCAGTGGCACCCAAGCGCCGAATCGTGTTGCCCACACCTATGCCCTGCGGCAAAGCGAACCGGCTAGTTTTGTATAATGGGAAGGCACCAGTGCCCCGACAGAACTGAAACCCCGTTCATTATAGAAGTACATGGCTTAGCTTCTAGACAAAAAAGCCTGGGACACCATCTATTGTGACAGACAAGGGAGCATACATTCCCGGTACGTCATGCATCAACATTCTAATAAACGTTTCAAAATACGTTATTTACAATACACATTGACTAACTGTTCGTAATTCCTATTTGCAACTCCTGAATACATGCTGTTCTGTTGCAATTACATGCTACAAGTTTCTTTGCCACTGATATAAAATAATTGGCTGAATCATTAAAAAAATATGACACAACCAGCTTTCCAAAACCCTTAAACTGCAAAATGAAAATAAAGAGTACCACTTCGTGGCAATAGGGAAAATAGCGGGTCAAGCCATACACGTGTCGATAATATTACATTTCACACATAGAATAAATCAATCAATATGTCTCAGTATCGAGAGGTATCAAAATATTGAATGTCCCATTATATATATAAATGGCATGCTCCAGAATTCGTTGTTTTCTGCAACAAATCGATACAGGATTAGAATGTCTAACAAGATGTATAATACATCACAAAGAAAACTTTTCATTTTAACAACTAGACATTAAATCTTCACACAATATTACATACATAAACTATTCATTCACCCAAAAAAATTGATTCCAGATGACATAAAGTTAGTTCTTAAACTTCATAGTAAGTAAACAAAAATAGTAAGCAGAACTAGAGCAGATTGTCATACAAATAAATTTGGTGAAACACCAAATTATTAAGAAAATTGAATGGAATTAAAGTTACAAAATTGACTTTGAACAAGTGCCAGCACATTTGGAAACACCTGACGTGAACTCATCCGTAATCAGTTATTTGTCATTTTTTTTATGAACAATTAAATGGTAAGTGGTACTCTGAATTTCTGCAACACGAGCTGACACGAGTTGATAGAAGATGTTCCACTAGCAACACAGTGGCTGCAATAAGATGGATGCCAGCCCATTTTTCCTTGGTGGCCAGGTATTTTAAATCACAGTTTTCTTGGTCGATGGACTGGGAGAGGTGACCAACGACTTGGCCACCACGGTCATCAGACTTAACTTCCCTTGATTATTTTTTTGAGGACGCATTAAAGACACTGTGTATCAAAAGTGTCCTACGCGAGATGAGATAAAGACCGAATTAGAGTAGCATGCCTGTTGATTCCAGCTGCATATACACTTGAGGGTACCCAAAGTGCATGAAAACTGGCACGTGTGCTTAGAACAGGGCGGAAATCATATTGAACACAGATTACATTGAACAGGAAACAAATAAATGTGTCCTTTTGTAATAATTTCTAACAAAATTTTTTTTTCTAATTTAAAAATCATGAATATTTTTCCGTTAAATTGCACACATTGTGTTTATTTCAAACTGTTAAGTGTAAGCCAAAGTTTGTTTCCTCACTACACATGTAACGTTAAAAAGGTATTTTTACACGCATCATCGTCAGTGCCAGGGAGATTTTTGATATCATCGAATCGGCGGCACATTCTTATGAAAAAAAATTTCCATACAAAAATGTTTTGTGAGTCCCATTCAACAATATAATTTTGTAACGTCTTCTCATTTGAAATTCTGAAATTACCTTTTGTTTCCTCTAGTTTACCGCAGATTCTGAGCAATGTTCACCATTCAATTTGTCTTTAAGGGTTCGTCTACAAAGAATTTTACCCGAAAAATTTCGGATGCACAGTTTTCAAGAAAGAAAAAAAAAGGGGGCTGATATGGTACGTCTGGGATTAAAATTATTGTCAAGGGGCCACTCTTTAAAACAGAACCATGTCACTTTTTGAACACTGTAATTTTATCAACTTCAGCTACTACATCCCTTAGGTCCCTTGCATGGAGTTTGAAGGTTAATTTTAGTACATTAGCGTGTGAGACTGCACTGTCTACCTCACAGATTGTTTTATTCACTGGTACACCGTATCATGCTTAGAGGACAGGCGAGTTCATTTACTCCCCGCTAGATGGCTAGTAGTAATTAACGCTTGTTTTTTGTTTTGCATCCCCCTTCCAGCTGGCCGGTGGCATCACAGAGGCACGTCATGCATTCGCATCACCCCGCTGCAACAACACCTCGCCAAGTGGCATCAACCAATGAGAGTTGGGCAGCAGCCCTCGATTAATATAAAAGATTAGGCCGCCCGTGTCTCTTGGACAGTCTTAATTTTTAACGCCAGTCACTCAGATCTGTCCAGATTATTCCTTACCAGTGTCCAGCATGCGTTGCTCAGGCACTTCCCCTTTCTTACACGTTAAGCTTTGTATTGTTACCGCAGTTCTAACACGCGTTGCTCAGAACTACCCTTGGTATAAGTCAAGCAAGTTTGCGGTAGGGTAGACGTCAGTTAGGAGATATCCGCTACATACCCCGCATACCCTACACCCCGTGCAGTTACGCCCGTAGCTGTAGCGGTTCTATCCCGAGTCTTTCTCAAGACTAACATCCTATCATGTACCCGCTTAGTCATCCTAGCATGTGTCAGCGATCACGTGATGTCATTTTCCAAACACGTACACACAATAATGCGAGTGTTTGTTGTTCAGCAACAACACTCCTAAACGCATTCCCACATTGTGTTGTTGGTTGCCTCTACTGACCAACGTACTTTTCATCTAGTTTTCTAAGTTTGAAGCCAGTGCCACTGGCCTGAAGCTAAAATGCTCAGGTTTTTATTTTCTTGCAAAATAAAATGAAATCGGCTTTAATCTTTAGTACCATCCTTTTAGCCTTGTACTTTGTAGTTACTCTTGCGTCATGCTTTTGCAGGTTATCTCGGTGATCTACTCATAGGAGTCAAAACACTGCTTTCTTCTCAGTACAAGTTCTAGCACCAACCACCCTTCCCGCCAATTCCAGATTGTTGGAAAGGAGGAGCCACACCCAGGGGCATACTATCCTGAGATTAGCATGTCAGCTTGGTGTTTGCGATCTCCTCGGAGAAGAACTCCGCTGAGGAGGTTGTGTCCTCTAGGATGGGAAGACTGGGACTGGACCACGCACCCTTGCGGTGAACACTTAATACTGTACGAGGACCACCTGCAGACGCGTTATAGTAGTATAAGGGTGAACCTCCACTTCCCGATGCCTTTTTCCCAGAGGAAAGGTTTTAAAGAAAAGGTACAGCTGATGTTGCCTCAGGCTGAGCACACTAGTATCAACCCTCTTTAATTAAGCAGATAGTCTACCTCCACGAGAGGAGGCACAAGCACTTCGGAATCAGCACGAACCAAGAGAGACTCCAGTACCGCATCATCTCTTCACTCAGCCATAACATACCAGTCCTGCTGCATATCCTGAGTGGATACAAGAGTATCTCCTCCGTTGACCTAAACAAGCTTCTAGACCAATCATTGCACACCTCACTTTGGCCATCCTTTTACCTGCACCTCTGTGCAACCACCAAGAGAACCCTACATCACAGGCTGCATCCATTGTTATACCATCTCATCCTAACACTACTACACTAAAACGTCACCCAGGTATCCTTACGCCAGTTGTACCACCAAAACACTGCATTATTCAAACCACACCTGATTTCGTGCCCTGCAGACTAGCCACAAGGCCAGGTTTGTATACAGGGAAGGTGGCAGTGCCTGCATAAAACTGAACCCCTACAATAAACTAGTGCCTGGCTCAACTCCTATACAAGAATAAAATGGTCTGACTCCTACTACCAGACATTAGTATGTATAGGTTCCAGATACGTAATGCGTCAAAACTTTATTTATTAACTTTCCGTTGTTCTGATAATCCAAGTTACACTGTGTAAACTTTTACATTTTTCTTTCCAAAATATATTGTGAGAGATTCACAGACTCATGGCTTTCTTGTTGATTTTAAAGAATTCTTCTGGTAATACGTACTATATATGGTTTTGAGCCACTTTTATCCAACATGCAAATGAAAAATATTATTTTGTTAATGTTTTGGTAAGAGATTTACTGTAAATAAATAGTGGCACATTATTAATGTTGACGCATACCCGATTAGACTGACTTGGCACGTTAGTCGAGGATTTTGACCGCTAGACCAAAAGCGGATTAACTGGGTTTAGATAGCTGGGGTGAGACGAGGGGTGTTGGTTAGAACTTACTCCTGCTTCTGGATGTTGTAGTGAAGGTAGGTACGGCTTTAGGCGGGACAAATTTTGTTGGTGCCAGAATGGATGTTCCATAGAAGAACTTCTTTAGACCAGAAGATGAGATTGTCCTAGCCGAGGCGCACTTCAGTACCGGTCAGGAGTCCATTGAGACAACCGAGTGACACGTGGTATAGATGCAGACACACAGTGGAAAGTCGATTACAAGAACTGGAGCAGGTACGACTGCTTGTCTCAGTTCAGTGGCACAGTCCCATTCCACCTGTCTATCCTACATAGGATGGGGTAATGCTATCCTCGGCCTGAGAGCGGGGTGAGGCAGGTGGTGTTCACTGCATTTTCTACCACTCCTCCTCTCGTGAGGCATAGAGTAACAGTTCTCTAACTTACGTAGTGCACCTTAGACAGAAAGAATAACAGTGTAACCCAATAGTGACTTGCCAGCTCGAGCTCGGTAAGAGTCCCCACTGAT
The DNA here is from genome assembly GCA_029891345.1 of Dryococelus australis. NCBI lineage: Eukaryota > Metazoa > Arthropoda > Insecta > Phasmatodea > Phasmatidae > Dryococelus > Dryococelus australis. The sequence goes on along the minus strand of CM056993.1, from coordinate 111,467,696 downwards.
CCCCCACAGTAGGCGGGCTGATCAGGGACGGGGAGTCGTGTGGACTGCCAAGCCTCTACTTGTGCATTCGCACTAGGATGCCCAGCAAAACTACAGGCCACAGTCACCGCACACTAACTAGTGCGGATGGTGAGAAGTAACCTGAGTCTGTCATGCCTCCTGATGTGAAGGTGTTTCTAGTGTTTGTGGCGTCACTGTTTCTCCCCCAAGAGCACTAAAAGTGCTGATGTGTAGCTGGGAAGAAACAGGTAGCCATCTAATATGTATGTCTTAATTCGGTTTAATAAAATTCCCAGTTTCTGTCGACAGTGCACAGCGTAGTCAACCTTCAACTGTGGATTCAAATAAATACCCTGGAAAAAAAAGCAGAAAGGTAGCCAGCAATGTGCGTGTATTGAAAATTCAATAAACATGTGACCTGTGCTACCTCCTACCAAGTCGAGGATAGCTGAAGGTAACTGCGTGGTTCCAGGTGTAGATGACCTGGTTCTAAGAGGGAAAGCTTATTCTAGATGAATATAAAAGAGTTAAAAGTTGAACTGCTAATAAAAGGGGAGACAAAGTGAAGTTAAAGGAAAATGTTCATGTTCGTATCTCATCGGGTTGACTGGTCGTCGACGTATGTAGTAAGTAGCAGCAGGGGCGTACTTGTAAGGTAACAAACTTTTCCGAAGATCCTGAGCACTAGTAGTGCTGTGGGGGGTTGCTAGAGATGCGAAAGAATGACTTCTGAGGCCAGCAGCATCCAGACTTATATAGTGGAAGCTTGTAGGCTGCCAGTGCGGGGGAGACGTGACGTTCTCCGGCCCTGGGTGGCGTGAGAATCCTCTTGTCAGCGATTCCGCTTCATGCCTTGTCAAAGCCGCTTGGCCTTGCCCGAGGTCTGGGCAGCTTGTAGGCTTCGAGTGCGGAGTTGGGGGGGAGGGGGGGGGGGGGGAGAGAGCATGCCTGCCGGGTTGCATAACTTCCAGGTGAGAAGGAATCGCTTGTAAGTTCCCATTGCCTGTAGGGCAGGCAACATGTTGCTCATGTCTGTAGAGATGGAAGATGTGTTCTGGGCAATGAGTCGTAATCGTCTTAGATTAGATGAAGCGGCACGTGTCAATGTTTAGAAGACTACTTTATGAAAACGTGTAATAAACAAATGACCAACAAAAAAAAACTTTAAAATGTGAACTACTTGCAACTGGCTGGACCGCTTGTAAGTGGAACAGCTTTGAAAGCCCACCTTCACCATCACAACAGCTAGACTATTTTTTTCAGTTAAGGTCACTTGGCTGACACCACAACCCCAGCCACATGCCCATTGGTGGGAGGTAAAATTTTACATTATGACAAACCACACTAAGTATTTTTAATTCTCGATTTTTCTCCAAAATCTATTTCCATGTAGGACTTCACCTCTAATTTTCAGATTTGTTGCTGTGAAAAAATGTGGGGGTAGTATACAGGTAAACTCAGTAAGTAACCAGACAGAAAATCAAGGTTATGCTACACACTACGCATGAGATGTTTGAAAGCTTGGCGATTGTTGGAACTGTCCTTTGAACAAGAGCAGCAATAAGCAGTAACTGGTGAGCTGGAAGGTAGACATCTTGTAATTCATGTATACCCTTTTTTACCCCTCATAACCTTTTTGACATAATCCAAGCTTTCAGACATCCTGTGCAGTATAAAAACTATTAATAATGAATTCATACATTTTTTAAAATTAAACACAAATGACACAAAATAAAGCATAAATGTAACTACGTAATAATTAAATATCTTTACATATTAGTACCAAAGAGATCATTAGTGTTACAAGTGCTTCTCATTTTTCTGGTAAAATAGTGTGATAAATCGATTGAAATCATAAACCTGAATATTTTTTCCACATCAACAAATATTTAACTACAATTTATATTTAAAATTATGGGTACACATGAATACTTAGGCAGAAAAAAAAGACCATGAATTATCAAATTCAGCGTGTCTGGCGAAATCAATACAAAAACACGCGATGTGCTCAAGCCTGTGTTAACTAAACTCTACAAGACTAATCTCACATGACAATGCTGACAAATCATTGTGAAAAGTTAGTTAAAATTTATAGAGTTGCATGCACAATGTGAAATGAAAACCAATATACACTATCATTAGGATCATGTGTGTTGTAACTAAAATTACAAAAAACATGTCTTGTTACCTTATTATCATGACTGAGAAGCACTTATAACCTTAGGTTAAGAGGTGAAGAATAGTTACTTAACTGTTCACATATTAAATAGTAAGCCTCAGTAAAGGAAGACCTGTGGGCACAGAATAAGAAAATAATGAGCCAACAACCAAAAGCAGTATTAGTATATTACAGGAACCACTACAAATATAAAAACATGCACAATCACAGAAATGCTAGCTGGTATATAACTGCCAAGGAAGAACAAGGGTCAGGAAAGTATAAAGATTTTTCGTATTTTGCTAACAAAAATTAATCCACACAGTATAAATATTTATGGAAATAATTACGTTAATGTGACCTAGTTAAGTATAAATTAATCAATATATTTGACAAAAGTAGTTTAAAAAAAACACCTGACTCATATTGTACATAAAATATTTTCTAGTGAGAGCTACAAGATGTGTTGATGTATGTGCAAGTTAGCTACACACACTTAGGAGATTATAAACATCCAACGGAAATGAAAGAAAGCTTAAAAGTTCCCTGGCAAATTTTTGATAGTTTATAGGGGCACTATGTGCAAGTAACTCCTTTAATTAGCTCAGATGTTCTTTGCAAGTCTTATTTAACCCAGTGTCGTACAGCTACCAACTTAAGTCTTTCACTGATGACACCACACTCTTAAGACTGTCATCTAGACACTGCAACGTATGGGCTTTTCATGATTGCGTATTTTTCAAAATCTTTTTTTTTTTCTTTCTATACACCACTGTTTCTCTTCCTACCTTAATAAATACATACATATTAACGTTACTGTGTACCTCAATACTTAGAGCGTTGCTCAAGTAATATCAATTACATATTTGAGAAACAAATAATTACTTAGCCAATTCTTAACCATCTGTATATAAACCAAAACAAAAACCAAATTTAGGCGTGATCCTCCATGTACTGTACATGATAAAAAAATGATGCAGCACATCAATGCCACTTGCAAAATTAAGGGCTACAGAACCATATAGTATGTTTATTTGTTGCAAACATTATTAGCAGTGCTCCAGTCACTGCTTCCAGAAAAATATATGCAGCCAAAGGCATCACAATTTATTGAAAGTTATTTGGAAAGTACTAAATTAACGGCAAAGAACTTATGGATGTTTCACCAGTGGTGAACTCTCATTTGCTCAGGTGCTGCTGTTAACCTTATGGATCATCCGCCATGAACCCGAAGCTCTTAGACCACCATTCTGTCTGGCTGGGTACTTTTTCGAGAGGGCATAGAATAAAAAGACTACCATTTCAAGAATTCAATGCAAAATACATCTTTATGCATCTTCATTGTTTTTCAGCATTACACATTTTGCAAAAGAACTCTTTTCACACTCCCCACCATATTGCTGGTTATGCATTTCAGCAAGTAATCAGCAATAAATAAAGAAAATTATAAAAAAATTTGCACGTAATTGCTATTGATGTAAAAATATCTTATATTTACATTATTGAAATTATTTATTTCAAACTCCCAACATATTTATAAATATTGAAAATCTATAATTCCTAGTTACAGTGCATTAAGGGCTCTCTGTCTGGCTGGCGCATTAAGTACATTGCAATGGTTTGGTAGGAAACACTTGATTCAAAAGCGGTTGATATTTTGTAGTGTCTGAACACGAAAAGCATTTAAGAAACTTTTCATGCCTAAATACAAGTTTCAAGTTCACGTTTCAACAAGGACTTTGTTGGAAGTGAAAATAGCAAAAACAAGTGTTTACAGAATTAGTTTCAGCTACTAGAATTCATAGAAAGAAACACTTAAAGAGTTCTTTAGACACACATCATGATTTTATCTTTATAAGAGCAACATAAATATTAGAAATATATGCTCGCTGATTAAAGTCACATTTACGTATGTTGAGTCCTCGACAGGAAGACTGCAACACCAGTTTGAGCGCCGGCAATAATCACACAGTGAGTATGTCAATCTTACAGCTCTCAAGTTTCAAGGCCTCTAATATTGAAATTAGCTGCAGGCAGGTGGAACCCTGAAATGCCATCAGTGCTACCAAACAAAAAAATTGTTTCCAAACTTTATTCCTTGGCAGCCATAATACCAGCTTTCAAACAATTTACTATGCAAAAGAAGAAAATTGTGTTTTCAGAATTCCAAACATACTTAAGTTACAAATCACTAACCTTCCCTTCTGCTTAATTTAAAAATTTTATAATGAACTACCCAACAAATACTCTGTACTAAAAATAAATTGTACGATTAAGTCTTGCTAGAACATTATTCATAAGCACTGGTTTAGTGCATCCTGACGAATTTTTTGCATCAACATTGTGCTCATTTTTTGGTACAGTGAATTTGAGGTAAATTAAATTTCTATATTACCAACTTTAAATGATCCCAATGATTTTAACCAAATCCATATAAAATAGTGACCGAGTACCTATGGCAACACACACTGTATTAAAGTTAAGTATGACTCCTCACATGTTTGGCTGTCAGGTGTAGACATCAGGACCTTCTCCCCTGTCTAGGGTCAGGAAGCATGAGAAATTTATAGGGTTATTTGATGGTTGAGAGCTGGCTTGTATAGCCAGGTAGATTGTTTACTTGCAGTGTGGCCTTGAGCAAAGTGAATTTAAGGAATTGCCTGGGGTTGGTGCAGACTGGTGCAAAGGCTGTTTGAGAAGGCTGGGTTTGGCAAAAATGGTGTTATCTTGCGACTGCAGGTGGGATAATCAGTTAAGGAGCAGCCGGTTTGGGCATAGGTGGGTTTGACAGAAGTGCTGAGATGGCCCTTGGTGCGGAGAAACATACTGGCAGATACCCTGCAGTTAGGCCAGGGCTGAATTGGCAACTCCTGATCTGGTGTCTTCCAAACGAGTGCATCTTCTTATCTTGCTGTACCTTCCCTAGGCATTCCTTAGGAATTCCCAGGACCTGTCTCCTGCTGACCAGTTCCAGTATAAGCTTTCCAGGCTGCCTACTGCCCTACAGCCCACTGATAAGACATTAAAAATTCCCAAGAGTGTGTGTTATGGCAGGTGTTCAGTGAGGAAGGCCATGGCTCATATGTTTGAAAACCAGGTGTTAGTGCATGGGGTAAGCCCGGGCAGACCTTCTGGAGAGCCGACCTCTCTCCAGAGTCAGTGCTATAATGGGCTCGCAGCTCCTCCCTGGGTATTTTGGCAGAGCAGGTTGTTGCTAGCACACTGTAGTCCCCTGGAAGGTTCACAAGCTCATATTCGTAATAATTCGACCTGTCTTCCAGCCAAGGTTCACCCAAGAGGTATGGGCTATTCATGCTACCAAATGAACTGCTAATAGAAGCAGACAAAAGACCCCACACTCAATTCTTTGTGGAGACAAAGCGAGGTGGTCACTGTACATCATCGCCAGTGTCAGAGTTGAGTGGTGGACAAACTAAATTGCTTTGAATGCAGGGGGTGCATCTGTACCTTCCCTCGAAGAGTTGTTGCAAACTGGTGACAAGAAAGGGATAAAGCCGGTTAAGGTTAAAAAATTCAGATGACTGAGAAAAAATAGTTTTGATTTATACTAGTGCTTGTTAATAGGCTAGCAACACAAGTGAAAGTCATGTATTAGCCTGTACCCAATGGCTGCCAGAAAGGTAGACCCTAAGTTGCCAAGGAATAATAGTGCAGTAGGAGTGGGTTGTGCAGGGAAAGGGCGACCCCTGTAACCAAGCAGTAGATTGGTACAGATAGGACAACATATGGCACTGGAGTAAGTGTTGTATTACAGCGTACCAAATAGGTAGTGCTATTCTAGCTAACACTGGGGAAACACAGAGATGAGGCTGGAAGATCTAGGAATATGTCTTGTGTTTTGGAGTATGAGTACGTGAACTTAAAACATGAAGGTAAGGACTTTTACTGAAGACTGCCTAATTCACTTTCTGAACCAACTCTCCACACAGGCACAATTCAAACTGGCTGTACACACCAAACTCACAAACCACCACCAATACTTACATTCTGACAGCTACCACCCATACCATGCCAAAATATTCCTACTCTACAGTCTTGCCACAAGAGGCAAATGTACCTGTTCCACCAAAAGTGATCTCAACAAACAGTGTGAATAAATAGCCGGAGAATTCCTTGACAGGGGCTACCTCAGGCACCTCGTCTACAACCCACGCCAGCAAGCCATCTCAAATACCAAAACACAAACCTAGGTTAACAACTCTCATATACCCCTGTTGGTCCCATATCATGAAGGCCTAAGTAAACTCAGAACCATTTTCCACTCTGGATACAAAATTCTGACTTCTTCACCACAAACAAGGCCTGCTCTCCAAACTACCCAGATTGGTCTTAAAGGGCCTCCTAACCTCTGCAACAAACTGGTTCGTCCAAAGCTGCAGCCTACAACAAATGCCAACAAACTACGTATCACCCCTAGAGGATCCCATTCCTGCAAAAGCTCACACTGTGGCTCCTGTGCCATCCACCAACCCTCAACTTCTTTCAATAGCAGACTCACTAGCCAAACATACCCCATTTAAGTCAACTACAACTCTGCAACATGAAATCTGATTTATCACCTACATTGCCAACATTGTAATGCAGAATACATCGGCCTCACCACCAACACACTCAGGCAGAGAAGGAATGGCCACAGAGCAAAAACCAAACAAGCCATAAATGGTCACATCAATAACCTACAAGACAAACCAGTTGCAGCACATGCAGCATCACACAACAAAGATTTTGATTCCTGCTACAACACCAGAGTTGTGAGAGACCTATCACTTTAAAGCAACAGCTCAGAACTCAGATGCTGGGAATCAGCTCATTAATTTATAAAAAAAATCCAGGTAACTGCCAAGCCTCAACATAAGATAATCACAGCTCCAAACCACACTCATCTGACCGATAGGATTACTCACAAAAGTGCCTTCCACCATACTGCAGTGTATTATAACTTGCCACCTGATGAAGCTGGCCTAGCTAGTGAAACTTAGTGATCATACAACCACATGGAAAAGGTCTGTCTGTGTGTGTGTCTCTCTCTCTCTGTGCCTGTGTACCTGTGTGCCTGTGTGTGCACGCGCACCTGTCAAGTATTGCACTGTGAGTACTTGCATTTGTCTTTTTATATATTTTTGGTAGCCTAGCGGCCTACTTGTATACGTAAAGAACAAATTAAAAACTACTGTATGTGTCAATGTCGCATACAGCCAGCATCTGCTGAAAAGTAAGCATTGTATATCTTCATTAATTTGTGTAAATCATCACACCTATGCTGCAATACAGATTTTATCAAACATAAAATTTACACATTAAATGAGGAAACTATGGAAATTTTATTTTACAAACTTAAGCTACCCATAACTACCATTCAGCACAAATAACTTTTCTTAAATGTTAACCTCACTTAAAATCAGAAACAAATATCAATTACAGTGGAACCTCTATCATTATTTCTCAAGGGAATTGAGAAAAGTAGAGTTCAATTTTACATATGAAAAAAAATAATAATAAAAATAATAATATTATGCTAAGAATACACACGTACTTGCAACAACAAGAACAGCTATGCACTGATAAGTGTTCGTAGTGGGCAGAGAGGAGTGTTTAAGACAATGCTTTTCTTTATGGCATTATGAGTTGCGAACACAGCCTAATTTATCAGTTCAAAGGTTTTACGAAACTTTAGCCATTTCTTTTTTGTTTTACAGACACTAGTGACACAACACTTATTTTATTGCTGCATACATACATTTATGTTATTAATTTTATAATTTTTTTTACGGCTTTCCAAAATAATGTTGCAAAATTGCATCTGTTGTAAAATCCGATTCTTAAAATTGGGCACTAAATGATTTGGTGGGGATTTCTTGTATATTTGCCTACATTTTTCTTATACCCCTATCACCCCAAAATTTCCAGGTTTTTTTAAAATTGGTTTTTGAGAATGACCTTGTCAAATTGCTACCCCCATAAAAATCATTACTTATACCCTTATAGTATGAAATTGAGGGTCTGCTGTATATAATGTTCTTTGTTTAAGAGTTTTACAGCTTGAGCATGCTACATCTTGTAATGAATTAATTTACTGCATCCATCAGATATTCTGTCCAAAACCCAAAATATATTTGAAACAATTGTTTTTCGATAATTTGTTCAAGTTGTTTTCGTTGTACCGTATTTCATGTTGGTGCATTCGCCAATGATTGTGTGCATCCTTTGGTTGTTGACATTTCATGAATGCAAAACTAGGATAATCAACAACTGGTGCTATTGAAAGTATTGATTACATCCCTCAAGATATTTTGTGGTCTATTTTCTTCTTACATTTTCACTGCATTCTTAGGTTGGCAACAATGAGAAAGCAACCTGTATTCTAATTCTTCTTATGCATTTACTGCACTCTTAGGTTTGGGAAAATGAAGACGAATCACCCCCACTATGACACTGTATTAAACTAATTGTGACATTAATATTGTAAATGGTATTTGACAGGCGTAGTTCTTATTAGAAAGTGGAAACAGTCGGCTGCGATTTTGGTTAGAATGTTTAAGATTTGAATAAGATTCTGCAAGTAATAATTGGCAAAAATTGTCGCAAATAAATAAGTTGTCATTTTAACCAAAATATTGAGTACGCCTTGGCCGATGAAGGAATACTGAGCGAAAATATTATTATAAATAAAAAAAATTTTGCTCGATTTCAAGTGAATATTTAATATTAAATAGATTTTAGTAAGTTCTTTTTAACAACATTTTTAGGCTTTTGGTTAAACATGCATTTTGAGGTTATGTATGTTATTTATCAGATTTAAAATCAAGTTCGCATGAGATAGCCTGAAGTTTTGAAGGTTTTCTTAAATGAACTCAGTTTGTAATGAATGCTGTATTGTCTGGTAATAGGTTAGCTTGAATATTAAGTCACTTATTACGTTAATTTGTCTATCATATTATTTATTATTAAAAATTAGTGTTATTTTATTTCTATGCTGTAGAGACATAAAACGAAGTGTTTTTTTTAAAGTATTTACAAAACTAAAGACTTAAATTTAAGTAATAAAAAAGTATTTCCAAATATTGATAATTATACTGTGCTCATCAAAACTGGTATCGGTATTGGCATCACTGTAATCGGCAGTATTGGCAGCTGAGAATCTGAATTGTTGGAATCAGCAAAATGTAATATCGGCACATCACTAATTACAACACTATATTTTGCTGAGTCCCATTTGCATTTAAAGATATGTACGTTACTTTCTCAAATGCTTCCAAATAACAGTTGCATTCATGTATAGGCTGTTCACAGTACGGTGATCACCTTTGAGGCCCTAGTTACTTTTTCCTTTGCCATTTTTTGTTTCACCACCTTTTTAATTAAATATTGCCATGCAAGTAAAATAAATAGTGTGTATAATCCACCGCACTCTGAAGTTAACGTATGATGCTTCAATAAAATATATTTATTGACTATTATTCCAAATGAGATGTATTTTAAAAGTGCTCACTTTACTGTGAATAGTATATAATCTTTTGTGAAGGGAACTATGTAATAATAAAAACTAACTATGCGGGGAAAGCTACCTATGCGAGGAAAACGACCTTTACGGTGATACCTACCAATATGGGGAAAACTGTATTTCAAAGATTAATACAACAATTTTTAGCATTATTTATATAGGAATTTTGCTGAGACCACAGAAAATAAACTATATGTGTGAGATTGATAGAGGTTCCATAGTAAATACTAAATAATGGTAATGAAACAACAAAGCGTGGCCATACATGCTCTTATGATTGCTACTACAGTAGTGCAGTGCACAGAGGGCTGAAGTACGCATAAACCATGCTAGTTAAACTGTTGCAAGAGCCTACCTAATGTCTCGTAGTTGCTGTTCCCTTTCACGAGCCTGCATCCTCAGAGCTTCAAACCTCTCGCACAACTCCTGCACATTTCGCACTCGAGCCTTTTCTTCCGATACTCCACATTCAGAAACCAGGAGAGTACTAAGGTGCCTGATCAGCTCGATGGACGACTCGCAGCTTGCTACAGTCTTGGACTGTCGGAAGACACAAAGATCCAATTTGCTATCACAACACATCCATAATTGGGGTAACACCATTGAAAAATTGATTAATACTAAAAACATACAAAATTTGGAGATTACATATCATGTTCATGCAGTTGAAGACTACACAAAAAAAAAAAAAAAAAATCTGAACCACTTTGGTAATATCATAGCACTTGTGCCAAGAGATCTGCCCCAAGTTGGGGTGTGAATAAAACTTTGATACTTTTCATCTCAACAGTACTGAAAGGAAATGTAACAGTTGATGCAAAATAGGAACATTGCAAAAGGCATTCAGTGAAATTTACCCACAAAACAGTAAAACATATGCAAATTTAAAACTTGTAATGCAAAATATTTGCTGGAAGAATTTAGTGCAAAAAATTAAAAAGCAAAAGCTGAGAAACTGACCAGTTGACCAGAAGGAACTGCCTCCTGGTCGGCTATTGGTGCGGAAAGGATGAGCTGCAGTGCGTCCAGGTTGGTGAGGCACTCGCGCAGTGCCACCTCTAGCTCATACAGGTAGGCATCGCGTGAGGTAAGTTGGGTTGACTGTCGCGGCAGTGTGTCTACTTGCACTGCAGAGTCCTGTTCGAACTTGAGTGTCTCCACCTGGACACACTCGTCCACTTCCTGTACCTCCCTGCTCTTCTGTTAACAACAACATTATTCCATCACTTTCATGTGTCTTACGTCAGCCCAAGTTTTTTTGAAAACATGCAATACAGGCTATTAAAAATATTTAACCAACAAAAGTTTGAAATACGAATCAATAACTGCAATGAAATAGCAAACTATTCAGAGATGAGCACAGATTACATCTAGTGTAAAAAAATGTATAAAGATATATTGCAAAGACTGCTCAAACGTCAAGATTTTATAATGATATATTGCACATCTCATTTAAAATTAAGGATTTAATATTTATCATTATAAAATATTTATTAAGTGTGCATTAATAGCAGTCATAAAATATTTAGTAACAATAATGAAACAAAATAAACAAAAGTAACCATAATATTTTACTTACACAAAGAATTACTGCAGATTTAAAAATTATATTTTTGTGTTTCAATTTTTTCTGGCACATACTGAAGTTATCAGACAAAATAGATTTTCATTTTGTCACCAACTTACAAGAATGGCTTGAATATTATTTTACAGAAAAAAATTTCATCACAGTACAAGTGTGACATTAGCACCACCGTGTTATGTTTATTTATCACCATCTATCTCAGCACAGTGGTGTACTCTTTGCTCGGGTCAGCTCCCCTCCTTTTTCCTACCTGATCTTCCTCCCTGCCATCCGCTTTCCCCTTTTTTATTGGCCATGGTGGTTTAAGGTCTTTAACAGCCCCACTCTGCCTACTTTACATCTTTCCGATGTCTGCTATGTCACGCCTGCTAGATCTCAGTTGTACCTGATGGCTTAGCCACACTTCACCTCGTCCAGCAGAGGTCAACACCATTATCATGTTGTTAATCCGACTGTTCTTCCCATCACGCTACAGAGCGATGGGGCACTTAAAACGGTGAGTTGAAGAAAACGTTAAAACTGCTTTGTTTGCCACCCAAGTTTAATAAATATTTAGTGTTGAACTGTTCCACAAATTCATCGTTAAGGCATAAACATTTTTTAAATGTTAGTTGTGTGTTATTGGCATTTTTATCGGTAGAAGCTGTGACAGGTCCCATACGAGACTGCCTCCCACCATAATTGTAATAAAAAAAAAACTTTGATGGGCAATTCTTTGCTGCCCACCTTTCTGTCAATTTATAAAAGTTAAATGGGTGCTAGAAAATACACAAAGTAAACAAAGAATAGAAACGTTTGACACAAGCCCGGCTGGGACATGGTTCTACACGTTGGGCGTTTTGATGGATTTGAACCAACAACTGGGGAAGTTAAAGACAATCCCTAATTTGATTAAATAGATTTTAATAAATGTTTTAGTAGTAGTAACGGTAGAGGTTTTATATCGCGATGCCAGTATCACGATGCCAGTATTGTGAGTAAAATGGGTAAGACAGGGACCTTAATGTGTCTTGGGTGCCCTGCCTGTGTACAAAACTGGCCTGGTGGGCTGTCTTGTTTGAACTAAGTCCACAGTTACTGTCACAACCCTTCTCACAGACCAACCTTTTACCTTTGAAAGGCTGAGAGGAGGAAGATTTCTCCTCGGTGGCTGACTCAGCAGCTCAGCAGGCGGTTGGACTGCGATGGGTTCTGGAAGACTTTTAGGCTGTGGATAACTCTGTACTTGTTGGGGACTGTTGATAGTTGTAAGGGGGAATATCAGGTTTGCACAACAAGGGATTAGCTATGCCTAGAGGTGGTTCCTCACCTCACCGGAAGAGTTCTAAGATAGGATGAGGAGGGCCTTCAAGTTTTTCTAGTGGGGGAAACAATGGAGGGGGATCTCACAGGCGGTTTCAACTCTGCCCTGTGAATTAGTATGAGATAGGCACATGGTATTAACTTAGGAGGAATAGCTAGCCTTTTTAAATCTCCTCCATAACCCTCCTTCCCAGGAGTATGGCGGAAGTAAAGGATCTAAATAAAGGTAATCCGGTGACTCCTTGCCTACTGTGTTCGGCAGAATATTCAGTCTTGCAGTGAGCGGCACCTAAGTTGTTCCTTTCGTCTGGCCTCAAAAGAAGCAGTGGACAGAATATGGATACACTCAAGCTGCTTCCTGACTGAATACCAGGGCGCAGGGCGAGGTCTCCACAGGGGGTTGATCAGTCCAAGTAATCCCAACTACGTTCCTGCTACAAAAGAAGTGGTGGTGGGGTATGAACAACATAAGTCTGATCAATCCACCTGGTAGATGTGTACCTATAGTCCATTCCCGAATTGAAGAGACTTATGAAAATCAACCTTTGAAAAAACACTCTCGGCATAATATGTCAATCTGTTCTTTCAATAACCTGTATTCCCCAAATATATAACACTGTGGTTAACTTTAGAGTACTGTATTATTGAATAAATGAAACTTTACCTTAATATCTTCTATAACTTTTAATATTTATTTCTTCATAAATACGAATTAACAACAGCGAGAGCAGCGACATGTTGGCAACAACCGGTGAGAAATAGTTCACAAATTGAAATATTATTTTAACCTTGTTTTTTAGTATACTATTTGTAAATTAAACAGGGCCTATCAAAATATTTGAATAATTAAGTAGCCCGGATGGCAATATATTACATTTTTGCAGTTTAAAATAACAGCGGAAAATATCGTGAGAAGGCCGTAATGGTATGGTGGTGTGCTATTGAGCGAGATGGCAACTGAAAACAATTGTCTGCTGGGTGAGACTTGGTGCGCTCTCTCTCTCTCTCTCTTTCTTTCTTAATCTCTTTCACACTCGGGAAGTTTCACTTTGCTAGTAAACAAAAATTATACATGTTTTCCATTGTAGCATATTTTATACTAATTGCAGCAAAATAATGATTTTTGAATTTCTAATTTACAACTGAAAAGAGATTTTCACGTTTGAATACGTATTTTAATATATTTAGATATGATGGTGGAGCAGAAATAAAGTGAAGTTGGCAGACGTGGCAGGTTGCTTTTTGCTAAACGAAGCGTAAATTATTTTTACTCCGAAAAATACTTCAAATTACCACATCACATTTGTAGATGATGTGTTTTTTTAAACCTACCTAGGCAAGTTATGATGTTGTGATAAATCTGAGTTTCCACGGTAGTAATAAATATACTGCGACGTGTGTTTCGTTAATCATTGCATCTGTGAAATAGTATGCCTTTGTGCATCGTGGTCGATACGCTGTCCGTGTGTGTAAGTGATTTCAAATATTTGATTAGCACTATTTATAAGTTTTAACTGTGAACTGTCTTTATGATGAAGTTAATTATTTACATCTGTGTGTTTATTTACCACAACGTTGTACCTTTGCCCTAAGGGGTTTTGAAACAGTCTTGTAACGAATTTGCCACAATCTCAGAAGAAAAATACTAAGCCCAGCCCGATAAATTTCAATAAACCTAATAAACAGTAAGTAACAATACATATAAATATGAGCGGAAGAAAAGTTACTGTAGGTTTATTTGTGTGCATGTTCACCATTATCTTTTAAGTTTGTATAATAAAAAATAAGCAAAACGAGGTGCGTGCTTGAATTTAATATGCCTTTCGTTTGACTGGTTGTTGCTTCGTATTTATATTTATTCCAACTGAGGCTGTCCTTTTAAAGAAATAACCCACCATATGTTAATAACAAAAGGATAATGTGTACAGTTCTTTACCTCGCAGTTGTAACAGTGTTGAACACAGTTGCAGCAAAATACTAATGTGCATTAGATGTATTGTGCTATGTCATGGAAAACAAATATGTAAATGTAAAACAATAAGAATTGTCGTCAATTCAGGCATTTTTAAAACGTCTTAAAGCTGACCTAAATAATGTTATAGGCCTAAACTGTGAATATTCGTACGGAATGATTTTTGGAATATGACAGAATTATTTGAAAAGCTATAAACAGTAAACAACACATTTGACAAGTATAGAAGTAGAAGTCACATTTCAATGTTTATGTTTAGGTGTAGCGAAAGTAAACTAACACATGTACACACACAATGGCATGTAAACATTGATTTTGACATGCTACATGGCAGTCACATGGCAATGTTTGTTTACATTAAACGGAAGGATACAAAACGGGCCTGTAAGTAGATATTTAGCAGGGCTCTGAGAATGTTGCTTCCAATGGGGAATGACTAGTGTTTTGAGCTCCATTAATGGAATACCAGTTTGGCAGAACTCAAGTGGCCTCTTAAGGCTTAAGGTGTGGGTATTTAGCTTTGTGTTCTAGTCTTCCGGCTTGACCCCTGTCCACTTGCGTTTCATAGGACTTCCAGTATTTCCAAGAATATCAGACTAAAGAGGATACAGTAGATAGAACTCGTGTGTTATTATCTGAGTAGTACTAACACGGTAGCTCCGTTCTACCTCCTAAATTGATACAACTTGCAACGGAAGTATTAAAACTGATTTAATAAACCAGGTAAAGGCTACCTCGGCCAATGCTAGTGAATGTCAAGGGAATTAATTAAGATTATAAAAAATTACTAGTTAGTTTCATGTATTTGATGACATCTAACTGCTGTGCCGGGGGGGGGGTCTGATGGAACCTACTGGTAGGCGACTTACCACAAGTGCATCAACGTGAGTGAGCTCTGGGTGGGGAGGATGAACTGAAGTCTTCGGCAGCCTCTGGTGGCAAGTCTCCCAGAAGCTCCTGGAGCAATCTGCGATGGTGGCAGATGGTGTCTTCGGCAGCTGCTAAAGAAGTGTTGAGCTTCTGGTAGAAGAGTTCTTCCTACTGGTTGAGAATCTGGCCCCAAGAGAGGCCGTGGAATCTCCATATGCCCAGTGGTTACGCACCCCCCCACATGGCTGCCTGTGGTCTTTGCGAGTGGTGGAGTAGCAAAGATTGAAGAGTGTTTGCCGTGCTCGCCCTTTTATACTAATTTAAAATAAGAGCTGACAAGTGCTCAGGAATGCAAGGTGTGGAGTTAGCGTCGTTCGTAGGGGTTGAGAATTCCAGGATGCTGTAGCAACGCTTCATCCCTTGGCTCTTCTGCAGGCACTGGTAAAATAGGTGCTGCCCTCCAATGGTGTGCTCTGACAACTAGCGTGACCTTTACTGAAGGGAGCTGGCGGTTCGGCCAACAGTACAATCTTGGATCGCTTGTCTGTTGTAGATTTGGATGGCACCACTGTACCCTGCAGGCACATTTCCTGCCTCTTCACTACTGTTTACAGTTCATGACCTGCTGCATTATGAACAATGTGCTCAAAGATGCGGTGAAGTAGAGTAAACACTCTTAATTGGCAGGAATGCATCATGCGTCATGTTTAAAAGTGGTGGTTGTTTATAGTAATGTTCGGATCACTGTTTGTTATTAAGGACACTAGAGGTATTTTATATAATGTAAATTCTTTGGTTTGGTGCTCCGAGATTAATGGTATGTTTTAAGAAATTGTATTGTGATCTACAATTATTTATTGCTGTGATATTATTTGCTAGTCTTGTCATGGGTTTAGCAATTCAGTATTATTTGGATTTGTCAAAAAAAGTAGTGTTCAAAACGTGTTCTCTGCATGTAGTTATTTTGATTTGTCACAGAAGAGCTATATTTTTTAGTGATGGGACAATTTGATTGATTCCTTTATTCCACCGATTCTTGCATTCAAAAGTTCGATACGATTCTGAAAAATTTTGTTACTGGGTAGCATATTCTGCAAACCTGGTGGTGCTTGTAAACACAATGCAAATAGCTTGTGTGCATTTGCTGCCATACTTAATCAGGCATAATTAGAGGCACGATTTTGTGGTAAATCGCGATAAAATTAAATAACACCAAAATATAATTTAAAATGCGAAATAACACTAAATGTAGACAAATGCGCCACATATCTCACAAAATTAGCTTTCTCCACAAGAAATGAACTCTTCTCCCATGTTATATACACTAATATACTTCGGCACTATAAAAATCTAACAATGTCCGAGTTCTAGGCAATATAGGCTGTTCACGGTAAAGTTAACACTTTTTAAGGCCATCCCAATAGGCATTAGCCACTAATAAATATATCTTATTGCAGCCTCAGGCGTTAAAGTTTGAGGGTGGTGAAATGTATACACTGTGTTTATTGGTAACATTGCAATGTCTATATTAAAAAGCGGCAGGATGATGGAAATTGGATGAAAGGAAGAATGCAGCAGGGCCTTAAAAAGTGCTCACTTTACCATGAACAGCCTATATCAAGAAATATTCAAGATCGAAATATTTTGGATTTCACCTCGAGACAATTTTTAAATCTCTGATGCATGTATTATTTTTAGATTTTTTTCCTGCATAACAAAATGTAAACACACACATTCCAATAATTTCACAAGCAGTAAAATATGCACTTCGAAATAAGCTACAGTAAGTAGTTTCACAACAATCTGCCTCCAAGTGCTAGTAACATTGGTGTGAAGTGAACACTTGCAATTAGAATGTAAGCAGTAATCTATGGCCACAGCACCTAATCTTAAAATTTCCTGAAACGAAAGTGCGATATCTAAATTGATACATTAAATTCACTGTTTTGATAAAACATCTATGTAGACTTATAAATATGAAAGTTGCTGCCGATGTAAAAGACTGTAAAAGTCTATCATTTGGACATTTTGTTCATGCTAATGTATGTATTTAACCTCCAATGCACAGCAATTGATTTGTTTTGTTTATATTCAGCTGTATAATAAAACGCTGTTAGCCACAACAAAATCAAAAGTTAAAAATGTCACATTGAAAAATTTTCTAAAAGAATATACATATGTATGACTTGCATTAATGTTTACCATATATCTTTGAAATTATATTGTTTTGGGAAGTGTCCAGTATTCTTGAAATCACATGAAGTTGACACATTAATTTTGCCTAGCAGGGCCATTTCTATATGACAACTCTAAATTTCTTCCACAGAGTACTGGATGATAAAGTTAATATCACTAAATTTGCTAATTCTACTAAGAAAAATTGTTTTCTATCGCTCTCGTTATTGTAGTCCCCACTGGAAGTTGTGTGAAATGAACTGTAAAACTGTATACAAAATGTTGTAATGTATTTAACATTTGTTGATAATTGAATCAAGTCCAGAACCAAGAATCAAAACAAAAATTTTGAAATCGAATCTAGAATCTGAATCGACAAAACCTTGTATTGTCCCATCACTAATTTTTTTAATTTCCTTTTAAACGTCTGCTTATTCAAATAAATTATTTTAATGCCATCTACATAATATTGGATACTTACAGCTCTTATTCACTCAACCTGAAGATAAAAACTGAAATTTAATTTTTTCTCTCTTCCCAGCTTTTACTGTGATAAAGAGAAGCCACTGAGTTGATAATTACAGGACTTTCAACATATTTTAGTTAATAAATTTTTGGTATATAGTCATGGCTTCATAGATGAAATTGTGTTTTTAGGCTAAATTTATTAATACTGTTTCATATATTAACTCACATTTTGGTGTTCGGTGGTGTTGTAACATCTCATTTTGGTGTTCGGTGGTGGTGTAACATCTCATTTTGGTGTTCGGTGGTGTTGTAACATCTCATTTTGGTGTTAGGTGGTGGTGTAACATCTCATTTTGGTGTTAGGTGGTGGTGTAACATCTCATTTTGGTGTTAGGTGGTGGTTTAACATCTCATTTCGGTGTTAGGTGGTGGTGTAACATCTCATTTTGGTGTTAGGTGGTGGTGTAACATCTCATTTTGGTGTTAGGTGGTGGTGTAACATCTCATTTTGGTGTTCGGTGGTGTTGTAACATCTCATTTTGGTGTTCGGTGGTGTTGTAACATCTCGTTTTGGTGTTCGGTGGTGTTGTAACATCTCATTTTGGTGTTCAATGGTGTTGTAACATCTCATTTTGGTGTTCAGTGGTGTTGTAACATCTCATTTTGGTGTTAGGTGGTGTTGTAACATCTCATTTTGGTGTTAGGTGGTGTTGTAACATCTCATTTTGGTGTTAGATGGTGTATTAACTTGCATTCCATGTTAGGTGGTGTATTAACTTGCATTCTGGTGTTACTGTGAATAACTCTATAACCATGTAATCTTTACTCAAAGTCAAGCAAATTAAAAATGGTAAAAAAATTGCCCAATTTCAGTAAACTAACCCAAGCATTTCTGCATTATATTTTGACACCAAATTTTTTTATTTTTTATATTATGATGTGGAGAAAACCAAAGTATTAAAGTTTTTTTTTAATTCTCTACTTTTTACTTACAAAGTTACCTACAGCATTTAAAAAAGCCAGTTTTCTTTATGAAAAACACTGCATAATATAAAAAAAATAAAATTACAAATAAGATGCTGAACCTTACGCGACTATTGAACATGCCAGATTATTGCAGTACTCCTCAATTTAGTTTTGAAATAATATTTTCCTGTGACCGAGATTAAAACTGTGCAGAAACTGCTACATGTGTTACGCTTTTAGACTTGGTAAGCACCAAAACATATTCCAAGCATGATTTCAATATTGTTAATAACTGACGTGGTGTTATTGTACCAAGAGAATACACTCTCACTATCAATGTTAGCTATATACTGGTATCCATAGATGCTTTCTCGTCATGCTTCAAGCATTTGGTGCAGAAATAGAGCAAACAGAAAAGACAATGTTTTAAATCAGGTCTGTACATATGAAGCATCAAATTCAAGACGGACGCATGACTTTTTAACTAATACATAGTAACACTGACTTCATACTTAAACAACTTCACCTCATTAGCACTTACCTCCATGTCATCCCAGGAGGAGTTTGAACCTGAACTACCAGCTACCTGAGTGCCAACAGGATATGTCCCTTGTAGCGTAGGCTATTAAAGACAAGTCAGATTATACTGTTCACCCACTATCAGGAAACACACCAACCCTACCGAAGTACGAATGAGTCACCTGTCAAGTGACAGACCGCATTCCCAGGTCGCCTTTAGTTCCAGAGTGCACAGAGCGATGGTGCCCTTACTCAGCTCCCCCAGAAGTGGAGCTAGAGCTCACTATACCGGACCCACCCCCGGATCCTCAGATGAAAGCGGGCCGGCAGAATATATGCCCATACACTGCACAGAAATGCCAGTTGTTCATAGGCTCTCTTCAGAGCCAGATGACCTACAGCAGCTCGCTCCACCACTTTGTATGCTGGAGCTCTCTGCCTGACCAGCACCCTCGAGACCTACCAGCAACCTCTTCAAAGGCTACCAGATCCCAGAAGAAGCCTTCAACACTCCCTTTGCCTTGCCTACCCTTCTGGTAACAGCAATTCCACTACCCTTCAGGTTATGGCAACCACACCCCACTGCCCCTCTGGTAGTGGCCCCTGCAAGTCCCTTATAGACAACAGTATCAGTGTTAATTAGGGTCAGTATTTTTATAGCTACCTAGCCGCATCTACATTGTCCAGGTTATAACCTGAACACGGGCAATGTGGCTATGTAGCTATACACGTAAGCCAGGTCCCATTCACCTGGCTTACGTAAGATACCTCCAGTCAACTCTTAAATAGAAGGTAGTATAGGCCACTGTGTTTATTCCTCACAGAATAAATGTCTCTCTTTCTAACCTCTTCTTATTCACTGCTAAGAGTGACTGTGTTGCTCCTCTGTAGACTCCCACCTGTCTGAGTGAGGCAGGCAACCACACACTACTTAAACCAGTTTACCGAACCTAGTGTAGGACTGCGGACGCCCCTCACAAAATAAATATATGTCACTAAACACACATGCTTCACGGCCACTCGTACTGTGCACCTAGTGTCCAGAAAGGAAGAGCCACAACCATTAGGAAGACAATCCATAAGGGGGCTAGTCAACCAGTCCAATCTATACTCTGTCCACCGCGCTGAACTGTCGCCGGAGGGTCTGACCTCTTTTGGACCCCACACCCACAGTTGTTCGATGCCTAAGGTAAACTCAGCTCTCCAACCACTGTGCTGCTGTGCCGCCCGTTGGAGTAATGGGTACGACTGTCAGCTTGGCTTCGGCTGCAGCAGAATACTTGGGACTAACGATTGCTTCCCTCTCACGAGGTGAGTCTTAGTGCCCATCCTATGCCTTACACCTAGAGGATGACCACGAGGCAGGAGAGAAAGGTATCTACTATTGCCAAAGCTAATGGGAGCTATACCCCAGCCCCTTCTTCACTTGAAGTACTAACCCCCAGGAACTTAAGCCACCCGTCAGCTGAAGTGGCATCCCCTCCCAGCTCCCTATCCATCCTAATTTTCAGCCCCGATAAAGACACCAGAAAATCCTCATTCCATTGTCTCCACCTTTCGCCAAAGAGAGAATGTAACCATCTGCATTGCTAAGCCCTGGTTCCGGAGTAACCACAGTACCGGCCCAGCCCGGGCTTTCCAGAGCATCTGCGGCCACAGCACCTGAAGAGGCAGCCACCAGCAGTCACACTCCCAGTCAGCAGCCTCCCCAGACCACCACCTACTTAGGTAAACGCATGGCAGTGTGCCACCCAGCTCGCCAAACTGTGACGACAGTAACTGACTGTACAGGGCCGACAGGCCATGTGCCCAATATTATTATAAACTGGCCAGGACCCAATCAGTCGACAGTAAGGTCAGGAACTTGAACTCGCCTGTGCTTCTGACTGGCACGATAAAACTTTCTCTGACTGCAACGTTCCCCTCAATCACCAAGCGTCACGCGTCAACTTCCAGCAATGATATCTTGTAAGTCATGTAACCTTCCAATATCTCTCTTTTGGCTCAATTTATGTGTGCACGTGAATAGTTCAAGGACTACAGTTTACTTGCTGAATATATAGTTGCTAATTCAAAAAGAGGGCTTTGTTACACACAGTTTGGTGCGAAATATATAACTAGAGCCACAAAGAATTTTTACCTGTACATTTAAAAAGTGTCCTTTTCAGATACATATGTGATGTGCACTAAAGGATATGCAAAAAAATCTATTTCCAAATTAATTATTTAAAATGACTTTATAATTAAAGTAGTAGTTGAAAGTATTCCTATTCTAAAAAATATTCAAAACTTTGATTTCAAAATGATCAAAACATATTTAAAAAAAAAGCCTAGTCATTGTGCATGAAAAATAATAAAAAGGTAGTCAAAAATAATCAACAAACACTAAAATCCTACCAATGGATTGAGCCATTTTACATCTACATCACTACAAACAAAAAAATGAGTGGAATAACAAACTAACCCGTGAAGAAAGCTCTGCATGACACTGATCCTTGAGTTGTGCAATGCGAGTGGTGATGTCATGCCACAGCAGGCGATACTCCTCCATCATCTCTCGAGTTACACACACTTTCCCAGGCTGTGTCTTCTTCAGCAGTGCTGCTCCCAGCTCATCTGCCGAGCTCAACAACTCCTCATTCGACAACAGCTCTGCTTCCAATTCCTGCATACATGCACATAACTATGTTTAATTGTACTGGGATTTAATAGTGATTCGTCGAGTGTCGAAAAATCGAGTCGAGTCACCAAAGATAAACTCTTCACTCAAGTCTCGTTTTTTACAGCAGACATCGAGCTACTGAATGTGCAAGTCTAGTCACAGTGGTTTTAAGTTATAAAAAATAAATGTTTGCACCTTTCTTGACTTGTGAACAATAATTTTAGGTTACTAAATCGCTAAAGTAGTCCCATAATGAAAACAATAACTCTGCTACATACCTCAACAATTGGTCAATGTTTGCGATATTCAGCAGAGATAAAATCCAGTGAGAGTTATACTACTGACTTTAGCCATTTTGCTACCCAGTGAAGGCTGCTCATCTGGGACATCAGATAATGGGACCCTTGTCAAGGTTGATGGGTAGTCTCATCATGACACAAATAAAACCATAGGACATATGGTATTTATACATGAAAAGCCTTTGTCTCATGGCACATCACACCTTCAGCAGAAATATGCTTACTTGTCATTATTTTATTATCTGATTACCAAGAGGCAAGATGTTATACCCATGTAGAGACATACACATTTACATTTATGGTGCAAACCCGATTTTAACTAAAAATTTTTTATACTGAACTCAACTTGACTCGACTTAAATTTGAAACTCGACTTGACTAGTTTTGTACAACTTGACTCAATACTGTAAAAATCAAACTCGCCCATCACTAGGATTTAACAATGCTGGAATACCTGCAAATAGCTTTACTTCAAAATGATACCACCACTCAAGAAAAATAAAACAAAGTAACAGATAAATGACTTCCAGTAATCATAAAAGAAATACAGGATTCTGAGCAAAAAATTGTGTTGTTTGAAAATTATATATACATACACACACACACATTATATATATAAATATATATAATCTTTTTTGCGTATTTTCCGTGTGTATTATTGTTTTTCACAAGGTATGTCATTTTTTGCAAGAAACTATGTATTTTGTGTTTATTTCACGATTAGTGCCACGAAAAACATGCGTGTCTAGTTATGCTTTAAAGCGTTCAGAAAGTAACCAATTATCTCGGGTAATATCTCACTCCAAACATTTCGTAGTCGCAAGAGAGAAATGGTTGCAGTGCATGAATTATGCGATAACATCTAAACAAGTTTTTTGAATTTCACATCATCTGGAATGATTTCGGTTCAGCAAATATTCCATATTCCATGAAGATGTGTTATACACTGTGATATTTCTACAAATGGAAACCAAATTTTTGTTTTCAATATTGGTCTCACAGTGACAATATTTCTTCCCTCCAAGTGTTTCTGGGCACGTAGTGTTTAAAATATAATAAGTTATATAAAAATATGTACATTGATTGCAACAGGTTTATGTAAAACACAAACTTTTCAATTTTGTGAAAAAAGAAATTAATAATGTGTAGTCCACTGAGTGAACGCAAATAAATATGTAAGATGGCTGTGAATTTTGCATTGTTTTTGTATGTATGACAAGCGGGACGGGCCTATGTAAAAGATGTTGGTTGTTTGGGAACTACAATTTTGTGGTGGAAGAAAATCCAACTACAACTTTCTGCAGTAACATTTGAGTTTATAAAACTTGAATTTATTAAGTACAGTTTATCACGGCATCGCCTTCTTACCAATTTCAAACTCCAGTGCAAACCGAACATTTTTTGGGTTCGGTTTGAGTTTGAACTTTCGAACGTTAGCACACCCCTAATAAAAATAAATTAAGGAGGGTTATGAAGCAACAAAAGAAAGTAATTACAGATAAAAGCCCTTTCTGATGCAGATATGGTACATACGTATGTGAAAGTTTACACACAGTGAACATCACAGTAAAAATTGCATACAAAAAATGATACTGTGGTCTGCTTTCATGAATAATATAGCAGAATATTCAAGAATTTCTTGACTGAGCCTACCTTTGAAGACAGTGTCTTGCATCTGAGAACATGCAGACCTTTTAGAAATATTTTCAACTTTTAGTGCACCTAATGTAGCCAATGATGCTATCACACCTGGCTGTAGCTTTCCTTACACAGCTTCCTCAGAAGCACAGTCTAGCACATCTAGCTGAGAATACATGACAGAATGTCGCATATTGGAATTATGTTTTTACTAACTTCGTTTTTGGCATCTGTGGTGTAAAAATTGGGAAACCAGTTCATGTGTAGACAGTATTTTTAAGTGTATGGGCCAGATGCATGTGTAGGTAGCACCGCAAGTTTTTGATGAAAAATCAGGGTTTATTTCAAGTATATGCCACACTGAATTGTTTTAGTTCTGTAAATATTTTTAAATCACGATTCTGTACAAACACAACAATTTCAGACTTCATTTCTCCCCTACAAAATATGACAGAAAATTTGTATTACGTATATTGCAATGTTAACAAATATACATTGTGCAATTACTATTCCACAGATGGTAACGTGACTTGAGAAAGCAAAACCACGGTATGTTACACAAAATGACATCTATCAATTTGCACTTGTGGCATGGTGGCAGTCATGAGAACTATGCAAAATATCTTTCTCTAGTACAGCAACGAAATTATTTTCTCATGTATGACATCTATGGCCGAGTTCCAACGTGTTTACACTTTGTGCATGTGGACTGAAGGTTATTTTGTTTATGAACACGAGTGAACAAATTATTGCACGAGTGAAAAGCTATTAATTTTTTCCCCCCCTGATCAATATACAGTTGATGTTTACACAAATGAAAATGAACGACAATGAATATTATAGTGGTAAAACTTTTTTTTTTTTTTTTTCAAATGAATTTTAACTACCTGAAAGGCAGATACCAATATTAAAAACATTTTAATTTACTAATTTCAGCAGGTATGGCTTACATAGAGTCAACCATGTAGCAACACCCATGCCGGCCATATCAGTTTCCGTTTAATTTTGAATCACCTGTTAGTAAAAGATAAAAATAAAATTCAGAAAATAGTTTTTCCATTTACAAAATTAAATTCTTTGTGAAAACATGCCCCACAAGATAACCAAGTGCAGTAATTTTCATGATGATTAAATAATTTGGGTTGATGAAATTAATTGGTTCAACCATGGCCGATTGATACCAATCTTGGGATAATCTGCCAATGTATTGGTATCTGTCCATCGCTACTTTTTGAGAGTAAATACTAAATGCACCACACAGAGCCAAATTTTGGTGAAAACCTGTTATGGCTGTGCTCTATTCAGTGTATGAAAGATGTGTTAAATATAATTTTACTTTAGGGTTTGCATACAAGCGAATCACATTGCCACACTACGTCGAACAGAGCCATTATTAAAAAAAAAACTTATGCTGAAAATTACTGAGTTTGGTAAAATACATACGGTAAACTCATTTGGCCCCTTATTTGTATATTCTTTCCAAAAATATGAAGAAGCTCAATAATATGACTGCAAACTATATATATATATATATATATTTGTGTGGTGGCATAGTTACTCAAAATATGGCAAATTTCTGTATTTTAGTTCCTGAACACTTCTTTGGTAACTAAAATATGTATTAAATTATTACTAATTACTTACAATTTAAATTACACTTCATGTAGTTAATAAGAATTATTTCTATGCACTTACATATGTTCAGTTTTACATACACAATCTTTCAACCTTCTAATTTTGATCTCACAAAATTTAGAAAATTTTCAGGTTAATATTTATTTATTCAGCATATTCAAATCACACACTAATGCCAGTTCACTTTGAAAAAATTAAATACCATACATCACAGTAGGCAGACAAATTTATGTAGAATTAAATATTAAGATCTTTTTTTATATCTGGCCAATTGTATGCGAATCATGTATTCAAGGAGTTCTAATTATGTAGTTATCCTATAATCCGGTAATAAAAAATGGATAAAAGAATTCTATGTTCAAGTAAGAGTGTCCAATGTTCAAGGGAATAAGCCAGATGCTCACTGCAACAAATCACACATTTGATGAAACAATTCGCGTATTCAAGGGAAAACATTTTTTTTGTTGGAACAAGCATTTTCCACTTTTTTCTCTGAATGTTTTGCTAAATCGCCAAAATTTCACAATTGTCATTTAGTCCCTAGGAGTACTAACAACAGCAATAGTAAAACAAAGAAAATTTGCATCCACTTTCAGCAATTCTGTGCAACTGTTAAGGTAGAGGTGGTGTACCATGATCGTGTGAAAATTTTCACAACACATCCCTAACGCATGAAGAGGATTCATGCTGCCATCATAACAAGAGCACACAGTTGTGGGTAGCAAGCAGTACCTGGAGGCGTGGAAGTGGAAATGCTGCCTCCTCAGGTGTGGACAAGTGCTGGATCTGCATCAACCGTACATCAACTTGAGTGAGAAATACGACGGCATGACCATGAGCAGTCACAAAGTCATGGCACAGCAACAGGTATTGCTGCAGCCTCTGCTGAATGGATGCTGCAGAAGTAGGGAGAGCATGCCAGCGTTGCAGAGTGGTTCGCACCAGCCTCGTCAGTAGCTGTAGATTGTCCCGGTCCACACCACTCTCTTGAGCCAGCTTCGAGTAAGACCTATCCAGGATCTCCAGACCTGGTCCATGAGCTGCCACATCCTTCTTTATGGCCTGCAAAATTCTTCTCTTAACTCCAACCACAGCCATACAGATAAAATACATCTATAAATATATTCATTACAAAATGTTACAAAACCTTGAAAGATAAATAAGAAATTGTGAGTTTGTACAATATAGCTGTATTTAAAAACATAAAGATGGGTTTATAGATAACTTGGACTAAGTTGAATCTCTGTGCAGATTAACAACTACCACTAATATTATTTTATTATTGCTTACCGCCAAATAATGTTTCAAATTGATTTAACTTTCATTACAAAGTGGATTACTGTTCTTATATTAGCATTAAACAACTTAGCAATTTACCACTTTAACGTCAAACATATAAGAAGTACACAGCAGTCTAATACTATTAAAACAATAATGTTCTTTAGGCACATTTCTTTCCAACAATAGAATGACACAGCTAATTCTCACTGTGATGGTATTTCGAAATGGGTACTATCTCTAGCACAATCCTCGTGGTCACCCAGCAGCACGGTGTGTTAGTTGTGTAAGGGAGAAGTGAGCAGTGCGAGAGGCAGTCTGAGGAAGATACCAGTGATTAGGTGTTAAAACGCCAGTGGTAGTCAGACGCCTGACCACTATGTGACATGTACTTTGAACACCTTGAATCTTTGACAAGACATACTCTCAGCCACCCACGCCCATGTATTCTAAAGCGTTATATCTGTACTTATTTTTGTTTAAAGTAAGAACTAGTAAGTTTGTTTGAAGTGGTTTATGTGAATGTATTGGGTTTGTTCTTGCCAGGATTTTTGCTGTGTTTTCCTTCCAGATGCCACAATGCCAGTCTTGAAGTAGCGGCGGGGAGAGTCGAATGTGTATCCTACGAGTAGCCTTCACAATTTTGCTTGTAACAACTTAGTTTTCCGTTTGGTCTTCAATAATTTTGAAACCTCATGTGTAGCCTTCATTTGTGCCCCTGCCACTCACATACTCTTTTCTTTTATTTTCGGGTTAAACCACTGTACTTTTGGGTGGCCACGTGCTAGATATACAGTTCTGACAGACTCCAGAGTTCTCCAATCCAAGTGCATCAAGACCAGCAAAGACCGTATTAGAAACTACATTTGTTTACTTCCAACGAGCACAGGTTTAGGCTGGTAGTATAACCATGATTTTTCGTTTTGCGCGATGTCCAAGTTTTAATTTCACCCCAAGGTCGCAGCTTTGGCCAATAAAGCTAGCAAAAGGGATCAGTAATCACGCCTTTATTCAGTAAAATGTAGCTCCATCATTTATTTGTCCATAACAGCACTGTGTTTTTGTGCTTTACACAAGTATTAACATCATACATGTTATATATCACTCATGTTCACCAATCACACTGGTCCAACTTTCCATGTTACCCCGAAAACTTATGCTCATACATGTATTAGTTGGCAGAGGCTAAATGGTTTTAAGTTCCTTCCATCTTAGTGGAGTGGGCATGTAGTCAGATCACCCCACCACCCCAAGACTGCAACACCACTCATCAAAATTAATTAAATTACACCAACCATAGCTTTCACAAAAGTTACCCATTTACACCAAACCTCACCTTTACATTTGATAACAGTTCTTGAACCTCCTCTTGGGAAGTGAACTCTTGGATCAAATTAAGCTGGTCCAGATCTTTCTCCTTTTGGTCCAACCATTGTTGTTGCTCTTTACAAAGCCTCAGAAGCTCCTGCAGCAGTGAAAAAACTGCAAGAATGCGTCGCTTCCTCTCAGCAGACAAGCTGCAAACCTTTTTCCATCTGAAATCAACAACACAGTCACTACTCATACCATCACAGTTACTACTCATACTAGGTTACGCTAGAAAAGCAGGCTTACGGGAAATCTACATACTTTGAAAATCCTGTACACAAAAACCACAAATGCATTTCTGTAATCCAGAGCCTTTCATATTCCAAAAATTGATTGCCATTGAACATTACCAACTATGTTTCAATGTACCATATTTACCCGAAAGGAAGACGACACCTTCCTAAAAAAATATTTGAGGGAAAAATATTTAAACCTGAATTCAAGACTACCCCTGTAAAGTGCTGAAAAAATTATTCAGATTTAAGTATTTTTGCATTAATTTATGACAAACCCTTCAAGAAGAAATGCTATTATATGAATAATATGATATATTTTATTTACTTTTAAAGAAAGCTAATCACAATGAAATAGGTGCGTCTAACCTGGCTGTATGGTAGCAGCATTTTTCTTACACTGTAAAACTTTTCTGGGTGTTAATATACCTAATCGTGACTTGGGCCATTTTGCTTCCCAGCAAAGCACTTCCTCTTTACCTCTGGTGACATCAGATAAGGGGACTGCTGTCAAAGTAGACAAGTACAGTCTCAGCACTACAAAAATTTGTACAATCTTAGGACACACAGTATTTAAGCATGGAAAGCCTTTGTCAAAATCACCTAGGTCTTGAATTGAAGACTATTCCTGAATTGTAGAAGAACCCACATTTTTTCTATTCCTTTTCTGTCGAAAAACCTTTTCTTCCTTTCGGGTAAATACAGTATGTTACAAATGAGATGGAATATAATAGCTTCAATATGATAATGCAGGTAATTACTACCCCTGTGGGTCAGCTGTGGAAAAGTTTGTATGTAACAAAAAAAAGTGTTAAAATTCAAAACCTGAGAATGGCTCCTTAATGAGACCACTTTTCAGAATATCATAGTGTCACACTTATCCCACTTTCTTTTAGTGACTGGCAGTTTATGGCATAGGTGAGGGAGTTGGGAACACTAACACCTTGGTCGGAATGGTTTCTTGCTGGACATGAAAGAAAAAGTTGAATGTGGGAAATGCCAACTAACCTCAATAAACGTAAAAGCATGGTGGCTTTAGAGAGCATCAGTGCTTAGGGTCCCATGTGTATACATAAGGTTCATGTTACACTCCTAGCAACTACAGTCAAGGTGCCAAAGGCAAAGTATAATTTGAATGGAAATTCCATAATACTATGTTACTTATTTGACTACTAACTAAATTGGGGAGTACTTGCACTCTTTAAAATTGGTACCACTGTGGAACCTTACTTTCATATTTATCCTGCCGAGTCATGTTAATGCAAAGAGCATTAACCAAAATTCAAAGTTGGCCTCACGTTTCCTTATTGCAGCTGTGGTCAATGCTATAGCGAATAATTTACTATTAGGTACATAAATATTAATAGCAATAAGGGAAAATGTAAATTGAGAACTTTTTGACAAAGCTGCTGCCAGAAATGTTGTTCTGTTTGCTCCTTAAAAAGCACACAGACTCTAGCATTACCAGCCAATATCTCATCTAACATAAACCCTCCCTGAGGTAAGTTAACCAACAATTTAATATTTAGAAAAGTCAAATACTTACAATTGTGATTTACATAATATGTTTTCAAACACAGCTTTGAAAATACCCTCCTTTACAAAAATTACCTACCTGTCATCCACACCCTACGTGTTTCTCTCAGCTGCTACAAGCTATGAGGAAATTATTGCAAAAAACTACGTAACTCTTAGTATCTCTGTTCACTCTATCTTGCGCCAACCATTAAAAACTTCATATAAAAAATAATCTATTTTATTTTCATGTCTAAATGTTTACACACTATATTCCTCTGATGCTTGTTCAGCATTACTTGCAAGGGTGCAGTGATAATATGCTTATATAGTGTGAATTATTTGCAAGTACATATTAGAGATTAAAAATTGAATGACAAAATATTAAAATTACAAGACTATTATAAATTTCACTCTTAAGGACTAAGCTTAGATGCAGCTCAATCAATAGTCATATATAAATTTCCAAGTGCTTTAAGATAAAAAAACATTGAGATAGTTTTATAGTAACAACTTTATCAGACCCTTAAAAAACACTTTTCAGTCACCTCCTCTCCACAGCTTGGCTGGCTGTACTAACTGCTTCTGTGTTCACAGTTGCCTTGCTGTTCTCACAGTCTGTTAGAAACAGCTCACATCCATTAAGAACTTCTGCTACAGTGCTGCTGTGATTCTCAATGCTCTGCTGCAAATCCTGTACATAAAAAACAATTAATATTTTAGTTGTTAGTCATGATAAAGAGAAAAAAATGAAATTTAATTTATGGAATTAAGAAGAACAATCTCATTTCACTAACAACATAACACAGAAAGACAGTCAACAATTTTATTGTGCCAAAGTGAATTTTGCATAGAAAAACTGCAAAAG
The DNA here is from genome assembly GCA_029891345.1 of Dryococelus australis. Classification (NCBI taxonomy): domain Eukaryota; kingdom Metazoa; phylum Arthropoda; class Insecta; order Phasmatodea; family Phasmatidae; genus Dryococelus; species Dryococelus australis. The sequence continues at coordinate 111,436,663 of CM056993.1, read as the reverse complement.
CATATACCTCACTCACATGAGAAAGAATTTAGCTGATGCAATAATCAATGCACTAGGAATAGGGCCACAAAAGGTGACAAACACAAATTTTTGTCTTACAATATTGTAAAGTGAAAAAATTAGGAAATATATTAGTGCTCATTCATAATGTCACAAAAAAAAAAAAAAAAAGAAGAGCCTGGACGGATACCAAGCTAATTAGAAGATAACTGTAAACGCTGTCTTGTCTTTGAATGAAAGAAGTTTTGAAAATTTTGCAAATCTGAAAATTGAAAATTATCCATTTTATACAGTACATTTCAGCTTTTGCAACCATTCTGACTGATCTAATTTTTTATGTTGCACAATCTACAGTATTGGAGATAAAATGTTGACAAGCCTACCTATGCCTACTTGCACTCAAAAGTCAATGAGTTGCATACAGTTCCGTTTTGTACGGAGTTTTCCATATCCTGGGTGTAAAATAATTATACCATATGTACATTAGATGGGACGTCATATTTCTCGTATTTCAGAATTTTTTGAAACTAAAATGAATAAACACAGAGTCAGTGTTTTACTATTTCCATTATTACCGATTTCACTGTAGCTCAATGGCCCCAATGCTATGGCTTATTGATGCAGAGTTGTGTTGTCAGTGTGTTGAGTTATTAAATTAAAAAAGGAAAATGTGTAATTCACCTTAAAAATAATAATAATAATAATAATAAAATAAAAAATTAATAAAATTGGCGTTGAAACCGTTTTGTTATAAACAATGGTTTTCCTTAATAAAGACTAACAGCTGAATGGCCTTGGAAGGTATGCACAAAATTAAGAACTGCGATGAAAGCCTTGCATAAAGAATATACAACACATTCATATTTTAAACTAACCCTGAGACCTACTCTAGAAAGAACATGACAGAGAATTTTGAGCAAAGGTAATGATATGTAATGATAAATACGTGACAAACTTAATTATACGAGTGACAACAATCTGGCATGTAGTGATTCAAGAACATACACACATGTGCATGTGCACACGTACACACACACATGCATGTACACATACATACACAAGTGCATGTATATGTACCTGCACATACACACACATGCACAAACATGCATATGCTACACAGCACACACACAAACATATATACATTAAATGTACTGCATTCATGCCATCACACAGAGAAAGGGAACAAGTGTTTATTTACGGTGTAGTTGCAGAACATAGATTACCAATACCTCATGATTTTGTAGTAACTTGTCAACACCTTCTTTGATGCAATCCTCAAACACCAACGGCACAGTAAGTTTGGATTCCACTTGATGCAACCAGGTCCTCAACTCTGCCAATCTTATTTCTAGTTGTGACTTTGTCTACAAAAAAAAAAAAAAAAAAAACAATATAGTTCATGTATACCAGTGTTTACAGATATATAAAAAGGATTCTCAGCAGAACCAGAAGTAGCATTTTGGGAACTGGGAGCTGTCCCTTTCTTCAGGCAGAACGGCTTCAGTACAATCCTGTTAAAACATTCCCACATATAACATTTTCCTGCATACACTAAGTTCATATTTTTCATTTCCTGCTCGTAACAAAAATAATGTATCAATTCCTGGCAGCAACTCAAATACATACAATACCGTATTTCCACAATTACAACCCCATTGAAGGAAAATTTATTTTCAGTGTTAGTTAATGTAATAAAACAAAGTACTATGAAACTAAAAATTTTAAGTAACTTAGTTTTTCCACAGACTATGAATTTCTGACAAATAAGTGCTAACTAAACCATAGTATATGTTTAATGCACATTCCTTAGAGGCACAGTTTTGTGGTAAATCGCGATAAAACTAAATAACAACTGAAATACAATTAAAAATGCAAAATAATACAAAATACAGACAAATGCGCAATATCTGAACTCTTCTATGTATGTACACAAAATTACTTCGGTGCTATAAAAATACATGAAGTATTTTTTTCTTGCAAAAAAAAAAAAAAAAAAAAAAAAAAAAAAAAAAAAAAAAAAACCACAAACAGTAAAATGCTGCACTTCGGAATAAGCTACCATAGTTTGACAGCAAACCGCCTCCAAGCGCTGGTAACAGGTGCGAAATGAATGCTCAGAACTAGAATGTGTGCAGTAATCTATGGCTACAACATGTTTCTTTATAACAGTTGTGCACGAAAAGAAAGTGTAATATCTAAATTAACTGACTGTTTCCACAATATAATGCAGCCGAAGTAAAAGGCTGTAAATCTCTAACATTGATTAACATTTATTTTAAGGAATTTTATAACATGAATTGCCAAATCAATTAAACAGTGGGATAAATTTTTTTTCTCCCAAATTTGGTTTTCTGAAATAAAAGTGCGGCCTTTAATAGGGGGAGAATAATCGTGGAAATACTGCATTTCTCTTCATTAAAATTCCAGACATACAATCAATGAAGTAGCATACAAACTGATACAGAGAACAGTTTAATACTTGAAATTAGAAAAGATAGCACTGAAAATGACTAAGATAAACCAATAGTAGACGAGTAAGAAAACCTCCAGAATGCATGTGGTTGCGCATTAATTGATGATGCTATGGTCCATAGAATTAGGTCAATGATATATTTTTGCTTCAAATGATTCAGATAAAGATATTGAACTTGACTGGCTAATTATTTATAAAAATTATGTTAGAATTTTGTTTTACTTGATGTGCTACTAGAGGTATAATATTGTTTCTTGCTTATAAAGTTTACCTGCATATAACATTTTATTTTACTGGCCCCTTAAAAATGTTATAACAGGGTTCTACTGTACTTGATCCACTGCAACAATCCAAAGAGATGCATTTATACAGTTTCCACATATCTTCTATGCAAGCCTGCTAGTATTGCAATGAGTGTGACGCTAGTACAAGGGTGATCAACCAAAAAAAAAAAATCACATTTTATGGAAACATTGTTGTTGCACTTGTTTGGTGGCAACATGTGTATCCCTCCCCTTCTCCTTAAGAGCAAGAAAGCTTGGCATTCTTCATTGATGGGAATAATAGCCACAGTTCTCAGAGGACTGGCTGAAATTTCAACGACATGACAAAGGTTAGTGAGGAGTAGGTTTCAGCATAGGGTGGGTAGTCATGCTGACAGGCATATCCGTTGGCAGCTAGAATACGTTACGGTTTGTCAGGTTGTTGCAAGTGGGTAAGGAATGCACAGGATACTGTTAGCGTACTGATCAGGAAGTGAGCATAGATGTTAGCTTTAGGGGAAGTATGAAACAGTGGAAAAATGGCCTGAGGGACAATGAAACATGTGGGTAGATAGTGTGTGGCGATGCTGGAATTGTTGGCTGGCAGCCAGGTCTCTTTGGAGGTCTGGGTATTCACCCTCTGGCAAGCCACTTCCTTTTGAAGCTCTCTTTTTGTATTCTTTGTAAATGAACATTTGTGTGAATGAACTATGTGATGATGCGCATGAATATTTGGTCCTGTAAGAAGCACATGCCACCCTCTGAAGATCAGTGGAACTCAAGATGGAATCTAGGTAAGTTTCCTAGTGATCTCTCAATCATTGGTTGTCCAGCAAAGTTTGTGTATGAATTGCAAAATATTAATGGTCCTCTGGGTCAGATAGCTGCATGTGTGATACTAATCAGCGACTATGTGCTATTTCATCTCTTGATTGAGTGTGCTACAAAATCGTAATCTCCCATTCGCATAAATTAAGTACCGATGTTACCACAGAAAATCACATTGTTCATACATCCTGTGAAGAAAACAAGATACAGTATCTGCCGTGCCCTCATAATTTACGATGGAATCAACATATTGGTGATTGGTACAGTGAAATGTTGATTGTGATTTTATGCTATCCACTCAGTTGCATGTTATTAGGCCATGTGGGTGAGTAATTTACTCATTGTTTTTTCGGTTGTTTTGTTGCCTTGTGTGGCCTTGAATTTGCCAGAATGGGTCTAAGTAGTGTTTCAATATATTAAGTTTCTTTCCACAAGATTTTAATATTCTATTCTGTTTATATAACATTACTTATGTCGCGACACTATAGGCTTTGTCTTCTATATACCGTTATCACTTGCATAATTGTAGTAATAATTTAACATTGGTTTTAAGGCATTTTTACCTAAACAACTTCAGGAAACTAACTTACGGCACATCAGTGAGTGAATACAGGCACAGAGAAGGACCCCAATTGTTACTGTGGAAATTATGCACGACCTGAAGACTTGGATGAAAGTATTTTGACCTTAAAACATAATGAGTTGTTTACTTCACTGCTGACACTCATGGTATCGTGATTTGTGTTGCAAGTGGTTGTGGCTCTATACCTTACTATGCACTAGGCGCTCAACTGTCGCCAGAGGGAGTGCTAGTCTAGTTCTGGAGGTCTGTCTACCTTTGGACCCACACCCAACGTTGTCGTCGGATGCTCAAGAGTAAACCCATCTCTCCAACCACCGCGCCTGCAGCAGCAGCCACCCCATGCCACCTACAGCAAAGGTAAACCCGTGGCTATGCACCACCCCACACGCTGGACAGTTATTCCCCTTGTTTGACTTTGTGCCGTGCCGTCAGGCCACATACCCTGCATTGTATACCGGACGGAGCCCGGTCAGTAAATGGTTTTACCAGTGTGTCTGACCAACAAAACAAAGCCTTGCCTGATTGCGACGTCGCTGTGGAACTCAAAAATGGCATCGGGGTAAGTTTGCTAGAGACAATCTCTCAAATGCTGGTTGTCCAGCAAAGTTTGTGAATGAATTGCAAAATACTCTTGTGTATACTTTCTGGACGCAGGGCCTCTATCCAACCGCTAGGCCTGAGCAGTGGCAATTGCTTAATTTCCACGTCATCGGAGTTCCAAAAGAAAAGGCATTACCAACTACAATGATATGGAATAATTAAATATGAATTGCAGAAATTGACATAGTATAACAAATAGGCAGAACTGAAAGATCAACCATGAGCTTGCCTAGTGAACGGTACGGCAGGCCATACGCATATACGCAGGATTTACTGTTGGAAAGTGCAAAAGCTATACAGCAAAAGTAGATGGGATGATTGTTTTTTCTCGATAATCGATTCTTGATTATCTTAGTTCCAAGAAAAATTGTTCAATTCCAAAGTGCACAACAATAAAAACAAATGATAATGAAAAAGAGCAGGACCTCTGCAGTTCTAATATAATATTCAACATTTCTTGCTATTCCTTAAAAATCGAATGATTTTTGCATTTTCTAGCCAAGAATTCTTTTAAAACCATTAAGTCACACACTATTAATTATTTTACAATGACTGTAATGGGTTATTTTCTTTTTACATTACAAATACTGTCTTTTGAAATAAATTAAATTGGAAATATAAAATGTTTTAATACTTCCCAGTACGTACACTGAAAAGCGTCCAAACGCAAATTGTATTTATGTAGTCCTTTTCATGGAAGAAGTGTTTTGTACTGTGAAACGTTATTGAATACTTCACAAAAAATCACTGCAAATACTGCTGGGAATATGAATATCGCATTTACCTGAAAGGAAGACTACCCCTACCTAAAAAAATATTTAAACCTGTAATCAAGACTGCACCTGTAAAGTGCTAAAAAAATTATTTAGGTTGAAGTATTTTTGCATAAATTTATAACAAAACCTTCAAGAAGAAATGCTATTATATGAATAATATGATACATTTTATTTACTTTTAAAGAAAAGCTAATCACAACGATATAGGTGTGTAACCTAGCTGTATGGTAGCAGCATTTTTCTTATACTGTAAAACTTTTGTGGTTGTTACATACCTATTTGTAACTTGAGCCATTTTGCTTCCCAGCAAAGTGCTTCCTCTTTACTGTCAGAAGACATCAGATAAGGGGACCCTTGTCAAAGTTGACCGGTACAATCTCAGCACTACAAAAATATATACAACCATAGGGCACACGGTATTTAAGCATGAAAAGCCTTTGTCAAAATCGCCTAGGTTTTGAATTGAAGACTGATTTCCAAATTGCAGAAGATCCCTCATTTTTTATATTCCTTTTCTATCAAAAAACCTCTTCTTCCTTTCCGGTAAATACTGTACATGATATTCTTTTGGGTCCGAAACTACGGTTTCTAAATATCAACATTCACACTTCTAAAAAAAATAGAATATTCGAAAAATTTATATTAGACATATAATCAAATATTTAATTAATCAAAACAGTATTCGAAAATTTGAATATTCACACAGCCATAATTATTAAACTATAAACTTATTTCTGCAATAACAACCGAAAATTATTAAATTCATACTTCGATTCTCAATGTTGATTACAGAAAAATCGAGGTAATCGAGAAATCGAATTTCCCACCCGTAAGCAAAAGTGTGGTGTACGCTCAGCATTGCAGAGGAAGCTATTGCAGAGTACACATCCAGCTGAATAATGCTGAGTTGCTATCTGATGTCTGATACAGTCTATAAACAGTCCCATAATATACAGATGACATTATTAAGGGTTGAAAGAGTTTGGAAGTTGAATGAAGTCTTGAGAGCCAATGAGGGTGAAGTGAGATGGATATGGGGCAGCGCTGGAATTATGGATAGGGGAAACTCAAGGTCCCCGAGAAAAACCCGCTGACCAGCAGTATTGTCAGTAAAGAAATCCATGAGCGACTACCAAGAATCAAACCTTGTTTGCAATGGCAGAAAGTGAGCACAATAGCCGCTAGTCAACTGTGGCCCTGTACGCTCATTCCTCTCAACCACAGAATTAGATACTTCGAACACACTTTCAGGAACTGTAATTCCAAATTATGAAAATATTTCAATGGTATAAATTTTCTGTGCACTAATGAAATAATTTTTTCTTCCAACAGTATTTTTACACCATCACTCAACATAAGTAGGACATAAAAAAAAACCTGATAACGTTAATGGACCACTGAACCTGTATTAGCAGTACATAACATCTGTTGTCTCATGTTTAATAAAATGTAATATTAATATTATTACAAACTTAATGCTGAAATTGAAATTCTTACTGTTATGCAGAATGTAGCAGACAGCTACAGGCAAGTTTTAACAACTACAGATGTATTTAAAAAAAATAGAATGGAGTTTTGACATTTGGTTTTAAGAGTAATTCATTACTAGAAGCCAGATAGGCTATCACTTTCATAATAGTGTTTGTAACCATCTTGGTAAGCATTTATAAATGCTAAATCATGTTCATAGCAAAAGACTACCTAATTACAGAGTATAAAATATGAATACACGATGTGAACAGTTTAGTTTAGTACTAACTACAGAGTGGAAAGGCAGTATACCTGCAAAACATGCTGCAGGCGGCCAGCTCGCATCTCGCCCAGACTCTGTAAGCGTGCCCAGGATGACTCAACCTGTAGCAGTTTGCTCTGAACGTCATTGCGTTGCGGCGAGCCCTCTGCACACGCATCCACCAGGTCTGCCCCCACCTGCAGCAGCCAGTCCACCTCCCGCCGCTTCAAGGTCAACTCCGCCCGTAGCTCAGTCTCCAAGTGCTGCAGTACTTCCTCAGGGTCCCCACCATTACCAGCCTCCAGCCGTGACTCCACATCCGCGACCCAAACCAGGAATCGCGCCTGCCTGTCTCCACAACCCACGCTCTTATTGAATACCAAGATAAAGACCATAGGAATGACTTACACTGTAAAAATACAGAGGAATCCCTTTTTTTTACACCCCCATTTACAGTTTCTACAGCATGAATTTCCCATTTTCACACTTTCTTTCATTTTGCAACATTTTTCTAGTCCCTTGAAAAATGTAAAAAAAGGGGTTTCACTGTACATGCATGCAAGCAAGAAAACAAAGCCAGGTTGAGAGATTTTTAGAAAACGCACAAACATTAGCAATGTTATACAAACAAAATAAAATTGCACATGTTCACCAAAAAAATGTGTATGTTGTGATGTGTCATATGAGAATTGCCTCAAATGGTTGGCATTTTTCATTACATTTTAGGAAGTACAAATCACATTCCCATTAATTTTTTTGTTTAAACTAATATTGATTTTATTTTCTTGTTTTAGATTTTGAATGCATTACTCTTAGAGGTAACTGCAATCATGCTGCAGCATGCATACATACGAGGTCTATCTAGTTCAATATAAAATTAGTTGATTAAAATCAAATTAACACAATAAATAGAAGATTCTTAATTTGAAAAAAAACTGCAAAAAATTGTTATAGGCTACTCATGGTAAAGTGAGCACTTTTGAGGCCATAGTTACTTTTTTCCTTTCAGCCATTTTTTTTCCTTTAACCAAATTTTTCAATAAATATTTCTATGTAAATAATAAAGTGTGTATATTCCACCACACTTTGAAGTTAACATCTTAGGCTAAAATGAGATTATTCCAAACAAGACAGCTTCCAAAAGTGCTCACTTTACCGAGAAAAGCCTATACCTGCCATGTACAGGATAAACCATTATATGTATTTTTCATTGAACTTCACATAACTATTCCATGACTAGAAGGAAGGTAACAAGATATACCCAATGCATACACTAAATGTAAACCATGTGGCAATTCGCCACCATTATTAGTGTTATTGTGCATGTGAAGTTTGAGATTATGTTATAATAAAGTGAAAATTATTTAACCAATTTAAATCAAACAAAAATCTAACTTATTGGCTGTTTGTATAAAAGCTGAAAATGTCCATACACATGCATATTACCAATTATATCATATTTACAAAACATCCACAATTCATTATCTTGTTCACATTTAACACTGCAGAAGCTTGTTTGATACTGTGCGATTTTTTAGAAACTCCACTAGTTTTTACATTTATTTTCCTACTCATAATTTTATTCCCTGTTGGGGTACATTTTTCTATGGGTGTTCTATGGCAAAGTCTTTATTTTCAGCACCAACTTTTTAATTCCATGGTTTAAAATTTACATCACTATTAAATAATGTATAATTCTCTGTTCCAGTAATTTGATTTACCACAGATATTTGAATATTTTTGGCAATCATTATTTTCGAGTATTTATTGGTTACTTTGATGCATGACTCCTTGGCTGACTGGCAAGCACTACATCAAGGAGGGTTTGGTTTTGTCAGGCACTAGGTCAGACGCACACTTTTGATGGGGTTGGTGGTATCTATTTAGTCCCTACGTGGCACTCATGCTCGTCTAGTGTAGTGGACTGGCCTGGTACCTTTGCGGCAGTACACGAAGTCGGATTCTGACAAAGTAATCTCGCGGTTCAGGCTGTTAGCTTTTGCCGGGATACCTGGGTAATGTATAACCTCTGCGGCAGGCTTAACGTTGGCGTTTTCAGTAGGTGTACATGTGCTGCAGGTAAGTTAATAATCTGACTTCGGACGTTCGGTAATACAGGTGGGAGCAGAGCAACTGGTTCGAATCTGAAGTACACAGTAGGAACTGTAGGTGGCTGATCCGGCTGACAGATACTCTGTGATCCAAGGGTGATGATCTTGTTCAGACGTGTCGGCGCATCAAACAAGTCCTTAAGAGATATCCGAGGTGATCAGTACCAGTAGAAGGTGCAGAGCTCGTGCTTATTCCTTAGGCGCAAGCTGATTAAGAGAGGTGATGAAGAAGGGGGTAAGCTCTTGTAAACATACGGAGGCAGTTGGCACCTGTTTCACCATCTCACGAATACCAAACCGACGGGAGTAAGGCATTTGGAAATTAAAGCACACACTAACGTCCACGAGGCGAAATGCAGGGAATGTGTAGCTCTATTTAGTGTAGCGCCACATGGAGCGTCTGCAAAATTAACGGACACCATATCACAGTGCTCGGCGCCTAAACTCGGTGAGCACTGGGAGTCTGGCCTCATCATCGACAGTCCCTTCATGTGGGAGTAGGTTCTGAGCCCAAGTCTTCCCAAACCAGGCAATGACCCTTTTGGTAGCTAAACGTGGTGGGGAGCACAGAGCTTACAAGCTGAACCCAAGAAGTAGTGTAACTGAGTGTGGACTCTACCATTCTGCCTACAAGGGTATGCAGAAAGGGTGGCCACTGCTAGTGCATGTGGGTATTCAGACAGTGTGCTGGCTCGACTGAAGAGGATTCCTGGGTCACCTGCATTTCTCTCAGTGGTGCGAGGTCAACTAGGAAAGGTGCAAATGCAAAATCTAAAGGAAACGGGTACACTCGATTGGGATAAAACATACTGTTTATTCCATCTGACAGGAAAATATCATATGGTGTAGCACTACCTCCTAATGTTAGCAAGCGCTTTAGAGAAGCTAAAACTGCGTTATCTAGATAGAGGTGACATGGTTCCTGGTTCTGAACTACAAAGGTGGGGTAGACGAACGCTGGGAATGAAAACTTAAACTTGTACCTACTCCCTATGCAATTGTTGTCCACAAGGGTCCGCAGTGTCTTGTGCGAGTAGACTACATGGCGGTTGCATTTCTTTGGCACTAAGAGTGCAGTGAATGAAGTAAGGTAGAACTAGAAGCGTAGCTGAGCAGACTGGTCAGTGAATCCGGCAGCGAGTGTGGTGGATAACTGAAGACTGGAGTTGCAAACTGATCAGTTCCCTCGGCAGCTAGTGCGATGAAGGAACGAAAACTGGTCATGAGCCGACTTCTGGCCTTCTGTTTATACGCTGTTGGCAGCTTCCTCTATATTTATTGGCCAACTCCAACAGCCACCACCACAGGACCCGGCTCCAGCACCAACCCCCGACTGCTGTTGCCGCAGCTGGGTCAGCAGCCAGTCTGGGCCCACAACCCAACCAGGTACACCAGTGCCAGGGTGTCCACCCATCTGCAAGACAGTGAACACATTGGAGAACTTTGCTCCCAGCCAACAGGTCACACATCAGGTGCTATAAACCAGCCATGATCCTGCACGCCAGAGACGTCAGACTAAGCAACTCTGTGTTCCTGGTCAATGCAACCAAAATAATTCCTGATCATGACGTCGCCCTCTGCCAGTCAAGGACATCATGCGTCAGGTTTGAAAAAGAATTGTTGCTGCAAAACATTCCAGACAGTCATATGGGAGAAGGCTAGCTCTTAGCTGTTACGAATGGACTATGTGGACTCCATACAAAACTCCATCAGATGCACTGTCTTGTTCAGGCACACAGGGGCAACCTGTGGACTTCTTATATAAACAACAGGTCTCTTGAAACTGCTTGTGCCATCGGATGCTCTGCCCAGTAGGAGATGCAGCACTATACTGTCGACCAAAGTCATGCTGCACAGTTATAAGTGGCTCGCACTTGTTGAAACTGAGAACTCAAAATGGTTTTGGTTGCTGTGTTACTGCCATCCCGACGCATATTGAGTGAGCTAGTAACACCAGACGTAGCACCACCAGGATGACACCTACTGACAACCAAGTGAACCGGCAATGTGCAACACGTGCCGAGGGAAACTAACGTACTGATGTGTATTATACAATTTGCTGTGAGGCATTATTTTCATTCATGAAAAAGTTATAGCCTTGTGAAATCTTATTGTTTTATTTACAACCGGTATATAACTGAAATAAAATGTTCATTGGTAGCTGTTTGAATTTGAAACTATTCTAAGTTATTCAAAAATTTTACCATTTTACTCTATCATAATCCACTATCTGAAAACCCCTAGTGAGTGTGCACGTGTGTGCGTGTATGTGATGTGCACAAGCTAACTTTTCCCCCAGTTAACAGAGACTTCACAAATGAATTTACCTGCTATCAAACATTGCTCCCAGACCGAGCTTCTCCTCTAAGTGGTGGCACAGCAAGCAAAGTTGGTGGTCCAAGTCACCCTGTGTTTGCCACAGCAGCCACACTTTCTGGTTTATAGTCTTCATGTCTGCAGGGCTGACACACTCCTTTAACTGCTCCTGCGTCACACCCACTTCCTCCAGCTCTGGGGTTAGCTCTGTCAGTCTCAACCGCAGGTCCTGTCCATGAATCCCTTATACATAAGCTAACTGCCAACGTGCATGAAAAACACTTTAATACAACTAATGGAAAATAATATTTGTGCGAATTATCTGCCAATTACCGGTTGCATCACACTTTGGTACTGAAATAGCATTAATTCAGTAGAGCACACACAACATGACTGCTGTTGTACGTTATATACTAAGTATCACTGATGTATAATAATAATAATTAGGGCTGGGCAGATAGCGATACTTCGATCAATAAACCCAAAATCTGTTATCGGTTACAATCGGCCATGGTCCAACCAAATCAACCCATATGATATAGTCATCATGGAAATTACCGTACTTTGTTATCTTGTGGGACAGGTTTTCCCAAACAAAAAATTTTATTTTTGCAACCGAAAAACAATTTTCTTAATTTTAATTTTACCTTTTAGTAACAGGTGATTTTAAATAAAATAAACTGATATGGCTGGCTTTGGTGTTGCCATAACTGGTGAAATTGGTAAATAAAATTTAATTTAACTTATAATATTTGTATCTGCTCTTGAGGTAGTTGAAATTCATTCGTAAAAAAATTAGAGATGGGCCAATACCACATTTTGCCGATACTAACAACACTGATTCTCAACCAACTGCCGATGTCACCGATTACAGCGATGCCAATACCAGTTCTGATGAGCACAATCTTAATTCTCAATACACATTTGGAAATACTTTTTATTACTTAAATTTAAGTATTCAGTTTTTTGAACACTTTGACGCATGCCGCTTTTACCATTTACCTACAAACAATTACGACTCATCTCACTGCAACCCTAGTGTACTACTGCTACACACGAGACCCAAACCCTGCGCCATCTCTTACATGGAAGTAACGGTCTGCCACAATCCTGGAGGGCGGCCGGACACATGGATATGAGGGGTTGTGAAAGACAGCGGCGTGTCACCTCCCCTCCACTGCACTGAGAGCCTACAAGCCATCAGCCGCCTCGGGCCATGCACAAGCGCCACTAAGGATATGCAAAGGCCGAGAGATGATCAGAGGGTGCTACCCTCGCACCTGAGGGACATCATACGCCCTCCCCCGCTGCCGCCACAACTCTGCGCCGCCCCGCTACATAAGACAGTGAGCTGCGGACCTTGCCAGTTGTTACTACAATCTTCTCCTGAGCACCTGGGTGCTGGAGCTTAGACTACTGCTAAACCTTCAAAAGCCCTTCCAGAGGCTGTCGCGGTAGCGAAAAAATTGCTATTGTTTTTCATCCAGCGATAAACAATTCCTACATTTCCTCTATCTGACTTAATCTATAAAAAAATGAAATGCTTGTTTTTCTAAATAAAAATTTGTAAGTTTTTTAAGTCTGAAAATTGGCATGCCTGAGGTGTTTCTTTAGTATCATATAAATATTGATAATTTTTTTAACACTGGCACGCTTACCATAGATGCTAAGTTATATAAATTTCGCATACATTTCCATCATCTGTAATATCTTGTGTGATTTTTCTTTGATTTAAACTTAACCATATATTTGGTTGAAAACAATGAAAATTTAGTTTACAAAAATTTGAATACATTATTAAAATTGTTTTACTCAAAGAGTATTAAGTATCGAAAAAATGGTATCGCCCCAACCTCTACTGATCAGTAAACTTACCTTAGAAAAAAAAAATCAAATTATTTTGATTTTACGAGGTAGATATTTAAACAGTTGTAACGGGAGAGGGAAAAAAACATTTTTACACACAATTCCTTGATCTTTCAAAGGTTAAAACTGATCAGTTTAGATGTTTAAGAGAGCAGTGATTTTACAAAGTCATATGAGTAAGGAGCTTTACTGTATGTTATGAGCCGTCATACTAAAACACACAAATATGTTTTGTTAGCCATTTACAGATGGCGTTGTTAGTCAACACTGAGAATCAATTGTTTGCAGCATATATGTTAATTACTGAATGTTACTCTGCAATCTGCATGCTTCGTTGTATTGGCAAACAGAACCTGACTTAGGTTAGAAATGGCTAAGAAATTCATACCTTTATGTAAAGCCAGCATATGAGCATTGAATTAATCCCCTTTTGGTAGACATCAGGGAAATGTAAATCTTTGTTGTACTGAAAGTTAATGAAAATTGTAATTGTCAAAAGTGGAATATTTTTATATAGCTAACATAGGGTATTTAAGAGGGAATTGAAAATTGTATGTCAAAGTGAACGACATTTATGAGAAGTACGTTGTATCAAAATTATACAAACAAGTAACTGTGGAGCGGTATTCCTTTGGTAACCAATTTTTTTGTATGTTTTTAAATATATACCATATTATTAGTCAACAGCACAGAGAATATACGTACTATGAAATAGTTATAGAATGTATTATAACAAGCTTATCACCTTAAGTGTAGACAACCTCTGCTGCATTCCTGCCAAAGAGTTGGCTGTACCTTCAGGACCCGATATCACAGTATGCACACTGTGAAAGACGACTTGTATTCTGGCCACCTGCTCATCATAGGTGTGTGCAAGGCTTGCAACTCTGTCAAGGAAGTCCTTCCATGTCTCCAGTCCAGCCTGCAGGTTGCCTATACGCTGCCTCATGGCAGCAAGCTCCATGCGGATGGAAGCTGCTAGTGCATCATCGCTGAACTTTAAAAGGGATGCTTGCTGTGCCTGCAGGTGTTCCAACTGGGTCTCCCCGGATGGGACCCGATCCAGCAACGTCTGTTAATAATACTATTGTTAAGTAATGCAGTCATAAGGAGCACCATATTTTGACAAGTATAAGCCCCAAATTTTTACAAAAAAATATGACTAGCAAAAGTAGAGTGCTGCTTTTTTCCAGATATTGGCATTAAAACAATTTTTACCCCCAAAAAATTTATGGAAACTTGTCAACATATAGTACATTTTAATGTTAGCTTTTCACTCTTGCAATAATTTGTTCACTCACATTCATAAACAAAATAAACATCCTCCATGCATAAAATGTAAACATGTTTGAGCTCTGCCATAAATGTCATACATGAGAATATTTCTCTGCTGTACAAGAGAAAGATAATCTCATGTAGTTTGCACGCGTGCCACAAGTGCACATTGATAGATGCCATTTTGTGTAACATGTTGCAATGATTTTGCTTTCTCAAGTCATGTTATCACCTGTGGAATAGTAATTGTGAAATGTATATTTGTAAACATTGCAATATAATACAAATTTTCTATCATAAATGTTTTGTAGGGGAGAAATTAAGTCGGAAATTATTTTGTATGTATGGAATCTTGACTTTGCAGTATTTACAGGAATACAAAAATTCAAAGCGGCCTGTACTTCATATATTAATTATACCTAATTTTTTATAAATAACTTTTGATGCAGCCTATACACGCATGCGGCCTATACACGCCAAAATACGGTAGATGGATTTAAGAAAACATGATTCCTAAATTTTATGTACAAATTTTCTAATACATTTTACACAGAACAACCCATTTATACTTCACACAATTTAAAGGTTTTACTTCACACAATTCAAAGGTTAAGTTCTATTTTACATAACTGAAAGGTCTGTGGTTGTGATCACTAGAATATCATGTTTGTACGATGAAGAATCCATAAGCTATTGACCCATCACTACTCATGACTATGAGCAGCAAGGCAATACATATCAGAGAAAATTAGGCATGTGCAAAGCTTAGTAGAAGTACTAGTTTATTTTTAACATTTGATTGCATTATGTGAATAGTAAAGTTGATTGCAAAATGCAAAGATTCAAATCTATCAAACATGTGTAACAATGTACTGATGCTGTTGATACCAGTGCTGTGTTAACAGTCGAGTCAAAAACAAAATGCAGTATATGGCAGCTGTAGATGATGGCAGTGATCAATACAGATCACCTTCTACATTATTTGTTCTGTGGATGTAACTGTTACAGAAAGTTAGAACTAAAAATAGATAAAGGCAATGCAAAGGAATCACATGAGAAAGATCTGCCCTTTAAAAGGAGAAACCATGTCCAATTTGGAATTTCTTTACCTAAGTTGGTGATTGCTCAGCAATATGCATTTCACGTAACAAGTCATATTCAACCCCACCCTGCAGAACACCAGGAGAGCCAGGACACCGCTTACTGACAAGATTCATTACTCACTACACGCAACACACACAATCTCAAGTTCCCGGCTGCCGTCCTGCCCCCGTCACCCCCAACCCTACAACTTTCATGTGTAGGAAGAATGGGCCGCACACCTATGATAGCTTATCACCTTTCACTCTACATCACTCACTACGAGATAGGCTTATGTCCTGGACCAGTACCCACCCAACCAGTACCGTATTGTCATGTAATGGAAAACCACATGCATCAGTTGGAAATCATTGTTTATGCTATCAAGGGTCCTGCATGACCACCAGTTTTCGTTTCTCAAGACTTAATGGGATCATGCCAGTCTCGTGAAGCTGCATACTGTTTTATGCACCTTTAGTTACCTTGCCCGACAACACACACCACAAAAAGAGACAATAAATCATGTCATTTATGCACGATTTTCCTTCCTGTTCACTGCAAACCTGATACCTACCATCATAGCCTTCCACCAACCATTTATACTCTTAAAGCTCACTTGGTTAGCCATGGAAAGGAATAATGAGACAACGGTACTGCTGTCATGAGACAGGGATTGAACCATGAACGTAAACCTTCAAAATGCTGTCTCAATGCTTCAATCTACTACAGGTCAGTGCAACCAATGAGAACCTAGGGGCGAAGAGAAAATATGTGGTCTAGGCTTGATAACCCCTATTCACCTTTGCAACAGAACTGCTGGGAGAAGACAGGAATCATTGGACCATGTGCTTTGCCCTTAACGCACCACACAACATAAACCACCCCCAACTCGCACTCTTGCATGATAATACTTTTTTTACCAATTGTATTATAAAATATATAATTTAAGGCATACATTTTTATAACAAAGAAAGTCTTAACCTCAGTTTTGGGCTAAATACCTGTATGCGATCTAGTATCTTGGGCACGCGTCGCACATGGATGTAGCGTAACTGTAGCCTGCTCTTCTCCTGTTCCATTTCCTTAAGCCAGGCGAGGAGACGAGCTTGGTCAACACGATACCGATCCCATGAAGCCAATCGTTGCTTTACTTCATCATGGCGCTCCATGATGCGGGCCAATGTCTCATTATGCAGGTTTGTGAGAGAGTTGAACTGTTCCACCACTGAGCTCTCAACCAGTCCACGTCCCAGCTGGCCATCAGAACCATCGTTCTTTGATAGCAGGACAGACTGCTGACTAGTCAAGAGGTTGTGGTGCACCTGCAGTGATCACAGTGTTTATTAGCATCAGACAGTAATACATCAGTAGTTTCAAATTATATTCCCAAGAATTATGCAAACTATAACTGATTTAGGCACATATTGTTATACTACCAACCTCACAAAGATGCTGATGTTCTGCGAGGCTATGGTAATCCTCTGGGATAGATCCAGACAAGAAAGACTGCACATGGAATAGGTACTCCTGCCATAGACGCAGTGCTGCCGCCCCATCCTGACTCCTGACCAGCCTTGCAGACAGGCGGTGGTACTGCTGGAATGTCTCCCTGAACACCTGCTGCCACAGCTGCAACAAAACAGACAATTCCAGCAACACACTTTCTGGCCACCAAGAGTTTACCATACATGACTTTTCAACCAATCATAAAGACATTGAAACTATATTTCATATTAGGAATTTGATCAGGAATAATTGGATTATCAATAAGACTATTAATTCGAATAGAATTAGGAAGGCCACTTCAATCATGGAGTAATAATTTCCAGTGCTGTCCAAATACCACTTATAGTAAATGCAACAATATCTGAAGAGCTGTATCTATATCAAACATCACAAATGTAACGTTACACCTAAACCGTACCAGAAACTTATTTATGAACGGCATGTGAGTGATAAATATGCATGTGTTGGGTTTCCGAGTGTGTAGCTTCTGATGTGTTTGATGACATTGAAGTTGTAGGCCTGCATGTTGTATATACAGAAGTGTGTGTTGCATATGTACTTGTCGAGCACTATATTGTGCCATTCTTGTGCTGAGAAACAGAAGAAGAGATGAGGGCAAGTTTTGTGTGTGGTTGGAATTGGCAGTTACAGACTCATGATGGCCACTTAGGTATGCTTGTGTGCCAGGCACTGCAATTTTAAGTGAATTTTCATCCCTCTTTTGGTTCGTGAAAAAGTGGGATTTTAGGGCACTCGAAAGTGGAGTCTCAAATGCTCACAGGAAAACTGAAGTCTAAAACACATTAAAAACCTCCACAGGAGGCAAAAACAAAAGTTGGGGGAAACAGATTAAAATTTTTTATGGGAGGCAAAAGTACAGTCCCAAACTAAAACAAAAAAGGAACAAATACTCCACAGGAGCAAAAACACAAGAATAAAAAACAAATCACAAACATATTAAAAATACCGGTCTCATTTAAAATTGGAATACGCCGCTCACAGATGTACTCCCATCACACAGCATTCGCCGTACGTTGTTAGGAACATTAAAAGTGAAACTAGCCTGTCATACCTGTGACACCACCAGAATGTGTGCTGGACATTCAAGGGAGTGCTACAAGCATCACACTCTAGGGGGAGATAGAGGGAGGTAAACGGGGGGGGGGGGGGGGGGGAATTCACAGCGAAGCAGATATTTGTGCATCAGATAAGTTTGTCCAATCCAATGTCAAGAAAGCAAAACAGCTGCCCTGTGGGGTACCTGAAACATCAGGACAAGTGCAAACGGACAAGACTGAGATGGCCTGTAACATGTTGGACAGTGGGTCCACTATGCTACAAACATACAAGACAAGGCCATGGACTGCATGCAAGGACACTAGGATCACAGGGTGGAAGACTGCATGCCTCCTTAGCCACTACATCAGCTGTGTCATTTGCCAGGGATGCCCACATGCCCCGGAACCCAATAAAAGTATGATGAGAACACAAATACACACAGCCCCAGCCAGCTCCTCCTGGATCATGAAAAGAAATAAGTGAACAGTGGAATGAGATCAAATGGCTGTGAATGCACTTGTTTAATTGGAGCACACAAAGCAGTTACTGTGAAACCACCTACTGATTAACAGTTCTGAAAATAGCAAAAAGCTCTCCAGTTAAAATACTGCAAGATGGATGAAGTCCAAAAAGATACCAAGAGGCACCAGTGGCAAAGGCACAGATATCAGATTTAGAACCATCAGTGTAAAAGCAAATAAAACCATGGAACACAAGAGACAATAGCAAGGAAAAAGCCCTTGTAAACAACAGGAGACATGGTCATCTTAGGAAATTCTGCTAAGTCAATGTGCACCTCAACATGTGTTGTCAGCCATGGATGGTCACGGCGAGGCAAAGGCAACACACATGGGGGTAAGTCATACCGCTCCAGGGCATGTGCAAAGCAAATAAATGCTGGCAGAGAAGACGGTCTAGCGGAGTACAGCTATTTGTTGGGTGATGGAGAAAAGAATTGTGGTGAAGGTGTGAGAGTCTGAACGCACCCACAACCCGTAGGAAAGAAGCAGTCTGTCACTCCTGTAGTGGAGAGGAGGTTCACCAGCCATGGCACCAAGATTGACTGGGCTTGTACGAAGAGCCTCAGTAGCAATGTGAATACCAACACTGTGAACACTCGCATACAGTTTTAGCACAGACGGCCTAGCAGAAGAATAAATGACATTGCCATAGTCTAGGCAAGAGAAGTGACCAGCGAGAGGAAAATCTGCAACTACTGAGAGTATTGGCGCAACTAATAGTGCGACTGGCAGGCTGGACTATCTGACTGGATGCACGAGTTAAAGACATTACAAATGATGGCAACAGATAGAATGAACACGTTTTAATGATGAGTATGAATTAATTGACTGTAACTAAACAGACATTACGAAGGATGTTGATTAGAGTTGAAATAGACATTAAATATTTTACTCATTAAGAAATACTAAGAGTAATAGCGGAGAGAGATAGATTAGTGCTGTAAATAATAACTGTGAATTAATTTTAAAAAATCAAATTTTGTTCTTTTATTTTTATTAATACTGCCATCCCTCACGAACTCAGATAAGCCCCTCAGGTATCAAGTAACAATATTGTTGACTTCACTTGTATATATGCACAATGCTGTGAAACTTGAAGATTCTTTGGCAGTGATTTTCATAAATCATCAGTTTTTATGGCTTTGTTTGTGTGTCTTGCTGCCTTCTGAAATGGCCACAAAAGCCATCTATCAGTGAAGAGTTGGAACATCTAGCAGAGACCACAGCATTTTGTGCTTGCATGCACCATTAAAATTTTATATTACTATATGAAGGTTTTCAACACTGAATGAAATCTATATCAAAACCATGTTGTCGGCTGTCCTAACCTCTTATAAAAAAAAACCTATTACAGTTGCCACCAATTTGCACATTAATTCTATAACATGTTAATACATGGAACTGCTTTTTGAAATTCACTGCTAACTTTACAAATAATGAGGCAACCAATGTTAATTTTTAAATACATGCAGTAACTAGTAGCAATTTTTTTCAAAGGTGTATTAAAAAGAGCCTACTTTATTAAGCAATACAAATTAATGTGCTCATACCTGGAGAATTTCAACAACAGATGTCTCTGTTTTGATAGGGCCAAGTTCCAAAGCCTTCTCCTTCAGAGACTGCAAATGGCCCTCTGTCTTGCCCAAAGACAACAAGTGACTTCTAAGAGCAGTTAGCTGATTTTCAGAGTTCTTCTCATTGGACTGCTCCACTGCAGACAGGCTCTGCAAATATAAACCATCCACATAATGGTAAGTCAGGAGTTAAAGTTCGTTTGTAGTTTATTCACACTTTTTGAATCAAACCTTTGAAAAAACACCCCATGTATGATGTGTTCGGTTGTTGCCTAAATGTGTTTTGTATTACAAGCATTTTGTAATTGTGTACCTTATTTTTGGTTAAAACTTACTTTTACTTACATTTTATCAATAAATTATAATATTTTATCTATAACTAATACAAATAAAAACAGAAAAAATAGGTGTGTGTATAATGCTTTGTAAGAAATAGTACTTATGCAAAATACGATTACACTGAGTGCATGTGGTATGTTGGACCTCTGGATAATTATTTAAGCTTCGTTTTCATGAGGCAGAGGAATATCCTGGAAGTAGAACTTTAGCAGGGCTTCAGAAAAGTGTGAAGTAATTGTGAATGGAGTATAGCCATCAAGAAAAGAACCAATGCTGATAAAATTTACAAAATGTGGTGTTTGTAAAGAAACTATAATTTCACTAACCACTAAAAAACTAGTGTATGTAATGATGCAATAATAAAGCAAACAATAAATCATGTTAACATCCAAGCATTTAAGTTCTTAAAACTAAAAAAAAAAATGTTAAAGCAACATTTCACCCATATTTTTCTTTCTTGCATTATTCTTCGTGAATTGCTTAACATCTCATCTACAGTGAGGTTGGAAATGGGACCAATGCTGGGACAATCAGGAACAGGAAATGAACAAGCAATGGCCTATATAAAAGGAACCATTCTAACATTCACATGGAGTGACTTCAGAAACAATGGGAAAAAAAAGATATGAACACCCTAAAATTTTTGTAACTCAATCAGCAAGTTAAAGCAAACCCTACATGAGAAAGTCCTTATGTACAAAAACTGCCAAAATTCTACATAATTTATTTCCACATACTTTTCTAGTACTTCTAGCTGCAGCTGGGGCACTGCACAACTTGCACAAAAACAGAGGCAATAAGGCAATGGAAAATAAGTGCCATCCATATAAATACAATTTTACAATGAACCAATTTGTGGTACAACAGGTTCAGAAGTAGAGAACCCTATGTGATTGCTGGTATGTATAATATTCACAACACTCTCTTGTACTTTATTAAGAAATGTCAGTATGTCCCAATTTACAGTCTGTAAATTTTGCAAACCTTCATTCAACCTCATTGCCCAAAGCCTTAGATAAACTGTAAAAATGTTGCAAAGTCATCATGCTAGGCATTAGCAATACTTTTTCTATGTAGCTTTTGAGGAGTACAGATGCCATATGACCACAAGAACATGAATTTTTTCCTTGTCACAGAGAGACACCAAGGTTTTGAGATAGCCAAAGTTTGATGGTATTGGGGCATATTCCACTTACGCATATCTCCGGTAGTGTTATGCCAGCTCAATGAATAGTAATCATGTCTCATCTGCTGTAAAAAAAATGTTTAAATCACCTTTCAAGTGCAGTGCCCCAGCACCCTATTTTTTTTTATTTTTTTATTTTTTATTTTTTTCAAAAATCTTTAATAAACTATGCATTGTTACAGTGCTGTATTCACATCTTAAGAACACTCACATAAGTAGCAATGCAGGATGTATTTTGAGAGTATGCCTATGGCAATTTTAATACTAAGACACCAATGTGTATAGGCTCTTCACGGTAAAGTGAGCACTTTTTAAAACCCTCTCAACAAGCATTAACCACTAATAAATATATCTTATTGCAGGGTCAGGCATTACATTTTGAGGGCGGTGAAATGTATACACTGTGTTTATTTGTCGAATTGCAATGTTTGTATTAAAAAGTAGCAGGAACATGGAAATTATATGAAAGGAAAAATTTAGAAGGGCCTTAAAAAGTGCTCACTTTACAGCGAACAGCCTATATCACTCTGTATAAGTCAAAAACAGACTGTGTTAAGAAGTAAGTCTTTGGTTTTGTACATAATGTTTATTTCCATCATACCATTAAATTAACATAATTTGTAATGAAAGCAATAAAAACAAACAGGAAATGTGCCTATATGGTAAAGTAATTCTTAATCATGTTTACTGCAAAATATGATTGCGTGAGTTTCAAATTCTTCCTTGAGCCACCACTGTTCAAAATGTACATTTTTGTATACTTGGGTACTTCTAAACATTTTAGATTACTTTGGCTGATCATCTTCAATTCATATTGGAGTTTCATAATTACACAGTTTCATTAACACTAAATAATACTTCTTGGAATGTTGAGGAGCTATGACCACAACCACGAATTCTGCTACACACATTCTGCAGCTGGTGGTGAACCAAGTTTGTTGTGGAATTATTTGCACGTGGTTCGGAGGGTGAGGTGCACGAGAAAACTCACCAACTTAATTGGGGTGAAGTAGAGATGGTGAGGAAATTAAGGTTCCAGCAAGGAAGGGGTGGGTAGGGACTGCCCTCCACCCCTGTAATTACACAGGTCACGGAAAGCTACTGACACGGAAAGAGTGGTACCAACCTACGACCCACTGTCATAACCTACCAATTAAAGAGATTGGAAATTGAAAAAAATTGCCCCCACAACTTAAGCACAGTCATATTTAATAAAAGTTTAATTTTGAGTAATGCTAACACACAAATTTGCCATATTACCATAAGGTTTATATTACATTCATGTAATTATATATATTGTTATCAGATTATTGGGAAATCAAACACCACAGCCAAGAAATTAGCTATGTCAAGTTATGTGAATAAACCTTTTTTAAAAAGTCACAATAAAATTTTATTCATAAGTAAAATAGTTTAATATTCAAAAAATCAATTTAATTTTTACTGCAAAATATATGCAACTACTATGTAATCAATTTAACCAACAGCAAGTTGCAACAAAGTTGAGACATTATCTACTTATCATTCCCAATGCTCCAACCTGAAACAGTAACTTTATACTGTCAAGGTCATGCAAGGAACTACCTCCAGTAAGGAAAGAGTATGCCACCATCAGATATTCAAGTCCAGCCAAATAAAATCTCTGAAAATTAGTTATTTACCCAATGAATGTTTTGCTTCCTAAACAGATCTTGAACAATGTTTTTATACTCCTGTTCAGTTGAATGTAACTCTCTAATGTTTTACCTAAAAATTACAATATTTATTTCAAAAGCTATATTAACTAAAAGTAACGAGAAAATATGTACGTTGGTAAAGACTATAAGAAATAGTTTATACATGATATTAAAAATTTTTTTTTTAAGTTATTAGTGAAGAAATCTTTTCTCATTGCCACATTTAGGTTTTCAGCAATGTTATGCTGAAACCATATATTAATATGTAGAAAAATGTTTTTTTTTTTTTCTTTTAGTGCACAAATATAATGTGTTGGATTATCCTTAGAAATCTCCTCCAGATTTGTTTACATTTTGTTTATATGTGGAAGAAGGATATATAGCGAGTATCATAAACGTAGACATTTGGCAGGGTTTCAGAAAGTCAGAAATAACTACAAATAGACTATATGAATTTGTATAAAACATACGATAATAATGATATTTATTATTATTATTATTAATCTACATGAAGTATGCGTTAGTCAAATTAACTATACAGCTAACATAATACGTTAACTAGTAAACACACTATGCTGCTGTATACTACACGCATTACATCAAAAAGGCAACACCACCAAAGAAAGGCTTCTGGTGATAAAGTGCTGCACACATGGGAAAGCTGAAGGTCTCACCTGTTGAACATTGGTGAGGAAAGTCTTGGTACGTAGCAATTCCTCGGAACAGAGGTCCCTGTTGGCAGCACGGGTTTCAGCCACGTCGGCCAGAGTGGAGAGGCACTCGCGCACATCCTCCAGCTTCTTGCCGAGGGCATCCACCTCATCGCCGAGCACCTGGCCAGCCTCCAGCCCCACGTCGGCCGCTATCTGGGCCACCAGACCCTTCAGCTCGCCCAGCCGGGCCCTGTGTGCCGCCAGCGTCTCCTCGCACACCTGCACCCACCACACTCCGTTAACACTGCCAATAAACTCCACACACCCACACTATTACAAGCCATCTACAGCATGATATGTGATTATCAAATTTGTATATGGCTAGACAACTGAAGGAAAAGTGCTACTACACACTATACAAATAAATGAAAAAAAGGTTTAAGGTAACTTCAAAATATTATGTAAGTTTCATGCAAACTATTTGCACAAAACTATGTTCAGTGAAACACACATCAATATCAAGATGAATATTAATTAAACTAAACTATGATTAACTGCATTGCTGTTTCATGCTGCTGCCTGTTATAATTAACATACTGTGCTTTAGACAGCAGAACTTGCAAGGAACCATATCAACAGTCAATGCATATTTTCAAACTTGTTTCCTTAAAAGATTTTTTGTTCCAAGAAAAAAGAAATGAAAAAATACTTATTAGATTCAATCAGGATGACTATGTTCTGTCACATGTTTTCACACATATAGTAAAAAAAAAAAGAAAATTCTTTTCTTTCCAGACCAGTCACATTCAGTACAATTCAGTATAAACAATTTAAAACACAGCACTGCTAATGTACACTGTTTTTTTTTTTTTACACATTCAATAATAAATGTGGAAATTTTATGCAGAGTGATAAATTGAACATGGTTTGAAGTGAACCAACCCAACAAAAAATATATATATATACAGCCTACTTTGCATAAACCTGGGAACCAATCAATTTTGTAAAATTTATGCTATGAACTGTTTATGGTGAGTGGACAGCCAAATGGTAATGTCTCATATGAACCAATTATGCAGAATAATTCTGCACTGGTCCACTATTGCCTTTCATAATATGGAATTGATTTCAACACACCAGCCACTTGAACAATTCCAGGTGGTCAGTACTGGAAACCAAACCCTAGATATCCTTGGTAGGGGGCAACAATGCAACTAGGTCATGGATGTGGTCAATCAACTGGCATCTGGATCAATTTTGGACATTATGAAAATTGAGTTTAAAACAATGTTATTGTCAGCAGTTTTTATGTTCTATCACACCACAGTAAAATTGTGAGTCGTCCACTGAAGATACTTAATTTTCATAAAGAAACACTGATGAACATGTGACTTGATTAAAACAGCAATGGTTCCAAAAGGAATAAGTAATGGGTTGTGGGGCACATCACCAACAAGGCCATTAGCACCTACAAGATGTAAAAGCAAAATATCAAAATAAATAAATACATAAATAATGTAAATTACAAAAAAAACATATACACCTAGTTGATAAACAGTTATGTGTAAGGTTTGAAAACAAATCCGTGAAAACCAGAATAAAACAGACAAAAAGATAAAAATTGACAAAATGGATGAAAAACCTGTAAACTTTTAAAAGAGGTTAAATCAGATACCACAATTTAAACATGTAAAAACCGACAAATCAGTTAAAACATGTGAAAAACATGAGGAAACTAAAAAGGCCCACAACATATAAAAATTATAGCATACCACTCACAGTTGTGCCGTCATTTGACAGAAGTTACCGTACTTTTCAACTCATGTTAAAAGTGTGACTGACAGGTACTCCACAAGAATATGTTGCACACACAGCGCAGTGCCACAAGGCACCACATTCAGGAAGGGGTTCACTGCACATAAGGCGATGGTGTGTCTTAAGAAATGTGCCCAATCTGAAGCGGAACAAGAATTACATCTTCTGTATGAGTAGCCTGAAAATTGTGTTATTGCTGGCCTGGGGCATCAATAATGGCTCTTAGTTTGTTGGTCAGGAGGAGCTAACTTCACTCCCTCTGCCAAGCTCTCCAGATGTTGTGGCGCACCACATGCACGCCAACAGGGACACCAAGCCCACAAGGTGAACGGCTGCCCACTTCCTTTGCTACTGGGTCAGCCGACTCATTGCCACATACGTCCATGTCCTGGGACCCACAGGAAGAGAACTCTTGGTACAGTGGAGTGTAGGGAGTTTTTTTTTTTACAGGGTAGGCAGTATAATAGCATCACATATTTGAGCATTTTAGATAACATTTGCTAGTGCCGGGCTGTGATTCCATTTTCAATTTCTACTGACAAACGCAACTTCCAACTTTGCTTACCCTCCATATGTATTTACCATTTTATAACATCTAACATTAGTTATAAAAACTGAAACGAAATAAATGTAATAATAATTAAACTGAATATTATTTAGAGAGCATATTATAAATTATAAGAAAACTCCCGTTCTCCTGAACACTTTCATCCACTTTCCAAGGAAAAATGAGGATGTAGGATACAAACAGAACGACTGCTTACCCTGCTGAAGGAACGTGAAAGGGTAACTCGCTTGTGAGTTAGATTTATCGCTAGTTGCTCCCATTTGTGGAAATAAATACTAGATAGCAGGACTGAGTGTATAGTACGGGAGTTACGAAAACTCTGTTTCTCGAATCAGAAATGGGGAAACTCAGAATTAAATGTGTTTAAATTTAAAGTTAATGTGAAAACTGTAAAGGGTCAAACATTTTCAATATGTATAGGGTAAGCATTGCTTACCGTGCATCTACGGAATAAACGCCACTATCTTGGCGCCCTTTTTCCCAGCCTCCACCAGTCACACACTGATCAGAGGAAGAAATGGATGTGGCGAAGAGCCAAATGTTATGGTGGTAACGGCACTCGAGGAATCAAGAGAACACAAGACACCCATGCTAGTATCCCTTACTGATAAAACATTTGTAACCTGTAACCACTGCATGATATGCTGCCAATCTAATAGAGAAGCTACTTAAATTATGATGGCCACTTGAATGGTCGTATTTTGCATGGCTGGGGTACAGAGGCACTGTAATACTAAAGGCAACACTGAAATGGCTATCAGATGCCTCGCATAGTTTCCATGGAAAGCACCGAGTAACTTAAGGTTCTACACCATATTTTTTTTTACAAAAATCATAGCCATGAATGAATTGCAAAAATAGCTGTTTTCGCACACCGAGCTAGAGTTAAGGAAACGTTATGAAGCGTACACACACTGAGCAGTTTGCATGTGCACTAAGAGAGTACACAGGCAGGCAGGCAAGCGACGAGCACTCACAGCGAGATGCAGCAGGCAGCGGCCAAGCAGGCGGCCGGTGGACGCCATGGCCCGCGCAGCGGCACCGCTGCTGTCTAGGCGTCGTGTGCTACTGCCGCGCGAGGGCGCAAGGCGCTGCGGCGCCTCGCGTGCGGGCCCATCCATCACCACCCGCGCCACGACAAGGGCGAGGGCGTCTGCGACGGCTTCCGAACTTCGCGCGGCAACCACCCACCCATTCCACTTCACAAGGTTCGAGTGATCGTCAACACAAACGTTCATGGGAATGTGCCAAGAGGAATAGCAACGACTCGTCGCCACCGACATAGTTTGCCGGCGGATTGGGTAATTAACTTTAAAGGCTATTCACGATAAAGTAAGCACTTTTGAAATCAACCTTAGAAAAAAGTCACTGCCCCTGCCTGCGTATAATATAACTGGCGCACTGAGTGGCATGCACCCAGTTAAATTGGTAACAACGGATTTAAAGTAGTTCCGTATCGTACCGTTGAATAAAAAGGGTTATGTAATCATTTCTGATAATTTAAATTATTTATTTCGTTTTCTGTTTTTTAATTTGCTGCTTCGAAATGTAGAAATGACCAGATTTGCATAATAATTTTAGAATTTCCCTTGACCAACGCATGACTAAAGTGATGAAGATCATGGCAATGTTAATTTTACATGAGGGGGAAGACTACACAGCGTGCATACAAGTATATCTTAGGCAGGGCTTTCAAAAGTGTTCATTTTACCGTCAACAACCTATAAAAATATTTTACTCGAGTTCATCATAAGTCATACGCGCACTTGTTAAATACAGAGATAAGAAGGATGTAGGCTATTATGCTGCGTTTTACTGTAGTAAAAATTGGTATTGTTTTAGCGAGAACCCGTTATGTCCACCTATTCAATATTGTGTGTGTACGAAAAAATGCAACATGTTTTTCCTTTCCATTTGTAATCACGTTAAGTCCAAAATGCGCTCACCTAGAACCAAGCAAATGATACTACTGCAAGAAATGAGGGAAAAACCCGGAAAGGTTGATGTTTTGTGGATGTGGTCAGGTCTGTATGAAGTCACGATAAGATAGTAGTTCCACCACTGACCACAGCAGCCTGTAAATAGGCAAGGAAACTGTGGAACTGTTGAGACAATGTGGCCCACTCCTCGCTTTGTAGCGACTACACACGCCACCGTTGATTCTAATATATGTAGCTATGAGTGGAGAACGCCATTCGACCCTAGTGCGCTGAATTCTCTCAACAAGCGGAATTTCTATTAGGAGTTCTCGTCCATTTTATAAACAGACCCTCCCCCGAAGTACCACCCCACCCCCTAAAAAAAGTGCGCACAATACTTACATGCAAGACGAAAAAACTTCATAAATTTGGGTTTTCCAATTTCTATATTTCCTACAAAATCTTCAATTCAAATAGAAGGCTGTCATTTCAGCGTGCATCCTTGAAATTGTTGAAAGTGCTAGAGACTGGGAGGTAGTGAACCAAGATACTTGTGGGAAAATCAAGTGACTCCAATCTTTATACATAAATATCTTAATAGAGCACAAGGATACGAAAATTAAATATAAAGTAGCCCTGTTATACAATAATAGTCTTAAGATTAGATATGCATTATAAAAATGAACTCTACAAACAAACATTTAATTTTAATATTACAGTAAATATTTCCAACAAGCAGTAAAAATAACACCAGATATGAAATCCATAGCTGAAGTCACTTTCTTTCATAACAACACTGTTACGCATATACATATAGTGGAAATTTTAATTTGTAACAGACACTGTTCCATTTCAGTTGACAATCACTAATAATTTTTAGTGGCCCCAGCATTGTACGTTATTACACATTTGTTATTACAAATGAAAAAAAAAATGTAAAAGAATTATGTATTACTACAAGTGGAATGAATTACTGCAATATCACTAAAGCTGTTCTCGCATGCCAACACGGTTACTGTATGTACCTTTCTTGTGCGTACGGATATGTGGCGGAAATGAAACACAAAACTGTGTACGCGTAAATGCATTCAGTTTAGGCTGTAGTTCGAATATGTATTCCATGTCACATGTAAAACAAAAAAATTATAAAAATACAAATAGTTTCGTAAATTCACGAACATATATTATTAATCCCGTAATTGTACACATTTTATGTGCCTTTTCTGTGCGTACACTTGAGTACTCACTTGTCCATGCCGCAGTTTTTGACATCGTCTCCGTATTGTGTGCATGTATGGCTACGACCATACTGCCCGCTTTACCTTCAGTATGGGGAAGAGTAAATAACTGAGTGGCGAGTTAAAGAAAGTGATAGCGAATCTGCTACAGTTTGAGAAAAATAGGAACCTTGGCCAACAAAACACACACTACAGTTCAACGAGCGACCAATAAATTCAGTATCGGGGATCAACAGCCAATTTACCTCTAAGACCGAAGGAAAGAAAACTCGCTCAGCGAGAGGAACGTTTCAATTTTCAACAGTCGAGGTCTAATTCAAAATTGAGTGCGCCTAAACTGAATGTAACTGGGGAACAGGCAAATGAATATGTAATACGACTATCCGCCGGGTACTGTATAAGGCAGGATACAGTGGACGAAAGCATGTCGTCCAAGGGAGTTGGGAACATTCAATTTATAGATTGCCTCGTAGACGCTAAGGTATATAACAACATTTTAAAAGCGAATGTGAAACAAAGTGCGCAAAAAATGGGATAAGAAGCAGTGTACTACTTTCAGCAGGACGACAGTAATCATACAGCCAACATAAATAGGGAATGTTAATTTGCAATGTTCCCAAACAATTAAAAACCCCTCCACAATCGGGAGACTTTAAATCCCGTTGCGCATTTACGGGCAATTTTGGAGGAATGTTCGCAAAGGAAATGCGACATCGAAAGAACTGCAATAGGTGGTCCTAAAGAACGGGACACGATCACCCCTGCTACATGCCAAGGGCTTGCGAATTCCATGTAAAGGAAGTGCCACAAGTCACCAAGTGTACAGAATACGCCACCAGATACTAAAAGGCCTGCACAATTAATGTCGTGATTGTTTCCAAGTGTACGCACAACAAAGGTAAATAACATGTTAACATTAAGTGCTTTTCAGTTTATTGTGCGAGTGAAATTACGGTCCACAATTTTTTTATTTTATTTTCTCCGCATCTCTGTACGCACAAGAATGGTATGTACTGTAAATGATGCATTGAAAATGTCAACAGTTTGTATATTGTTGTTATGCCCATAAACTACCAACTTTTAACACATAATATTCGAATGTTAAACGCACAACCAGGGACTATCATCATTACACCAGGCAGCTATTCTAGGCGCGAGTTTAAAAATTACCTGCAATTGACGTCTCAATCAGAAGTAGGTTCACTGCGTGATACAGGCCGAACGTACATCAGACCATCGCAGACGCGAAAGAACACGTTCTCAATTTGTGTCAACTGCACGGTTTGCATCACAGTACCTGGCCAGGCTGGGCGTATAGAGAATCAAAGGTTAAATTCGGAAACATGTCATTTTTTGTGCTAGTATTTTCAACTAAGGTTTTTTTTGTTGAAGATTGAACGCATCTACATTTGTAAACAATTCAAATATTTAATTTTTTAGATTTTAAATGTACTTTTTAATTATTTATGAAATGTCACAATTGTATAAATAATTAAAACGTACATTTGAAACTAAAAAACAAAATTTTGGAAGGTTTTCAAATCTAGATGCGTTCAATCTCTAACAAAAAAATGTATAGTTGAAAATATCATCACAAAAAACCACTTTGAGATCTTTGTCCAAATTTAGCCTTTGATTCCCTATACGCCCATGCATGGTGAAGCCTGGTCTTAATATTTCGCCGACTTTAACCTGCGAAAAAGAGTATGTTAAAGTAATCAATTCAAACACACATTGACAATAAAAGCTTATATTTTATCAACGACTATTTTATTCCGAATAATGAGAATTTTCTGCGAATGTAAAGACGAAAACTTTACACATCAACAATTTCTGAAATGAACGACGACATTAAGTTTGATTCAATCTTGGCACAGTGTTGGGCATCATCTCTGCATGGCCATGGAAGCGGCCGCAAAGTGAATTAACAAAACAGTACCATCAACCGCAACCAATTTACAACTGCATTGAACTAAATGCTGTACCAGATACGTTTAGTGCCCGAGGCTGACATCACAGGGGGGCAAAGTAATCTTGTAATGCGAACGCAAGCGGACTGTGGAAGGGGCAGGCGATAATCGATAAAGCACGAGGCTGGAAGAGTTAAAGATGACCATTCCTAGGGGGCGAGAAGTTCTCACCGAGATGATCTCGCTAATGATCCGGCGACTATATATTTGCAACACACACCGACCCAATTTTTAATAGGCGCGTGGTGCTGGGAGAGAATTGCGACGTATGGCGTGAACCAGTCTTCCCACATCACAATGCCGACATTCACATCAGCCAACTAGAAATCGCACAGCTATTAGGCGGATTCCATTTATGTTCACAGCGCGGTCTCACTTTCGTTGCGTGACAAGAGACTGTCAGAAGCAGAGGTGTTTCCTTCTGGAACTGCTGTCAGCTCTCAAGGACGAGGCGACGACCGCGACAGTCAAAAGGTCGGTCCACACGAAGACAGTTGGATGAATCGCAAAACCACGGCAGCAGATGAACAGATATACAGACATGGGCAGAAGTATTTCCTTCGCAAGAACAAAGAGAAACAATACAGGAAACACCTACCTCAGAGACAAAAATTTAACAAAACATGTGTTAGGTATAACATTAGTTTTGAAGTAAAGAAATAGACATCAGGCAGGAGGATTAAGACATACGTCAGTAATCTTGCATAAAGACAAAATCACACTTGCAAAACAAATTAATGTTGCTTTTCTTTTCTCAGTACTTCGTATACCTACTTCTGCAGTGAATTACTTTCCTCGACCGTTTGGCCATGGAATATACGCGCTAATGTTTTAGCATATTCACGGTTTCTTCCAACTTTTTAATGAAACCTTTGAGTCAACCCCCCCCCCCCCCCTCTCCAGTCGTGCTTGATTGTCTCCTAAATATGTCATGTATTACAAGCGTTTCATGTCATTTTTATTACCTTGAACATTTACTCATATTATATCTATACATTATCATATATTATTTATAATAAGAATAAAATCAGGAGGAACATGTGTGTGTTGATAATGCATAGTAAGAAATGGCTCTTATGCGAAATATTATTACACTCAGTACGCACGAATTCCGTGCGCTATCCTTTGGTGTAATTTTCTAGACTCGATAGGCTCAGTTCGCATGAGGCGGAGGAAATTCCTTAAAGTACAACTTCAGCAGGGCTTCAGAAAAGTTGGAAGTAACAGTGAATGGACTATATACCATCCGTGCAACAGTATGTCGTTCAATTGCAATTTAATGGATATGAAAAGTTTCCTTATACTTTTTCTTTTCGTCTAGCTGACTCCACGTATTCTCAATCAGATTGAGATCTGGAGACAGTGCTGGTGGAGCTTTAGGAAATGGGGGGGGGGGGGGGGGGGAGTATTATAAAGCAACCAGAGCTTGGCAATTTCTGCTGTTGGGCTCGTAGAGTAGTAATCTGTTCCTAAACGCAGTTTCTCAATGCTCTTCTTTAAGTTACTTTTAAGTATGTCCATATACCCATATCTGCCCAGATTTCCTATTTGGAAACTAACTCCCCAACCCCTACATCAGACAACGCCACACAAAACCATCACCGCAATGCTTGGCAGTAGAGTAGCTGGTAGATTCTGGATGTCCTTGCACTTCCTCAATACAAAAATACGATCATCATTGTGAAAAATTCTAAACTGACACTCATCCGAGAACGAAACTGTCCTAGAAGTCCCGATCCTTATTATATGGTCTTTTGCGAATGCTATTTTTTTTGTTCATCTTGCTTACGTGGGTTTTCTATCTTGGTGCCTTGGTTCAGTTTCAAACAAAATACAGTCATGTTCTTAGCATTGTTTTCCTAATAGTTTTTATACATACGCAGATATTGTAGAAGATGTAACTTTGCATTTTTCTCAATCCTTGCCACTTGCCGTGTTTCCCTGTCCGTCAGTTTCTATGAACCAGGGGCGTAGACAAGAATGGGTTTACCAGGTTAAACCCCCTCCCCCTCCCACATCTGAGGACCACTTTGACCAAAAAAGTTGCGAAAAGTGGAATATTTAAATTTTACTTGCATTTGTTCCTATCGTTATTTTTTAATTAAATTCACTCCTACACATATTTCAATAAACTAACTGTAATATTAACTATAACTACAGATAAATTGAAAATCATCTTTGTTTAATAATAAAAAATAAGCTGCAGTTAACCACTGATGCCTCTAAGGTTGAAGTAAAGCATCTGCCTATGGAGCACTGCACCCGACTACA
Source organism: Dryococelus australis (assembly GCA_029891345.1). Lineage (NCBI taxonomy): Eukaryota > Metazoa > Arthropoda > Insecta > Phasmatodea > Phasmatidae > Dryococelus > Dryococelus australis. The sequence goes on along the minus strand of CM056993.1, from coordinate 111,402,465 downwards.
CAATGTGAAGAATCATAAGCAAAAGTAGTACAGACATAATAAAAGTGTCAGAAAAGTGCGATTTACGCTGTATATGAAAGAAAAATGTATATATTTTGAAACCTTGCAAAACATTTTACTACAATATACCTTTTAAATGTAAAAATAATAATCGATTCAAATAATGTGTATTTTTAACAAATTTTAAGCACATTTCCATTCTAGATGCTACAGGAAGCAGAATTTACAAGAAATCTTCGTTATGGAATATCGTCATAATGTGCGTCCATTTGTCACAAACATTTATGGCTGAAACTGACGTAAATAAAGTTAATTATAAAATTGATAAGATATATCATTACTATGATTTTATTACACACGATCACAGTAAATATTATGACGATCTTTCTTGAAAAAGATCTAGTAAATTCTGCATTTTTAAGTATCCAAAACTGAAAAGCGTTTAAATTTTGTTAAAAAATGCGGACTCAATTTTTTTCTCATTTAAAAAGTATATTTTAGTAAAATATGTTATAATATTGTAAAATATATACATTCTTCTCTCATATACATATATATTTTAAGGTAGGCCTGATTGTGTTTTTTTGTGTATGTTTGCTTGTTTTATATGTAATGTTTTCTTGTTCCTGATGTAGGTTTACTTTATTGCAAATTGTGTGTACTTTGCTGAAAGTACCTATATTAATGTTGATTTTAAATGGAAACAATTTTTATTAGACAAGTTATAACTCTTGTGTATTAAGTTTTATATAGGTACAGGTCACTGTTATTTTATTGTTGTATTTATCTTTTATTGTTTCTCTCTTTCTCTCTCTCTCGTACATATTATAAAAATGAGTTCTCTAGCATGTAACATTGCTCTTTGAACAATAAAATTGAAACGAAATGAAAAAAATCACACTTTTCTGACAATTTTTATGGCGTGTACACATTTTTTACGAGTTCTTCACATTGTACAGTCGAGCGCAGTGCTCCATAGACAGTTACTTTACTTCAACCTTAAACACAGAACTTCCCGTTATCACACTTCCCCTATCCGCGTCATCGGTCTTGCGGTCGGCACCAGGACCTGCACTACATACTACTCTTACTCCCGTCCCACTCTAGCCACCACCACGCCGAGGGGCGGGATCAAGTATGGGCGGTAGTTTTCCCAAGAACTTGTTTTTGTGTTCCTGCCCTTCCCCTGGGCACTAAAGATCACAGTGGTGGTCCCAAACTTTCTTCCTTTTCTATGCTCACAGAAAGGCAACCAATACCATCTTTACCTACTAGTTCAGTCTCGTGAGTGAACTGAGTAGCCAGTAAGTAGTTCAACATTTACTTTAGAGCCGTTTGTGTATAATTGTGACATTGGAAAGCGTGCTTATATGGAGGTTCACGAATCAGGAAGAAAAGACCTGATAAGTAGATTTTCTGAAACACAAAGTAAAAAACAGGCTCGCCTGACAAGAGGCAGGTTTTATCTTCCGTGCGCTCCTCTTAACTAAGAACCCCCACCCTCCACTAGTGGCATTTGTGGTTAATTAAATCACTACCGATTACTTTTTCTTAAAATCAATACAATTTATAAATATAAATTTAAAAAATAATCAAAATTGATTAATTTTACTAAAAAGAAGAGGGAGGAGGTTACTCACACTGTTCTATTCCTTGATCCCGCGTAACCTCTGAAACAGCCTCGTAAAGGGGTGGAGCGAAATTATTACAGAAATACCACACCATAAACAAAGAAAAAATGTAATAGGGAAATAGCGCATGAATGTTATTGTTAGCTAGTTTACTCAACTTTACGAAAGACATTATAAATTCTTAAATTGTCGAGCATAACTACTGGCAGTTTGTACTTGAAAGGTAGCTCTTGTGAAACTACCATTAATAATATCCATTATCATTAAACGAATTATAATAATTTAGATTTAAAAAAATTCGTACCGGATAATAGACGCACACACTGTTTATTTATTAGCATGGTAAAGTTGGAAGCCATCATTTCCTAGAGCGAGATGTTTAATAACATGTCGGGAGTTCACATTTTTATAGCTTCTTACGGCACATTTATGCTCATCACATTTATATTCAATTTGCTCCGAAACTTTCTTCGAACATAGAATAGATTCTGTTAATAACAAATGAACTTTAAGTATGCATTGACATCACATAGCCTATGCTGCTGCTATGGGCGACCCAATATTGGTCTGTTGTTTTAGTATTTACAGCCAATTTGTAAGAATACTTGTGTCCGGCTTAAAATACCTCACACAAGAAATACTAATTCTGTACTTAATAAAGAAATTTACACACAACTCTATACATATGTATTACTTTTATATGTGCAAGAGTGATATTATGTAATTATGTTTGTCGATTCCTGGAGCACCCAAAATATAGTTTCTCTCTTTGTATATGTGATTATGCGAAAACTTCTTTCCATGCCTCTATACAGTAAAAAAAAACTCGCATGGGAACGAGCGACACTAAATCGCCATATACCAGTCTAGCTAACCGATATGACTATTTACAGTAAAGCGAGCACTTAAGAGCCTGTTAAATTTTTCCTTTCAGCCAATTTCCATCAATCCGCCACTTTTTAATATAAACATTACCATGCCTGTGGTTAGTAAGAAGTGTAAGGATCCCCCCCCCCTTTTCTTATAAGATTCCCCCCTTTCTCAAAAGTTAACGTCTGAGGCTGTAATAAAACACATTAGTAATTAATGCTTGTTGGAAGGGCCTTAAAAAGTACTCACTTTACCGTGAATAGCCTATACCTGCCTTCAGATAGCATCGTGTGGCACGTGTTAGTAATAAAATCCGGATACATAAAACGACATTGACAACCACTCCTAGATCGGATTTACGACCTTTCATGTGTCACCTGATTACAGTTACAAGTGCACGTCAAACTTGTCATTTCGGGTGTCATTTACTATGCATCTCGTGAACACGTGAGCATTACAGTGAGTGGAGAGATTTTGGCGGCTTTTAACAGCGAGGTCTTAAAGCCGACGAAGGTGACAGAAGTGAATATGGAGCGGCACCGGAATTACGGGTCGGGGGAAACGGGAGATCCCCGAGAAAACCCGCCGACCAACAGCATCGTCCGGTACAATTCCCACTTGCGAAAATCCGGTGACCCGGCCGGGGATTGAACCCGGTTCGCCTTGGTGGGAGGCAAGCGTGCTAATCGCTTAGCCATCGTGGTCTCATTAGAATGAGGAAAAAAGAATGGCCGCGTGTTAAGAGGTAAAAAATGTCAAATTTCGACTGCTAAACGTTTACACATGTAGGCCTACGGGATTACGTTCTAGTGCATAATGTCGGTTAAAAATATCAAATGATAGTTTCTTGTAAAAGTGCGAGATTGCCATGATGATAGTTACGTGATAGAATATTTTACTTCACTTCTGACAAATGTGACGAAAATAAGGATATACGGAAAGTAACCATAGAACTAGTTATCAAGAATTGTTTATACTGTTACAATTTCTTAAAAGTTAGTGGGCTAAGCCAGGTTCATTAAGGGATGGAGATCTTAAATAAAATAGTTAATTATAATTTCCTAATTTTATTTACACCAACTACAAACTAAATTCTCTCAACTAATACCCCACAGTAAATTGATATAACTTGCTATCTACAATTAATAACTTCAATCAATACAATTTATAACTACCTCAAAGAAATTAACGAAATTAAATAATTAAAATCAGTCCCAATAGCCAGTCTATCAAAACCTATTCAATTATTTTATAAAGTATATCTTCATATTTGACAGTTCCAATATTTACAGTAAAATCCGTATTACATGTTCATTCAATCCCACCTCACTTCAGTCAAGATCCCAGCTGTCCGCAACGTTCTAAAGTCCTCCCAGCGCCCTCACGCACAGTAGCCTTCACTCGTCGTCGGGTATTAGGGGGGCGCACCTGCGTTTTACGATATAAAAACTGCAAAAGTGGCCTACGTGCAATTTGATTAATCTCGTGAGGGGGTGTCTCCTCCCCACTGAAGTGTGCTGTGATTGGTGGATGGGTTCCCCTCCCCTTCCCCGGGAGGTATGATGTGATTGACTGATGGGTTACGCCCCTTTCCCACACTCCTCCCATCCTCTAGTGGTGAAGATAGGGGGGGAGGGGTGAGAGCTGTGTCTGTTGGCTGTGGGAGTACCCTTTTAGTTGACAAAACGCCCAAGCGACATTTGTGAGACTTTTTTTGAGGGCGTGTGAGCAGTCCTTGGTTCGAGACCCATCGAGGGTAATTAGGCGTAATTGAGTTATGAGTAATTGTGCAATTAGGCGTACTTAGTAATTCCATAATGAGAGTAAGTATACGTATTTAACATTCGACTGCCGAATGAAAAAAGTGTACGGGGGGGGGGGGTGCGGGGGTGGAGGTAGACCTTGGTTCGAGACCCAACGACAGTAATTTGATTTTTTAAATTGTGTAATGAGTAATTGCATAATTAGGCATAACTACATGTAATGAATAATTACAGAGAATAAGTATGCATAATAAGTAATTACACACACACTAACTACACATCCAGTCCTGGTCACTGTCCACTCGCGAGTAATCTGTGAATTGCTAACATGTTTGTAATATATGTCCACCATGTTGTAATATCAAGTGCACTGCAGATCGGTCGGGTAGACGACAATCCTTCTCCACCCCTCACACAGTAGGTCTTCAACCCTCGAGACATGAGGATGGTTACACGCACCGTCCTCTAGCCACTTTACCGGTGATCGCGACACCGCGTTCGCCGGCAGTTCGTGCGACGACAGAGGGTTAGCTAGATCTAAGCCACCCCTCATCTGTCAGTCTCTCTCCGCCATCCGAGGCGTTAACAACTCTCAGCGCTCGAACTCCATAGATATTCGCGAGACCGCGTCACGCATTGACAGAGGCTACACCAACCTCTGGCACCCATCTCTGCATATAGTTTCGTATACGATGTCACAATGTTACAAATACACTTCCTTGCACATATTAGTAGTGAGAACACATGGCTCCCACGATACAAAAGGAGCAAAAGTGGCACAAGTGCTATTTGAATAATCTGTAAAAGGGTTTTGGAAAGAGAGATCACAAAGTAGTGCTATACTTCCAAGGTTATTTCAGATCACCCCTTCACCCCTTAAGAGGTGCGCCGTAATTGACTGACGAGATCCCTCGCCACTTCTGAGGTGTGCTGTGATTGACTGTTTGTTGAGGGGGTACCCATTTAGAAAAACTGGCCCAAGGGATATTTGTGGACTTTGTATCACTGGTGGTCTGAGGACCCTGTTTACCGGACTGTCGTCGGATGAACTGCCACCAGATTGGGGGCTCTAGCAACCGGCGGAGGAAACCATTGCGAAGCAGTACTTGGTTCGAGACCTGTCGAGGGTAATTAGATTTCTTAAATTGTGCAACTGGACGTTAGACTAAGTACATGTACTGTGTAATCAGAGATAATTGTGCAATTAGGCATAATTAAATAGTAAGTACACAAGTTCACCCTTTAGCTGCCGCATCTCAAATGACGATTTTGGAAGGTTTGAGTGCGCGGTATAGGGTGGGTAAGGGGGAGTGTCTATAGTTGAGGATTCGGTACTTGGTTCGAGTGAGTGAGAGTGATATTGTGGGGCGCTCGACAGCGAGGTGATTAGCGCCCACAACAATTTGAAGAAGACAACAAAGTAAAAAGAAAAGATTAATAACCTCAACAGGAGCCAAAAAAAAAGTCATAAAAACAACAAACAAAACAGGATAAAATACTCGAGAAGAGCAACAACACAAGAACGAAATAACAAATCACAACACATTAAAAAGACTCATCGCATTTAAAAATAGGAATATGCAGGCGTACCCCATCACAAAGCAATCACTATAGGTCTTCAGGACGATTTAAAGTGCAACGAGCCTGGCCATACTTGCGATACGCCAACAAAATGTGCCACGCAATCAAGGGAGTACCACAGGCATCACAATCAAGAGGAGGTTTACCCCAAAGCAGGTATTTCTGTGTCAGACAAGTGTGCCCGATGCGAAGGCAAGAATGCACTTCTTCCCTGCGGGTACATGAAACAACAGTAAAAGTGCGAACAGACAAGTAACAGATGGCCCGTAACTTGTTGAACAGTGGAGAGAAGTCCATTCCCGCTGCCACGCATGCCATACAAGGCCACGAACTGCATGCAGCACATCACACATATGGGCATGAGTATCACAGGGCGGAAGGCTGCATGCCAGCCTAGCCATAATAACTTTTACTTCAATGCCAGAATGCCCACATGCCCTGGAACCCACAGGACTACAATGTGAACACCAATTAGCACAGCCGCCAGCTTCTCATGGATCATGGAAAGAAGTAGATGACATATGGAGCCAGACCGAATGGCCGTCAAGGCACTCGTCGAATCGGAGCACACAAGGCATTTATGCTGAAACTCCCTACTGACAAAAAACAAAGCCTTGAAAATAGCAAAAAACTGTGCAGTTAAAATACTGCAAGATGGATAAGTCCAAAAAGTAACTGAGAAGCCCTAATCACAAAGATGCACCAGTTGAGATATCCAATTTGGAACCATTCATAAAAAAGCAAATACAACCTACAAACACAAAATACATAAGATCAACAAAAAAAACCTCGTAAAAGAAAGGCATGGTCATCTTAGGAAACTCTGCTAGGTCGAAGTGCACCTCAACCTGTGTCATTAGGCATGGCTGTTCATGGCGAGGCAAAGGTAGCACACAGAGGTAAATCATACAGATTCAGGGTATGTGCCAGGCGGACAGCCACCAGTTGAGGAGAACTTGGTCTAGTGGAGCACAACCATTCATGCAGCGGATGGAGACAAGCAGTGTAATGAGGTGCGAAGAGTCCGAACTTGACCGCACCCCATAGGATGGCAGCAGTTGGTCACGCCTGAAATGTAGGGGATGTTCACAGGCCACAGCACAAAGACTGACAACTGAGCTTGTGCAAAAAAGCACCAGTAACAATCTGAATACCAGCATGTTAAACATTCGCTAACAATCTTACCTAACAATTTTAGCACAGACGGACTAGCAGAAGAGTAAGACAATGCCATAGTCTAGTTTACTGTGGATCAGGGCACAATAAAGCTGATGAAGGGTGTGAGCACCCCAGTCATGACCACTCAAAATTTTCAAAAAATTCAACTCCCTTACACAACGAGACTTCAGGGACTGAATATGACTCCTCCAAGTAAGTTTGCTATCAAACAAGCCAAAAAATATTCAGTATTAGAAACAGTCAAAACAGAGCTGTACAGAAACACCTCGAGAGAACGAAAGATGCCATGCCTTCTATATAAATGGACCATCTGTGTCTTGGTGGTGGAAAAGTGGAACCCACAGCCGTCTACCCAGTCGCTGGCGGTGAATAGTAAACTGGACCTGACGTTCTACCATGCGCAGACACATAGCATGGCAGAAAATAATAAAGTCATCGACATACAACACACATTGCACAGGTGGTCGAACAACATAGACAATGCCACTGGTGGCGATAGCAAACAGGGTAAACCTCCATATGCTCTGCTGTGGCACACCGTTCTCCTGAACGAACTCCCAAGAATAGGTTTGTCAGTTAAAAGGGTACCCCCACACAGACAACCATGGCATTCTTCAGAAGGGTGCGAGAACTCGTCAGCCATTCACAATACACCCTCCCTAGAATTTTGAATCCCTTCCCCTGAAGCACGCAGGCAAGTTATATTGCAGGAGTCTCCTGCTGCCACTCAAAGTTCAACTTTCAAACTATATCAACACTGAATAATGATGTGTACCAATATAGTATTAACACTGACTATTTTAGTTTGTGTCACACTGTCTAACGCCGCTCCCGCGAACCGATACCGACTGCACCCAAACTTATAATAAAATATTTTTTAATATATTTTCGCCTTATATATCAATTCGATCTATCGAGGTTTGTGTCACACTGACAAATGCAGCTTGCGTTATGCGAACCAAAAGCTATATCCAAAATTACACTAGGAGTTTTTTTTTTTAAATAAATTAACACCTTACATATCAACACTGATTATCACAGTTTGCATTAACGTTACTGATATATGGAGGATGCGTCCCACAAATCGAAGCCGAGGTGTTTCAAAATTATAGTAGGAATATTTTTAATAAATTCCCGCCTTATATACAAACACAATCTGTTATGGTGATTAGCCCCTTCGGATTTTACCTACAGTAACCCGTGTATCGCATGCAGTTAGTTTTTGACTAACACTTATACAATGTCTAAGAAAGTAAAATATAAGCGACATCCAAGTTTTAAAACAAATATATGCGAAAATGATGGTACATAACGCCAGGCATTTTTTAACAAAAACTTAGTTGGCTATCCAGTTTTACTTCGCGAGCTGTCGACGGAGGGAAGAAAGAGAAAATGAGAGAAAGTTCCCTGATTGGTGGTGCCTCCTAGCGGCAGCGCGGCGAAATATTCAGTTGGCTGGAGATGGTAGCGGGCCCATGTCTTGCATGCTGGGCTGTTTGGAGACATGTGGAAGTGGAAGTGCACTTGCCACATCCCATCATGGCAGGTGGATATAATTAAATATATTGGTGAAACTCAATTCAGTCGCGAGTCAGCGGTGATAGGGAGCAGACATTTACGTAGTGTGTAATTACATATCATTGTGCAATTGCTAATTATTTAATTACATACTTAAGACATTGTGCAATTACTTATTCATTGCATGCACTTACTGTGTCATGTCTAATTACACTATTATTCTTTAAATGTAATAATTTATTGCACAATTCAAAATCTAATTACACATGTAACTATGCCTCTATCCTACACACCCCTTCCAACCCCCTCACTTGTGGTTCGGTAGCCGAAGGGTGAACATGTGTACGCACTATGTAATTATGCAATTACTAATTATGTCTAATTGCAAAATTATATCTAATTATGCTAAATTGCCCTCAACAAGTCTCGAAGCAAGTACTACCTCACTCCGAGCGTCGGTTGCTAGAGCTTCCAATCTGGCGGCTCTTCATGCGACAACAGACCAGCAAACAGGATCCTTAGATCACTGGTCTAAGGATCCCCAAATGTCCCTTGTGACAGTTTTGTCAAATGGAACACCTCAGCCAACCACAGCACACCTTTCAGGGGATAGGGGTAACCTGTCAGCCAATCACAGCACACCTCTAAGGGGGAGGGGGAGAACCCGTACAGCACACCTACAGAGGGGAGAGGGGACACACCCTCACAAAATTAATGAAATGGCACTTTTGCACTTTTTATATTGTAATGCCAGTGCACTCACACTACTTTCGTACTACCTTGTATAGGCTGTTCGTGGTAAAGCGAGCATTTTTGCCCTAGTAACTTTTTATTCTAGCCATTTTTTAAATAAATATTGCCATCTAAGTAATAAACACATTGTGTAGATTGCACCGAACTCTGAAGTTAACCTCTAAGGCTTAAATAAAATATATTTATCGACTATTAATCCAAATGAGAGTGCTATCAAAAGTGCTCAATTTACTGCGAATATCCTATAGTTTAAAATATACAGTAGTTAGTTCAAGCGGTGATTGACCTTGCCCTTATGTTCGAGCTCCCGCCGTAAAAGAATGTGTATTTGCGACAGAAGATAGGGTTGGAAAAATATGAGAGTAAATGAAGTGCTACTACAGCCATAAACTCGCCGTCTTGGATAATCAAAATAAATACATAAATATAACTCCGCACCTATCAGAGTTTGCTTTCTTTTCAGGTAAGTGTTCTGTAGTGTTTCTTTGGGTAGTAAATGAGATAAAGTTAATATCATACATAAAAGTATCCACTGGGGAAATTACTGGGTAGTGAAAAACCATTATCTCGACATAAAAACTAATAATTTATACATGGACTTTTACCAGCAAGGTTTCGAAATAATATTCCTACTAAGCCATTAATTAAATTGACCTTGTATGATACTAAACCAACAGTTTTTGTAATTCATTAGCCCTCTCCACAGCCTACAACCCCACATAGAGATTTTTAATTATGCAATTTCGTAGAAGATTGCAATGCTGAAAACCAAATCTGGAATTTTTACTATACGATGAACACAACTTTCGTTTATAACTTACAGTAGAAAAGGACACAGGGAGAATGCTATGGACGGGCGAACAAAAATATGTGCAATGCTTTTCATATGACGAAGGCAAAATGGACGGGCGTTGAACAGTAGGCCTACTTGGCGGGAACTCATGATCTTGCTCGACGAAACATGGACGAATGGTCGTTGGCACGTGTCCATTCGATGCCAGACGATTAACAACCCTTACATGGTAACTACGAGGGGCAGCATCGCTAATTGCATCATAAACAGCCTCTTGGACACTAAACCATGCTATTTAAAGACTCTTCCGTCAGAACTGGCGATTGTTTGAAATTTCATGTAAAGTCTTTTGGGGTAACTTTGCACCAGTGTGGGCAAATTTGAACCACCTCTCTGATAAGATTTCAAATAAATACTTGGTGATTTCTTGTGCTTTAATGTGTTATTTATAAATAAACATGTTTAATAGGATATGAAACATTGATGTGGGGGTTGTAGAGCTTTTTTTTTAATGACAATGTGTGGTATGAGTTACCCTCAATTAGTACAAAGTTACCTTACTGTTTGGGTCTGAGTTCTCCGACCACGAAGGACTGCAGAGGAGGTTAACATGCTATCCCGCACGCCCTACTTCAACCTACACAGCACTCAATTTGACCGAGAAGTAACTGAGTTGTGAGAGCCTACTCCAGAACAAAAACATTTGCTAGTCATTTCATAATAACTATGCCAAGTCTTCCTCGGACCTGAACTCGTCGTCTGTAGAAACTGTGCTTTCAGCTGCTGAACTCTTCATTACCACAGTAATTGTCAATGTCGCTGATGACTCCTAAACTTATGATTGTGTCTAGAAGAATCTATTTTCTTCCTCATTGTCACAAATTCCATCTCAGTAGTTAGCGACTACATGGAATCTGGTTCTGAAAGATACGTGGGCATTTTAAAGTGCCTAGTCACTAGTTGCATTTATTTCTGTAATTTGACTATTTTCGTCCATAGCGTGTGGGCGTAAGTTTATATATAGCACCATACCTATCTCTAATGACTTTTGAATATTTTTTAATTTGCAACAATCGCTTAGATGCATTATTTTGTCAAAAGTTACACTTTTATAGTAGCGTCACGTTATACCGTGGTTCAAAGAATATTTGCAAAGAAACTACACAGACTGTTCGTTAGAGTTGGATCAATTGGCAAACTCTTTGTTTACTTACACGTCAAATAGTTTACAGTGTTGCCTACACTCAGAAAACGTTGAGCAGTGGTCAATCCAGTTTCCGTCTAAGAAAACTATTTCGCCACCAGTTTAATCGAAGCGTTTAATTTTTATTAAATGTGCCCCAATATCTAGTATACCAGTATTTATTTTTCGCTTAGAATGACATACAAAAAAAAATATATCTTTTTAATTATTGTTTTAAAGACTTCACCATGGAAAGTTTATTTTATTTTATGACTTCCAATGAATTCACGATTGTGACATGTTTTTTGCATACATACAAATTATGAGTGCTTTTCGAATGACAGAGAAAGCAAGTAATTAACTGAACTACAGCTTGTTACGCTTTGCTTGAGTGTATTTTTTTCCCCCGGAGTGGATAACAGTTCCCGTGTGTCATTCTTTACACCTTTTGTTTCGTTATGTACTGACTGTATGGTATTTTTGATGACGCCAGCATAAAACACTGCATGTTTTTCCACAAAAAAATGCTTAATTCACATTCTTTGTATTTTTTCTGCAATACTACTTGCACCTCGCGTCCATATATGTGAGTAACGTAATGCTGTTCTTTGTAGGTGACATTACAACATTCCATATTGTTTGAAAATCACGTAACTATGCGAAATACCAAACTACATTTGTACAGGAACAAATATCACCACTGTAATGAAAACTCACTATGTACTCGAAGATACAATCATGAACGGTTCTTTCAACACTGATAACACACATCATCTGCAGTCCACTAACCAACTAGCATCTAGACAATTCCTCTCCCCTTATCGCATTTGACGTTTCGTATTACCCAACATAGGTAGGCAACATTCGGGGAAAGGAAATAATTTCGTTACTTTACTGACGTGCAAATTAATTTGTACCAAATTGTAAATTCTATTCTAATCAGTAGCAAAACGACAGACTAAATTTATGCTGCGCACGGTGGATACCAGGAGAGGAGGGAGAGGATACATTTTCCACCTCCAGAGCTTGCCTTATAAATTGGTTCGTCTTTTAAGGGTTCTATGACCTGGAACGTTTAACGTTTTCTGTGAAATCGTTTGCGCGTAAACGCATATCTCGGGAAATAAAAGTTATGGAAATATGACTTTTTGTCAGAACAGATAAAAAAAAAAAAATTATCTATGGCCCTCGTTTTTTACTTTTGTTGTTTTGAGTGTATCCTTTGACAAAAAAAATCGTGAAAATGGCCAAATATCGCATTTTTAAAGCTTGCCTATGCAGTTTCCTTAAGAGGCAAGAGAAAAGTACAAACATACGGACGTAGTTTAATCTGTGGGCTGTCATCGCGTGTAATGAAACCCCTATATTACAGTTGCACAGTACAGTGTTACGCCAGAAACACTGCACGCCCTGCGCGTTAAGAGCGATGAGGCGCCAGGCGTGCGTGTAACTGTCGCCCATATCGTTCCCTCGCTTCTTGACCTTGGACGCGCAGCTACACAGTCCCCTGAAAACTCTAAGAAAATTCTCCACCATTTGTAAGAGTTCGTCGAAACTCATACCCCCACGTAACCTTTATTTTCCATGTAGTTTTTTCTGATGAATTTAAACTAACTAAACTGCAAGTGAACAACTGTTATATTAGTGCTGCGTGTACCTAAGGGGCTCTCAGCGGCGACCTTATGATTTTATTGGCGAAAAATCTGTACCAAAGTTCAATACAGACTCGTATCGTAGTTTGACTTGTGTTCGACTAGCATGTTTTAAAATACGGCAGTCTGGAAAAAAAACCGTTTTTCCTATATTTGAGGGCTCCAAAATAAATTTACAGCATGCGTGGTAACGTTAATGTACCATTCCGTCCTCGTATGGGGATGATGTCTTTTTGTAGGTAAACACACTGGGGGCACGTTTAATAGTTTTGACAAAAAAAAAATTCAAACCCACTGCATACAGTTCAAGAGACAGGCTACTTGCAGGCGCTTGCTACTAGAAAATATCCAACGACAAGACCAACTAGACTAAAAATCCATACGAGACGATCAGGTCAACTGGCCAAAAATACCAGCTGTTCATACGAACATATACCAGCCGATTATAAAAGCTGTTAATACCAGCTGACCATAGCATACACCCATACCAGGCAACCTACGAGCCGATATAAGCGCCAAAGTCCTGGTGGATCGCCCCCTATAGGCTGTTTACAGTAAAGTGAGCTTTTTTAAGGCTCTCCAAACATGCATTAATCAGGAATAATTATGTTTTATTGTAGCCTTGGACGTTAACTTTTGAGAGTGGTGAATGTATACACTCCGTTCATTAGTCAAATTATAATGTTTATATTTAAAAGTGGTGAAAAGATAAAAATCGACTAAAAGGAAAAATTTAGCAGGGCCTTAAAAAGTGCTCACTTTATCGTGAATAGCCTATTGATGCCTGCGCTTGAGCCGACTGTATGGTATACGATACGACTCTGCCGGTTCCAGCTGGTATTAGCGACAGCTAGGCTGTGGATAGGCTGTTCACGGTAAAGTGAGACTTTTGAGGCTTTAGTTACTTTATCCTTTAAGCCATCTTTATCCTTGAACCACCTTTTAAAATAAATATTTCCATGCACGTGATAGACAACAGTGTGCATATTCCACCGCAATCGGATGTTAACGTTTAACGCTAAAATAAAATACATTTATAGACTATTATTCAAAATGAGAGGGCTTTCAAAGGTGTCCACTTTACCGTGAATAACCTAAACAAACTGTTACAGAAACATTCGTAGCACATCTGCCAACGCGCAATTGATATTACGGAGACTAATGTTTTTTGCACGGTTGCGGTAGGCTGCGCGCGCAGGTAAAGCGGGGCTCACAACCATCCGTCGCATCCGCCAGTCAGTCATCCGCCTGTTTTATATTTTGGTTGGAGATACGTTTTCTAGAGAGAAACGTTTTGGGGAAATTATTTTTTTACGTGATAATCATTTATACTGAATTATTGTTTACGTTTTAAATTCCTACATTTACCACCAAGATAAATAAACACACATCCACCGCCTTGTATTTGATTTCAAAGTAGGTATTCACGTCTAAGGAATGTCAAAGTTCGAGATATATTTGACAGATTGACTGACAGAAAAAAGTTGCCCTGCGACTGGAAGACCACGTGACTGCCTGACAAATGCACGAATTGTTGTGAGCCCACCTTAACTGTCCCCTTACCGACCGCCCCATGCTCCTTGTAAATTTACCCATCAGAACTTTTGGCGCTAACCGTAGTTTTAAACGTGTAATGAGGAAGCTACCATTCAACTACAGGTATTGAAAAACATGCTATAACGAGTTAACGCAATGCCGATTGTAGACAAACTCTTACTAGCACAATTTTTTTAACGGTTATATTAAGATATTTACGATCGCAAAAACAAGGATTTTAAGAAAAAGCAAAAATGCAAAATATTATAAATCACGGTCAATTTTCAACACAATATCACAATCTGTTACGAAAATCCGTTAGTATTTACCAACACTGCCAAATCACGCCTGACTCGTAAAATTCCACTCGCTAAAAATGAACACATGTATTCAACTGTGAATCAATTTCGTACAAGAATATTCCGGTCGTCCAAATGTTCTACTGTTATGTCCTATGCTGTGTGTCTTAGGTTTATTTTTATTGTGAACCAACCCTCATAACACTACTTGTAAGCTTCCTGCTTGCTTTGTACAGAACACTGTAACGTGGCGCAGAGGCTTTACGTTATATCACCCCTTCCACCTGGAACACAAGTTGTAGTCGCCGCTGATGAGAACATCAGATAACGCCTGGAGGCAAGACAAGATGCATGTGGCCGTATTCCAATTAGTTTCGAGTTTCGTTTTTAATAGTTTGTATTTAGCATTTTGTAAGTAACACCGCGACATTCAACTGTGCATGCCATGCTGCTTTCATTTTGGTGTTAAAGGCTGTTCACGATAAAGCGAGCACTTTTGAAACCAACCTCTGGAAAAAAAGTCACTGCCCCTACCTGCATAGGTTTTAACGGACGAACTGAGTGAAATGAGCCCAGTAAAGTTGGTAACGATGGATGGGAAGTAGTTCCATATCTTAACATCGAATAAAAAGTGTTAGGTAACCATTTCAGTTAACTTAAATTATTTCATTCGCTTTCTGTGTTTTTTTAATGCAGCGAAGTGTAAAAATGAGCAGATTTGTTAAATATATGCTTTTCCAATAATTTAACAGTTTCACTTGAACGACGCATTACCCATGACAATGTTAAGCTTACATAAGGCGGAAGAATACCCAACGTGTATTAAAGTGGATCTTAAGCGGGCTTTCAAAAGTGTTCATTTTACCGTGAATAGCATTTACAATGATTCCAATATTAAAAGTCCACGAAGTCTTACGATAAATTATAACTATTACCCAAAGTTGTTAAGAGGGTCGTTCAAACTTTTAAAAATAAAAACAAATATGACGTGAAACTGTTACTTAAAATTTGTGTCAGCAGAAAATACCTTTTTAAAAGAACGTTTCAGCAACTTGCTTTGTTAAATAATTATTGGGAGTAAACATTTATTCCAATAACCTCGCCTTTATGTGTATTTAAACGTTTCGAACACGTAAAACTAATGGCGGCGATCTGGTAATTTTTTTTGGGTAGTTTGTCAACTTCGAAGCTGAGAAAACGCAAATAGTAAATTAACAAAAATAAGTCATTGATTTTTTAGACGAAACGGGCCACGTGACCAATTTGAACATCGTCTGTGCTTGTTTGGATGGCATACCATCTAAAAGCGACTTTAATAATAAATATTTGTTATATTAATAATTACGGGAACTCAATTCATGGCGTAACGGTATGGGGTTATCACAAGAAATTGCCTACAATGCATTCTATAGAACACTATGAATCTATTAGCAAGCAATACGTTTATTGTACTTAGCGGCCGAGCACATTTTCTTACGCCGTATCACACAAATTATTATCCATAAAAACTATTTCTTGTACAAAAACCTTACGTCAACTTTATATTTTCCTGATATATTCTAATACTTCGCATCAAATGTTACAAAATACTGTAATTTTACAACGAGTCCCGTAAAGTGCGATTTCAAAATTGCACTCTTTCTTGAGAAATTCTATACATGGCCGCATCCGTACAGGAAATGAAACATTACAACATATTGATGGTTATTGCTAACTATAGGCCATTCACGGTAAAGTGAGCACTTTCTAAGGTCCTCCCAACAGGCATCAACCATTAATAAATATATTTTATTACAGACTCGGACACTAAATTTTGATAGTAGTAAAGTGTATACACTGTGTTTATTAGTCACATTGAAACGTTTATATTGAAAAGCAGTGGAAAGATGCGAGATTGGCTGGGAGGAAATATTTAGAAGGGCCTTAAGTGGTCACTTTATCGTGAATAGCCTATAATTGGTAGTTGGTTCATGATTAATTTAACACTTGTGACATTTTGCTTAGTTATTTTTTTATGAACAGCGTGTATTCTTGCTGCCTTTTTAAAAATAAAGATTGTAACAGGTATACTCTAGGGCGAAATTTTATGAATACAAACATGTTACTATTACGCCACATCAATTTTTTATTGTAAAGTGTACTATGTCGATTTCCGCTGCCATCCCCTGGCAACATTACTGCCAGTACTCAAGTCGGTGATTACGATAAAACAGCTGTTGGCAGTTTTTTTAGGCTGACTTCGATTAAGTGTTCAATCAACCGTGAACCAGCTATACCAGAAGTGTGGGTACGTATGAGGCTCTCATTTACCTCTACGTCGACGCTGCACATAGCGGCGGCGGGCGGCTCCGCGCGGGCTGCGACACAGCGGCTGCACGCACACTCTGCTCTGCCTCGCTTCCGCTACTGACGACGTCCACTGAACGGCGCGGCGCGGGGGCTTGCAAGTATTTATGCTGATAAGGGTATTTGGCCGGCGGCCAGATGTGCTATCTCCACGGCTAGAGCAGCGCACCCTTGGACTTCGTACAGCTCAGTCCCGTCTGGACGTCTTCCGAGAAGAATCGTCAACACGTCCGGGCAACGCACCCCAAACTAGAATAGTGTTTTTAGGCCTTTAAATGGTTTATTTTATTTTATTTTTTTAGGTTGCGAGTGCTGTTGTGTCAAACCGTCTGGTTACTGAATAACTTACTTCAGCATGTCGATAGTATGTTTATTGTGGGTAACTGCCAAATTACTCCTCTTCCCTTTATTATTCTAATGTAGTATACCTCTAATACTGCTGGAAGTTCAAAAAAGTTATTCTTTGCTAACATTATAAACATGCTAACAAGTTACTTGAAAGCGAGACAACCGACTACTCAACATGTTTCTCCCATGATATTAATACCTCATTGTTCTGTGTTCGAAATTATTAGTACTAAACATCATTAACTTGTCACTGTAGTGTTTCATACCAAGTAGTCCGATGCAAGTGGATGAACCGAACTAGAAAAACCATGCGTAAGAACGTATTCGAAACACAAGTAACGCAGCAAGAAGTTCAAATGTCTGAAGCTGAACGTAAACTGCAGCACGCAGGCCGAAACTACTCAGGGCCGCGTAGGCGTGTCACGCGAAGCACCGAAAACCATGACGCAATTGTCACGTCTTGTCCGGTTCCTAGCGACTGGCACTGCAGTAGGTATCACCAGACTTCTTGACACACATCCACGCCGTCCCAAACTGGGCGTGGCTCCAGAAGAACAAATCGATGTGCCGGGAGCCTGCGGCTACAGCATCCCCACCCCCAACCCAGAGGTCGGACCAATGAACCACCGCTAAAGTAGGGCAAATCTCAGCGGAATGGTTCACAATGCAATTGTACATACCAAGATAAAACGACTATATTGCGTTCCAAGGGTTAAAAAAATATTAGTTGTGGGTTGGGGGAGGGGGGGGGGGGGTATTAAAAGGAGGGGGCGGGGCAATGACACTTTCAGCAATACGGCCTTCAAGTAAGGTCGTAGTGAAAAAAAAAAAGGGGGGGGGGGATCATAGGGATATATCCCCTCCTTAAATTCAGGATAAACTGAGGGTATCTATGATATTCTGCTGATACTGTTTGGCTACTTGAAAGTAAATTAACTAAAATTATTTTTAGGTACTCTTGTACACTGGAGCTGCCTTCTAAATAAATACATAGAAGACAAGACTAGTTTGTGTTTCGTTTCATTTTATAAAGGCTGGAACTGAAATTTACTGAATAACTTCAGCAAGCATTCTTAATCAAAAATAGGTAGAAAATATACATACAACATAAAGACTGATCTGTTCCAGAAGGGCATAGCCATCCTTGAAAGCATAACTGATGCATACATATATTGGTAGTAGTTCAGACAGAATGAATAATACAAGTATCTCTTTGAGTTTCTGGATAATGCATTCCTCATTAAGGAAGTGCAGACCAAAATAATTTGGAGGCAGATTTCAACCATATTCCATAAAGAAGGAAGGGTTGGAACCCAATTTGTTCATTTTTGGGTTGTTACCGAAGGATTAGTAATTTACAGTGCACAGTAAATAACGTTTGCCTTGTATTTTTAACGCACACGCGCACTTGAGAAATTAATGCATAATCTCCAATACTGAAAAACGTTGCCTATGTGCCAGATGTGATTAGGTATTTTAGCAAGAAAAGTGAACCTATGTAAATGGGAATGAACAAGTATATCTCTGTTGGAGGTATGGAAAAAATACAAAATTGTTGTGTTAGAGAATACAGTCTTAAATTTGTACTTTTATATGGCCCCCGGGTCAAATCTTGCATTAACAACAGATTAAACTCTTCAAAATGTCAGTATCAGTTTAGACTATTTGTATAGCTATAGATATGATGGCACAGCAAGCATGAACGGGCGATTACGGGGTTGCCACTCACTCATTTGTCAGTCTATTACACAGCTGTGTATGTTCGCTGGGCACGCCATTCTCTAAATTTAGCTTTGATTCAAGCTTGTGTGTAATAGAAATTCAAAACTGCATAGGAACAGTAATGGAAGTGGTGTCATTCTTTACATGCATAGCCACACGTGTGAAATTCGATGGGTTGAGCATCTAGACTCTCTGTTTTTTTTAATGAACTTTCCAATTGTAACCTACTGTTGGAAAACAAGACTCGGAAACTACTACAAAAGCACTCAATCTTAATTCTTCTTTACACCAGAGTAACTTTATACTAGTTTCACTTAAGGTATGTTGTAAAATATTTTGCCTAACATTCAATTTTTCATCATTTTTGCAAACTAAAGCAGTAGGTACAGCCTCTCTTCATGCATTAGGAATGCATAATCCTTTAAGTCTGAAAACCAAGATCTGGGCAATGATGCCAACACCAAATTTAACGTTGTTTTGCTGCAAATGAAAGGGCAGAAGACAATTTTGTAATCACAAATCCGGGAAAATTTGGAAAAATGTTAAGTGATAGAACTATGCTACAAATGATTTTGAAGGAACTGAATTTCAATCACTTACCTGGACTAAATGATTACAAGTTCTTGCTTCATAAGGATGTATTGTGTTCATTATAATTTACACTTCCACGAAATGTACTGACCTTGCATAAATTTTATACAAACACTACTGGAGCAGTATACCCAAGACCAAATTAATATATTTCTGTGGCTATTAGTGAACAGTTCAATTTCTCATTTTTAATAGTGCTGTGGCCTGCCCTGCTCTGTGGTGAGCAAGGCAAGGCTCCAGGAGACTCCACACATGACTAACGCCATATTGGATACTCCGTTTTTATGAGAAAATTAATCCTTTGTGAAGAAATAAAACGTGGAAAGGATGTGTGTGAGCAGTGGGATTGTGGAGTGCTTGACAGTGAGGTCATTAGAGCCCACAAGCGTTTGAAGAACAAAACACATTAAAAACCTCCACAAGAATAAAAAACCGAAGTCGGGTACAAAAAAAAAAAGACCCTTCACAGGATGCAGAAACTAAAGTCGCATGCAAATAGAGGAACACCTCCACACGTGGTAAAAACAAAAGTCAAAGAAAAACCTTCACAGAAAGCAAAAAAAGTAAGAAAAATGTTAAAACCTTAACAGATGCAAAAAGACAATCACAAAAAAAAAACAGGATAAAAATTCTCCAGAGGAGCAACACAAGCAAAAATAACAAATCACAACACATTAAAAAGACCAGTCGAACATACAAATAGGAATACACCGCTCACAGACGTACTGCCATCACAAATCATTCACCGTAGTTAGTCAGGAAAATTAAAAGTGTGACAAGAGCTTGGCCATACCTGCAACATTAACAAAATGTGCAGCACAGTAAGGGAGTACCACAGGCATCACACTCCGGAGGGGGGTTAAACATGAAGCAGGTATTTGTGTGTCTGACAAGTGTGTCCAATGTGAAAGCGAGAAAAAACATCTTCCCTGTGGGTACACAAAACAACAGGACGAGTGCAAACAGGCAAGTCAGAGTTGGTCCATAACTTGTTGGACAGTGACAGAGAAGTCCATTCCTGCTGCCAAGCATGCCAGACAAGGTCACAAACTGCATTCATCACATTGCAACCAGGGACATGAGAATCATAGGATGGAAGACTGCATGCCTCCTTAGCCACCATATCTGCGCTCCTTCATTGTCAGGGATGCCCACATGCCCTGGAACCGCAGAGGACGACATGTACACCAACCCGTACAGCCCCCCAATCCCCCCCACCTAGCTACTCTCAGAACATGGAAAGCAGCAGATGAGCTGTAGAGCCAGATGGAATTGCTGTCAAAGCACTCATCGAATAGGAGCACACAAGACATTCACGGTGAAACCCCCTTACTGATAAAACACAGCAGCCTTGAAAATAGCAAAAAAGCTTTGCAGTTAAAATACTGCAAGATGAATGAAGTCCAAAAAGGTAATGACAAGCACCAAACACAAAGACGAACACAGTTATAAGATTTGGAACCGTCTGTAAAAAAAAAAAAAAAGCAAATAATAAAACCACTGAACACAAAAGACACAAGATCAACAAAAATGCCCTTGTAAATAAAAATAAGAGTGGTCATCTTAGGAAATCCCGATAGGTTGAAAAGCACCACAACCTGTGTCATCAGCCATGTCTGTTCACGGTGAGGCAAAAACAACACACACAGGGGTAAATCATACAATTTCAGGGTATGTACAAAGCGGAAAGACGTCGGATGAGGAGAACATGGCCTAGTATAGAACAACCTTTATGAGGCAGATGGAGAAAAGCAGTGGTGAAGGTGCTAAGAGTCAGAATGCACCCGCACCCCATAGGAAAGCAACAGTTGTTAACGCCTGTAATGTAGGGGAGGTTCACCAGCCACAGCACAAAGACAGACAACCAGCTTGTGAAAAAAGTCTCGGTCGCAATACAAATACCAGCATGGTGAACCCTTGCTAACAGTTTTGGCACAGACGGCCTAGCAAACGAATAAACAACACTGCCATAGTCTAGTTGCCTATGCACCAGGACACGATACAGCCGACTAAGGGTAAGTGTGCGAGCACCCCAGTCACGACCACTCAGTTTTTTCAAAACATTCAAGTCCCATACACAGCAAGACTTCAAGGACTGAATATGACTCCTTCAAATGAGTTTACTATCAAATAAGAGGCCTAGAAATTGGACAGTATTAAAAAACTAATAAAATAGAGCCTTACGAAAGCACCTCGGTAGAACAAAAGATGCCAAGTTTTCTACAGAAATGGACCACCTGTGTCGTGGCGGTAGAAAAGTGGAATCTACAGCTATCTGCACAGTCGCTAAGGTGGTTGACAAGCTGCACCTGACGTTCTGCCATGCGCAGAGATGCAGCACAGCAGAAAAATAGTAAAGTCATCAACATACAGCGCATATTCTACAGGTGGTCAACAGACAATGCCATTGATAGGAATAGCAAAAAGGATAACACTCAATATACTCCCCTATGGTGAACTGTTATCCTAAAAAAACTCCCGAGAATAGGAAGCACCACTGCGAACCCTGAAAGTACGGAAGTACATAAATTTCTGTATGAAACCAGAGAGATGTCCACAAAATCCCCAAGTGGATAGCTGTCGCAAGATACCATGTCACCATGTTGTGTTGTATGCTTTCTCCAGGTCAAAGAACACAGCAAGGAGGTGCTGCCCTTGTAAAAAGGTAGTCTGTATGGCAGCCTCCACGGTTTAACGATTACAGCGGAAACCACACAGAACAGGCAATAAAAGCAACCAGGTCTCAAGGCAGACGTGCTTTACCATATGTTCCATGGTCTTACAGATGCAGCTGGTGAGGGGAATATGAAAGCTGGAAACCTCCTCTTTTGACTTTCCCTGGTTTCAAGACGGGAACAAGGGTTGAATCACACAAACTCGAGAGGAAAACAACAGCGGTCCAAATAATAATTAAAAATCTCAATAAAAACAGTTTCCCATCAAGTGGAAGGTGTTGAAACCTAGCATAATGGATTATGTTGGGGCCAACAGATGTATGCCTCGAGTGTGATAAAGACAACTCCAACTCTAGAAGGATAAAATGCTGGTTGTAGTCCTCACCTGAGTCACCGTGGACACCCACAGTCTCGCATATCTCCTTGATGGCTTAAAATGAGGGAGTGTAATGTGCACTGCTCGAAACATCTGCAAAATAATGACCCAATAAATCTGCTACAATTGTCCCCTCTAAAAATATTGTTATTGACCCGAAGAAAGGAAACCTGTATCGTGAGAGATAGTATGCACAACTTTTGAATATTGTCCCTTATCAACTTACTGGTATACTGTCAGCGACAAAATGAAGTCCCTCCAGGATTTGCGCCGACTGTCCTCGTGGACATGTCGAGCGTGAGCCCAACATATACGGAAAAGTTCCAGGTTAGCTTAAGTGGGTGGGCACTAAAGCATCTGAGCGCATGCCGTCAGGCACAGACACCATCCCTGCATTTGTTGCTCCATCAATAACACTTCTACAACCATAAGGTGAAGGTTGGGGATGGAAGCCTGCCCAACTGACACGACAATAGAGTTGAAGAGTTCCACTGCCATGTGCATATCAAGAGGAACCTCAGCAGTTAAATGGAAGGAATGCAGGAAACAGTCTGCACGTGATTTAATATGATTGGGTAATAGTCACTTTCACAGAGATCTGGGTACACAAACCAATCAAAGTGGGTGAGCAAAGCTGGACTACAAAAGGTGGAAGTGCCAGTATGGGTGGTGAAGTGTGTAGGAGTACCAGTGCTCAACAGGGTAATATTAGACCTGGTAAGCCCCGTTTCTACCACACGATCCTGGCCGTACCCGAGGTCTGAACCCCATATCTGATTGTGAGTGTTGAAGTCGCTAACAATCAGAAATCAACTATATGAAATGGAGGCGGGAGCCGAGATGAAAGCACCTCAGAATCAGCTGACCTTTCACCCTGGTGGGAGGGGCTAAATATACGCTGCAAACGGTGACAAACATACAGAGGAAAACTCTGACCACCACTTCATGCAAAGGGGAACAGCTTCAAGGTAAACTGAATCCTTCCCCACAAGAGAGACCGCCACAGACACTGTCCATCAACAAGTTATCCAGGCGGTAAAACGTGTGACATCCAAGGGAGGCTCTATCTATGGGATGAAAGTGCATTTCCTGAAGGTAAATGACTGTAGGGGTGAGGGACACTAGGAGCTGTTGCAGTTCCTCACAATTATAGAAATAACCTCTGTATGAGGGACATAAGTTATGGAAAAAAAGTGTGTGGAAACAATTACATCAATTTCCCTCCATCACTGGCTTAAAGCCCCCTGAGTCTTTACCAGTGTTTTGGGAATCAATATCATCTGCCGTCTCTGCTTCTGGCTCCGAATAGACAGGACGGCAAGTGTGTGAGTTTATGTGATTCTGTGAATCATGGTCACTCGCAGAAAGAGATATAATAGATGAAGTCTTTGGCTTTTCAAATTTTTCTGCCACAGCGTCCTGGCGAGATTTGCTTACAGAAGGTTTTGACAGTTTCATTTCTGCTGGCCTACACTGCGTACCAACAGATGTGACCCCGGGTCGTCCAGGCTCCCAGTGGCTTTGGCAAACTCGCAGACAATTCAGTCAGGCTGGGTAGCCACATTGACTGTCTATATGCATCCTTAACTGCTAGTCAAGCATTGACAACAACACTTTAAAGAACAGAGGGCATCGGGTTCTGGAGAACATCGAAAAGTTTCCGTGCCTCAACAAATGAAACCTTGTAAGTGGCCCAGATCCGTTGAACAGTCTGCCCTTAATAGTAACACAGGGCACTCCTTCGACCAGACTGGGTGTCCTTTGCTGCAGTTTGCACACTTCAGCGGTTTGCTGCACGGAGTACACTTCAGACAAGCTGGTGGATCCAGACATTTTGCAGTGGAATGACCAAATTGTTGAAAGTTGTAACAATGAAGAGGAGCAGGAATTGACTGCTCAACATGCACATTCAAGTACCCCAATTTGATAAAGTGAAGATCACGTACACCACAAGTCAAGATGAGAGTAGGTGTATGTGACTTGACATCATTAGTAGCCTACAGAACACAGTGAACATCAGCGGCATCATTATTTCAACCAGAAGCTCGTGCCTTTTGCTGATAATCTTACAATATACAACACAACCACCAGCTGCTCCATTAATGACATTTTGTAATTCAAAAGGCAACAATTTTTGAAAGTGCCTCCTTCTATACCTCCGATAACCAAAAAACGTGGTATAGGTGATTAAACACTTTTAGACTTACACACAATAAAACCACAATCTGAATCACTATCAGCATCACGTTGCCATTTTAAGCAGTTTTTTAGGGTGCCATCCTTTTGGGGAGTGCTTTTGGAAGCCATGATGTAGGCCCCCTGTACTACAATTTGTCTGCCTCAGCCAGCCATTTGAGAATGTAGGGGGGGGGGGGGGGGTAAGAAATGAAACCAGGCGTTATAACATCCCACAGGTTGTGCTGTTAGGAGGGGGACCAACCTCCCACAGACCTAAGCAGTACTTAGGAACAGCTACCCTTTGCCGCTATTTACTGCAAATTACTGCTCCAGTAGCATTCCGCTACCTGGGAGAACATCCCAGTCTCCCCACTATAAAAGACACCCTTTGGTGCCAGTTCAGGGGACTTGGGGTTGATTACACTTGCCTGTTCTATACAGTATTAACACATCTTCCTGGCAGGTTTAGGCACATGGTCTAGCTGCACCTATATTTGCCTGCTGGACCAGTGAGATGGGTTCGCTAGACCATCACTAACAAAGGCACCATGCATGGTTACACAATTTGGAGGAAGCACTCTTTTGTGAGGACACACCCTCATTAGTAAAGACATCGCCCTAGCCAGAGACGATGAAAGTAGAGAAGAAAGAAGTAACGAGACCTGGTGAGTTTGAAAGCAAAAGGATGACAAAAGAGAAGGTGGAGAAAGAAGCACGAGATATGATTGTCAGAACATATTTCAGATCCCTACCACATCTCGATTAATCACCTCTTAAAACAAGCAAAAGGTGGCTGTGGTGGTATTCTAAAGCCCCACCACCACATGGGGGGGGGGGGGGGGGGGTTTGTGCATCATGAGTAGGTGAATGAGTGAGTGAACGAGTGTGTGCGTGAGTAGAATTGTGGGGGTGCTCGACAATGCAGGTATTAACGCCCACAGCAAACTTAGGAAAAAACAGATTTAAAAACCACCAACCAGAGTCGAAAAGGAAAGTCAAGGAAAACCAGACAAAAAACCTCCAGAGAGGCAAAAGTACAATCACGAAACAAACAAAACAGGAACAAATACTTGAGGGGAGACAACAAAAAACCAAACTAACTAACTAATCAAGGGAGTGTCATGATATCACACCCAAGCAGGGATTCACCACTAAACAGATATTTGTGTGCAAGACAAGTGTGCTCAATGCAAAGGAGAGAAAGTACGTCATCTTTTCTGAGGATAGATGAAACACCAAGGTGAGTGCAAACAGGAAAGTCTGAGAAGGTCCATAACTTGGACAGTGGGAGAGAAGTCCACTCCCACTGCCAAGCATGTCAGACAAGACCATGGACTGCATGCAGCACATCACACACAGTGTTGCAGGGTGGAAGGCTGCATTCCTCCTTAGCTGCCATATCTGCTGCTTTATTGCCAGGGATGCCCACATCCTGGAAACCACACAAAGACGAAGTGGACACCAATCCGCACAGCCCCGCCAGCTTCTCCAGGATCATGGAAAGAAGAAGATAAGCTGTGGAGCCAGATCGAATAGTCATTAAGGCACTCTTCAAAGCTGAGCATAAGAGGTATTTGTGGTGAAACCCCCTACTAATACAACACAGAGCCTTGAAAATAGCAAAAATCTCTGCAGTTAAAATACTGCAAGATGGATGATGTCCAAAAAGGTACTGAGAAGTACCAATCACAAAGGCATACCCTGTTGTGACATCCGATTTGGAACCATCAGTAAAAAATCAAATAAAACCACCAAAACATGTGCTCAACAAAAAGGCCCTTGTAAACAAAAGGAGGAGAGATTATCTTAGAAATTCCGCTACGTCGAGGTGCACCTCAACCTGTGTTGTCAGCCATTGCTGATCACCGAGAGGACCAGTCAACATACACAGTGGTAACTCTGACATTGTTGACTGAGGAGAACATGGTCTAGCAGAGTACTGCCATTCATGAAGCAGATGGAAAAAAGCAGTGTGGTGTAGGTGCAAAGAGTCCTAACACACCTGCAGCCCATAGGAATGCAGCAGTTGGTCACGCATGTAGTGTAGAGGAGGTTCATCAGCCATGGCACCAAGACTGACGACCAGGCTCATGTGAAAAGCCCCATTTGCAAATGTGAATACCAGCATGATGAACACTAAGTAACAGTTAAAGCACAGGCGGCCCAGCAGAAGAATAAAAGAAACTGCCAACTGTCCATTTTGACCACTAGACATTTTCAGAAGATTCAGATCCCGCACACAGCGAGATTTCAGGGATTGAATATGACCCTTCCAAATTGGTTAATAATCAAACAAGGTTCCTAAAAATTTAAGAGTTTTGGAAACCGGCAAAAAAAGCCACATAAAAGCACATTAGGGGAAGGAAATCTGTCGCGTTTTCTACAGAAGTGGCCCATCTGTTTCTTGGCTGTGCAAAAGTATAAATCATGGCTGTGTGTCCAGTCGCCAAAGCGATAAATGGCCAGCTGGATCTGTCGTTCTGCCATGCATAGAGATGCAGTAAAGCAGAAAATGGTAAAACCATCCACATAAAGTCCACAGGTGGTCCAACAGCTGACAATGCCATTGATAGCGATAAACAGAGTGACACTCAAAATGCTTCCCCGTGGAACACCGTTCTCCTGGACAAACTCCCAAGAGTATTTATCATCATTGCGAACTATGAAGGTGCAGAAGAACAAATTTCTGTATAAATGTAGGAAGATGTCCATAAATACACCAGCAGATAGCTGTCACAACATACCATGTCACCATGTTGTGACATACACCTTCTCCAGGTCAAAGAATACAGCAAGAAGGTGCTACCCTCGCAGAAAGGCGTCTGTATAGCATCCTCCAAGCTGACCAAATGATCCACCGCAAAACGATTTCAGCAGAAACAGCACTGAAGAGAAAATTAAATCTACCAGGTCTCAAGACTGTACATCAGACACGCATTAACCATACGCTCCATAGTCTTACAGACACAGCTGGTGAGGGAAATAGGGCAATAGCTGGAAACATCCCCTTTGACTTTCCCTGATTTCAAAAATGGCACAAGAGTTGATTCGCACCACTTCAAGGGGAAAACACCAGAACTCCAAATGTTATTCAAAATCCTCAGCAAAAACTGTTTCACATTGCATGGGTGGTGTTGCAACATAGCATAACAGATATTGTCGGGGCCAACAAATTATGCTTTGAGTGCGATAAAAACTGCTCCAACTGAAGAAGGGTGAAAGGCTAATTGTATTCCTCCTCACTCGTGCCACCAAAATGGACACCCACCATCTTGCATATTTCTTTGATAGTTTGAAGTAAGGGAGTGTAATGTGCAATGCTAGAAAAATCCCTAAATCCTGACCCAACAAATCTGCTAAGTTTGTCCCCTCAGTAACAATATTATTATTGAGCCGACTGACAGAAGGGAAACTGTGTGCCGAGAGATTGTCTGCACAGCTTCCGGATATTGTCCCAGATGAACTTACTGGTAGCATATAGCGTCAGCAATGAATTGAAGTCCTACCAGGACTTCTGCCGGCTGTCCTTGACGCTTTGAGCGCAAGCTCGACAGATGCCGAAGAGCTCCAGGTTAGCACAAGTGGGGCGAGCACTAAAGCGTCTGAGCGCACGTCGTCGGGCACTGACAGCATCCCTACATTCATCGCTCCCCAAGGAACACTCCTATGACCTGGAGGTGATGATAAGGGGATGGCAGCCTCCCCAGTTGACAATACAATAGAGTTGAAGTGTTCCACTGCCACGTTCACATCAAGAGGAACCTCAGAAGTGAAGTGAAGGGCATGCTGGAAATGAGCGTAGTCTGCTTTACTAAGTACCCACCGATGTGGTATGGGTAGAGCAGCAATCAACACACAATTTTATATGATTGGGTAGGATCACTTCCACAGAGATCTGGATAAATAGACCACTCCAAGTGGGTGACCAAAGCTGGACTTCAAAAAGAAAGCTCAATAGAGAATGAAGTGGTAGTGTAGGTTGTGAATTGTTTATGAGCACCAGTCTTCAACAGGGCAATATTGGAACTGGTGCACCACAAAACTACAGGACCCAGACCATCTGTGGTCTGTGAATCCCACATCTGATTGTGAGTGCTGAAGTTGCCAACTACCAGAAATGGGTTGAAGTTGCCAACTACCAGAAATGGAAGTGGAAGCCAAGATTAAAGCTCCTCAAAATCAGCTAACCTGACACGTTTGTGGGAGGGGACATATACGCTACAAATAGTGACAACACACAGAGGAACACCATGACAGACACTGCCTACAGAGCAGTGCACAAGGTCAACAGCTTAATGATAAACAGAATCCTTCACCACAAGACTAACACTGCCATAGGCATGGTCTATCAACATGTTATCCACGCGGTAAAATGTGTGACCTCTAAGGGAGGCCATATCAATGGGACAAAAGTGAGTTTCCTGAAGGCAAATGACTAGCAGTGAGGGGCACTAGAAACTGTTTCAGTTATTAAATATTAATAACATAACCTCGGTAGTTCAACAGTTTTAGGGACATAAGTTACAGGAAGGAAGTGTGCAGAAACAATCACTTAAATTTCCCCCTATGCCTGTTGATTACAGACTTAAAGCCTCATGAGCTATCACAAGTGTTTTGCGTATCAACTTCAGTCGCCATCTCGGCTTGTCGCTAGGAGAGACAGGCTGGCATGGTGACAAGTTGTTGGTGTGATCCTGCGTATCATACTCACTTGCGGAAGAGAATGCAAGTAACAAGAGTCTTTGGCTTTTTCACTTTTTTAGCAGTAGCTTGCTGCCAAGATTTGGCAATGACAGCGCAGGTTTCGACAGTTTATTCTCAGCTGGCCCACACTGCATACTGACAGTTGTGGTCCATGTAATCTGAACTCCGTGTAGCTTCGGTATACTCGCAGACATTTTGGTCTGGGTAGTCACATTGAGCGAGTACAACATCCTTTATTTTTATTGTTGGTCGAGCATTGGCAACACCACTGTAGGAAACAAGCTACAGGCCCTGGAGAGCATGGAAACGTTTCCATGCCCTAACAAAGAAAACCTTGTCAGTTGCCCAGATTCATTAACAGCCTGCTCCTCCTGGTACACAGGGCACTCCTTCGACCAAACAGGTTGTCCTTTGCTGCAGTCACAACACATCAGGGGTTTACTGCACTTAGGATTATCTAGATGGAGTGGGTCAGCATGCTTCGGACAAGCTGGTGGATTCAGACATTTTGCAGATTAATGACCAACCTGGTGACAGTTGTAGCGGTGTAGTGGAACTGAAATTAACTGCTTAACACGCACATCAAGTACCCTAATTTGATCATGAAAAGGGGGTCACACACATAAAAAATCCAGACGAGAGTAGCTGTAGGTGACAACATCAGTAGTCTTCAGCACTCCCTGGCTGGAGTTAAGGGACACACGTGACTTGACCTCAAAAGGTAAATTTGCAGTTACTCTACTGAAAGTCTTCATCACAAAGCCCCTACAACTGGACAGCATTCAAAATTGTAAGAAATTCAGTGAAATGTGCGAGCTTCTGATAATTGGCAACAGAACCACCAGCTGCTCCATCAATTACTTTTTGAAATTAATAAGAAACATATTTCGAAAGTGTAAACTAATAAACTTCGGATAACCAATGGAACGATTTTTTAGAAGCTATTGTGTACGTTCCACATACTAGGACTAGTCAGCCTCAGCCTGCCATTCAGGGGGCAGGGGCCGGGAAGAAAAGAAGGTAGCAGTTAATATACCTCACGGTCTGTGCCGTTCGGAGGTAGACTAACCTCCCACAGACCTAAGCAGTACGTAGGAACAGCTACCCTTTGCCACTATTCGCTGAAAATTACTGTTGCAGTAACACACCGAAGTGTACACCAGGGCAAACCAGAGGCAAATCTTACATCCTGAGTGAGGCCAGTTTTATTCCCCTACCTGGGAAAACATCCCAGGCTCCCACTATAGAGGACACCCTTTGGTGCCAGTTCAGAAGACTTGTGGTTGATAACACAGGCCTCCTCTGTACAGCGGTAACATGTCTTCCTGGCAGATCTAGGGGCATGAGCTAGTCTGCCATGACAACTCCTCCTGCCAAGACAGCACCAATTGGTGCCACACGAGTGTACATGTACGTGGATATGGGCTCCGCACCTAGATTACCTTCTGGGCCAGTCAGAAGGGTTCATATGACAGTCACTACCAAAGGCACAATGTATGGTCACATAATTTAGAGGCTGCACTCATTGGTGAGGACAAACTCTCATAAAGAAGAAAGACATCGCCCTTGCCTGAGACAATGCTGGAGAGACGGACGTGCGACAGGACCTGGTGAGGGGGAAAGGAAAATGTGACAAGAGAAGACAATGAAAGAAACACGAGATGTGGGTTTCAACAAATTTCAGGTTCCGACTGTGTCCTGTTAGTCACCTTTTAAGACAAGCCCGGGGTGGCCGTGGTGGTATTCTAAAACCCCGCCACCAAAGTGGAACATAGCTTTTAGGATTCTGAAGTTTGTGTCTGGTTATTACATCCATGAAGTACACATTCTTTATGATTAAGATTTGCTTCCCTTAAAAAGACAATGGGCAAAACACTTTAACTGCAAAAATATTAACTCACTATTTTATATTAACACAAAATGTGTCTATAAGCAATTGCTGGCGATTTATGGTGCCTTGGAATGAGACTTAAGTTGCTCATGTTCCTTTAATGCTAGCATACACAGCTTTTGATTGCTTAGTAGGGTATTACACATCAAAAAATACTTTTTTCACTCATTCACTGCAGAAATTTTCCATTGTTAAGCAATCCGACACGCAAAAAAGTGGCTGGCAATGAAGTGGCAAATCCTATTCTGCAACTTGGATGACATCATAGAATGCCTTTATAACATGAGTTGAGAACTATGGCAAGAAGCAACCTGCTTGTCTGCTACTTGTGATAAAGTATACACAGTTCAAAACATTTTCAAGGCAACAGATTTAATTAACCAAATTGTAAGTGGATGTAGATAATTAAATATTTTTACATGTTCTGAATTACATTTTAAGTACATTAAATGTATAAAGTCTGAAAATTGTAGCAGCCAGCACAGAAAAGAAAGAATGGTTGAATAAAAAGATTGGTTTTGGAAATTAGTAATAATAATATTTTCGTAGTACAACCAAGTGTTCTTGTTATGACAATTACTGATTGCCAACATTTCCTACACCTAACATCAGCTTTTGATGAGTGCTTGCACGTGTCACCTTGCACGTTAATAATGTATTTAAGCTATTGCTATAACTATATATAGTCCTTTAAACAAAGGACGCCACTCAAAGCATGTCAAACTAAATTGTGTCACTATTTGGCTGCATGTGAAATATCTTAGATGTTTACCTGTGGCAATTAACTTAGATGATACTGAGAACTGAAGTAATTGTACATGGATGTATGATTTAAATTAAACCCACATATTCACTAAGAGTGAGTGAAGAGATTTGGCAGCTCTTAACAGCGAGATCTTGAGAGCCAAAGATGGTGAGGCAAGGTGAGTATGAAGAAGTGTCCAAATGAAAGGGCGGGGGAAACGGGAGATTCCCAAGAAAACCCACAGACCAGCAGCATCATCCGGCGCAATTCCCACTTGCGAAAATCCGGGAGTGACCCAGCCGAGGATTGACCAGGTTCGTCTTGGTGGGAGGCAAACGCACTACCCTAAGCGATGGAATGGTCGGTTTAGTCATATCTACTGGTCTTGCTTTAGATAACACATTGAACGTAACTGGAAAGACAGATAAAGGTAGAACAAATCACACAATACTTATGAAAATTTGCCACTGCTAATGTTATTATGCCCAAAGTTATTTGTGTCTTATTGTATCCACACATTAAAAGTGGTTCAAATACAATTATTTAAGCTGAGAACAAACTAAAGAGGAAGTTGAAAAGGAAGAAGTAATTTACATGGCCCCATCACCGACTTTGTCTCTTAAAACTTCATAGGGAAATTAAATATATATATTTAATTTTCTTACTATAAATTTGATTACTAAATGCTAATGCTGTGTCAGCAAAATGGGAAGGCTATGAATAATTTCATGAGATCACCATGCACATTAATCAATCACTGCAATTAACATGTCATAGGAACACAGTCTGAGCAACAATTTTTTCCCACAACTGGCTCGAGATAAGCACAGGAAGTCGGCCATCACCTTCTGGTAGTTGCAGTGGTTTACCCAGCAGCTCCAAGTCAACATATTCACGAAGGAACAAAACTTCACACTCAACAGCAGTTATGAGTGTTTCAGCATATGCTGAATTTAAGGCCCTACTATTTACTAACTACTACTACTGCTGACTGAGCCAACATTTGTAGGGCAACAGTCATCATGGAATACACAATAGTCTTCCCTGTTATTTATCTGCTCTAATGTAATTATTTTAGCCAAAAACTAGTTTCAGTGGTACGTTAAAACAAACAAAATATCTATTACAATCCAATTTTTCCCACTACAGTAACCCCATAGTACTGTCACAGGAATTCATGCAATTATTTTACTGAACTGTCAGAATTTTTTATCGATTCCTTCAAACATTATTAAATCAAATAACATGAAACTGAAACCAAGACCAAAGAACCAAAACATAACAGTCTTTCATGAAAACCATTATATATTTCTAAAGTTTTCTAACACACTAGAATTTGTGAGTAGTCTTACAAGCTACTACAATTATCATGCTTTTTACTATTTAAAGAATTATTTTTCCTTTTGTCACATCTATACGGTTTTCTATAAATTATATTATTTCTATATGCTTAATTGGCAAGGGTTAAATCTGTTTTTAGTAAGTCTATAGGAAGCTCATGGCTGGCATATTTGTTATGGTATAAAGAAATGAAAATAGATTTATTTATTTTCTTGAAAATTTGGTGTGTACTTAACAAAAACAAAATATTTGAAATAAATTTCAGTTTGTGCTTACTGCTAAAAACTTAAGCAAAATAACTCCTAGATACAAATAAGCAGCGTGGTTGATATTCACAGCGTGTTAAGTTTGTGATTACTACTACCAAATACATGCAAAGAATTACTCTTTAATAGAACAAACATTTCTCCAAAATAACTTTTGGTAAATAAATTAGGTAGGTACTATGTTTTGGGCCTAACAAATTGAATAGAACAAACATTTTTCTTCTCAAACAGAATACACTGTAAACCGACATGTAAAGCCAATTACCTTGTGTGCTGGGAGGTTATGATTTATCAAAGACCATTTATAATTTAAATAATTCTCCAAATGCAATATCCTCTCAGATAATAATTTCAAAATGTTAACTACAGTCTGTAAAAGCATTTTTACTAGATTTTATGAATTTATTTTCAGGTGTTTGACTTTTTCTAAATAAAGTAACTGTGGATTTCACAAATCTGGATTTATATCACCTTTTCAATGGTCAAGTACAATAATTTTTTCCAAAAATTAAATTTTAGATGGTATTTTTTGGCTCTGCATAAGTTGCTTGCTTATTCAACACCGCAGCCTACAAACAAAAAAAAACCTCCATAGTCCTGAAGACTATAAAAATATAAATTGCAAAGTAAAATTGTAAAAACTATACAAATAATTTTTAAAATGTTAATAACAGCAAAATATGAATTATGTCACCCTACTCATAACAAAATTCTTTTTAATTACAAAAAATTAATAAACTCTTTACATTGACGCACGACTCTTTTGCAATAATGGGATAAACGACTTCAGCTCATCAGAAGGCATATCAGTGCATCTGATTTCAATGGAGTTTGCATTGCTGACCGCCAAAAGACAAAAGATTTGACTGTTTCCTACAGCACAAATGGACGTTCCAGCCCCAGCAGATTGTTTTATTCCCCGGCCCACCGAGACAAGGCACCGAGTTCATTTGCACACCACTAGATGGCTACACCAGTATGCTTCGCTGTCTCCCCATTCTCCAAGCCGGCCGGTGAAGTCACGCCTGAAAAGGCTATCCTATTGCCACCCATCACCCCTCCACGGTGGTCATCCCTCGCCAGCAAGCCACTAGCCAATAACTGTAGAGGAAGGACTCAGCCAGAGTATAAACAGCGGGCTGCAATGCTCGCTCCACACCAGTCCAATTCCCCACCGCACTCGCTACTGGGAAACTGACTGCTTGTGACTTAAGCCTTAGCTTAGACCAGTTTTCAGTCATCCACTGCACTTGCTGTCTGATACACTCACCAGCCTGCCCAGCTATGCTCCTAGCTATACTGTCCTTTCACCATACTTTTAGTGCTGAAGGAAAAATCTACTCCTTGGTCTTCACCGTGCCTCGTCGCCTGTGGCCCCTTCTGGGCAACCATTGCATAGCGAGTTAGTAAAAGTTGAAGTGGTTTTAACAGCACTCGTCTACCCCACCTTTGTAGTTTAGAACTAGGTCACCTCTACCTGGATAATGTAGGTTTAGCTTCCCTAAAGCTCTTGCCAATGTTAGGAGGTAGTGCGGCACTACATTTTTATCTCCCATCAGAAGGAATAAACATTGTGTTTTATCTAACTCAAGTGTACCCCTTTCCTGTAGACTTTGCATCCTTCCTAGTTGACCTCACACCCGGGAATCCTACTCAGTTGAGCCAGCACACTGTCTGAATACCCACATGCACTAGCAGCGGCCATCCTTTCTGCATACCCTGGTAGACAGAACGGTAGGGCACACACCCAGGTACACTGCTTCTTGGGTTCAACTTGTAAGCTCGGTGCTCTCCCTCTCCACCGTGTTTAGGTGCTGGAGGGGTGGTTCCCCGAGTTGGAAAGACTTGGACTTGAAACCTACTCCCACATGCAGGGACTGTCGACGACGAGGCCTGACTCCTAGTGCTCACTGTGTTTAGGCATCGAGCACTGTGATAGGGTGTCCGTTAATTTTGCAGATGCTCCATGTGGCACTACACTAAGTAGAGCTGTACATTCCCTGTATTTCACCTCACAGATGTGAGAGTATACTTTTTTCCAAATGCCTTACTCCCGTCGGAGTGGTATTCGTGAAAAGGTAAAACAGGTGCCAACTGCCTCCGTGTGATTACAAGAGCTTCCCACTCCCTCGTCGCCTCTCAACCAGCTCGCGTCCGAGGAACAAGCATAGGCTCTGCACCTTCTACTGATACCTATCACCCCGGAGATCCCCAAGGACTTGTTTGAGGCACAAACACGTTTGAACAAGGAGATTCACACTTGGATCGCCAAGTATCTCAGACAGGCGGATCAGCGACCTACAGTTCCTACTGTGCACATCAGACTCAAACCAGTTGCTCTTCCCCCACCAGCACGATCAAACAACCCAAGTCAGATTATTAACTTACCTGCAGCACACATACACCCTACTGAAAACCCCAAGGTCAAGCCTGCCACAGAGGTTATGCGTAGCCCAGGTTTCCCGCCAAAATCTAACAGCCTGAAACACAAGATCACTTTGTCCGAACCGGAATTTGTACCCTGCCGCAAAGCTACCAGGCCAGTCCACTACACTGGACAAGCACTAGTGCCACGTAGGGACTATGTAAACAGAAACCAGCAACCCCTGACCTAGCGCCCGACAAAACCAAACCCTCCTTGATGTAGTGCTCATCAGTCAGCCAAGTGCCACACGTCAACATAAATAACAAATAATTACTATTAAAAAAATTTGTTCACAGCAATGTTCAGGATGGATTCAGTTATGTTTAGATTGCATGCTGTAAAATGCTTTCAACAAACTAACCACCTCACCCATTCCTAGCAATATACAAAAAAAAAGTTAATTTACATATGCTTTCACCATGTGATCAGAACACAACTTAACCCAATGATGGCTGGATCAATTGTGTGTGCTTTCACAGTATGTATGTTGTTTATTATACAAGTAATGTTTTATGCATATTAGCAAAGAGTTTTTTGTTGACATATTATTTTTCTCCACAACTTCCCTGGTCTTTATAGACTTTCCAACCACATCATCACCCATTATGCCAATTGAAGACAAAAAACATGTCTAAGGTAATGACTAGGAAACTTACATGGAGCCCAAAAATAACAATTTCAAATTTGTTCTTACTTATCAGGAAAGTTGGTAAACTAGAGCATACTTACCTTCTTTTCTTCTCTGTCTTAGCTTGGCTATCAGAATTGTATTTGATCTAGATGACCACTTAAAACATCCTCGAACATATTATTCAGTTACATGAGCACTTTTTAAAACCATCCCAACAGGACTAATTACCAAACAATTATATTTATTGTTGTGGGTTCAGATGCTAACTTTTGAGTTCTATAAAATATATAGACTACGTAGTGTTTATTGGTCACACAGCAATTTTTATACTAATTGCCAAAAGGATAAAAAAACACTTTAAGGAAGTTTTAAGCATGGTCTCAAAAAATGCTCACTTTACTGTGAATAGTCTTTAGCACCATACTAAACAGCATGTCCAAGTAGACAAACTGTTGGGGGCAAAAGCACAGACTACATCATTATGCAAATAATTTAAGAAAATGTGTCCAATAGAAACTTGAATCCAATCTCGAAATAGCTGGTTAAATTAAGATAATACCATGCACACTTCAGCGTTCACAGCCCAGAATTACGCTGGAGTAACAATAGCACAACATGATGACCTAGCTATGCAAGAGCATTATATACGTTCATTCAATATTTTATTCAATGTTCACAATACACTGACAATATTTCTCTGTCCAGTGTTGTATATGACTGGCAGAAAATCCTAATATGGCAAGTTAATATTTATAGCATAAAATCAATCATGATGTAAGTCAATGATCCTTTGCTTTTGACAATTCGAGAAAACACACATCAAAAGGTGAATTTGGCAATAAGTTAGTCGTTTACCATTTACTATATTAAAAATATTATTCAATTATTTTTAAATGTTTTATATACATATTTTGCACATCCTGAAGGACAAAACAAAAAGTAAAAAAATTGAATATTTTGGTTATGCTCTGGGAGTTTGCAATTTTGTCGGGCTGACTTTCCTAATGGCTGTGTACACTTTTAATTATGTCAGGGATGTTGTATTTTGCTCACTGTGCTATTATGACTTCAGCATTACTTTTAAAACTATCATTTTTAAACAAAAAACATTTTCTACATTAAATCACTTTAATTATGCAATTTTTTAATTCACTTTTTGAACAAGTTACAACACTTACCTCAGAAATGCCTGCAATTATCACTTGATACACATCACCATCGTTTCAGAATTGCATACAATTTTTAAAATAATTACAGGAGTGGCTACCAAATACACTAGAGATCAACAGCTGACAGCTCCATATTAAAAGTAGTAGAGAGTGATTAACCAAACAGAAAGAGGTGTCAGTATTACATACATTTGGAAATAATGTATGTAATAAAGCATTTTAATTGTTTTTTGATGAAAATTCTCCACAATACACTGAGCATAACAAAATTCAATACCCAAACTTCTAGGGATGTTAGGAGAGACCCAAAGAGAGATTTTCTAAAATAACCATAGGATAAAAATTGATTGAGTACATTCCAACACGATTGAGAATAAAACCATTACTTTTTAATTTAATTGCAATCCTATACGAAAATTGTTTAAGAGTGTGGCCTGCTTTAATACAAGCTAAGCAACTATATGTGCTATTGCCTGTGGTACACATTCTAAGACCCCCAGGTATCTGCTGTAATAGTAAGTAGCTGTTAGCCTCTAAAAAGCTATTCCTTCAGTTCAACTGTGTATATCTTGTTTCATGTTATACCTGAGACATTTCTACTATCCCATGCCTGTTACACAATAGTAGTAGTTTTCAACATTAAACTGTGGATGTGGTGCAGTCTGTATTTCTATACCATTGAGTATATTATATTGTTACTATATGACTATTGTTCAACTGTAATATTACAATGTCTCATGTATATAGCTCATAGAAATTTATTGATGATGGTTTTGTATGTACTTGTATATTCTTTTATCTACATTTTTGGGATTATTGTGATTATTATTTTTTGTTTATTTCTAGGTGTTCATTATGTGATTTTCACTGTATGTATTTGTTAACTGTAAACATGTATCATTATATATATCTTGACTTATTCCATAGTCCTGTAGCTTGGCTACAAAATGGGCTCAACAGAATGTAAATAAATAATTAAATAAAAAATATAAAAAAATTAATAAATAAAACTGCCCCAATGCAAAATAGTCAAAATGCAGTGCAGTAAAGAGAATGAGCATACCATGCAATGGGTTCACTGCAGCCAATCCATAGCTCACTGAATCTGTGGTTCAAATTCTCTCCAACATTTCAAGGGAAATAAGTGGCACCCTCATCTCGAAACTACAACAAACATCAAATGTCAATAGGAATGTCTTTGAGGAGCTCAGGAAATGTGTTCTTTACAAACCACAGGTAAAAAGAGTGGCTCTTAATTAAGTATTTGTCACACTGTAATTGCACACTTCGAAAGCATTTATTGAAAATAAAAGTTAGGTATAGATATAGTGGTGCAAATGTACAATATAAATCGTAATATTTAAAAAAAAAATCACAGAAAACAATTCACATTTTGCTTTTTTGATATGACTTATATTTATCAAAACTTCATACCACCATGTTTGTACCTACATTTTATTTTTAATAAAAAGTTTTAAACTGTGTATTTACAATGTGATGAATACTTATTAGAGCTAGTGTACCTACAAGTTACCATTGAGATATCATGGTATAAGCACATGCCTGGGGTCTTTAAACATTTATAACAGACAGTGGAGCATTGTTTGCAGAGCTTGTATTGAAGTGGGAGACCACATTTTCTTATTTACAGTTTTTGTACAAAATTACAATTAAATTGAAATGTATTTGTTTCATTCTCAATCCCATAAAAATATACCTCAATTATAAATTTCTAACCTATGTATATTTAATAAAATACATGTTTTGGTCTCTAACATCCCTAGAAGTTTGAGTACTGATATTTCATACTACGAGGTTTTACTTAAATAGAAAATAATTTCACGTTGATGTGGAACTATGTGAAGAGAAGCGTTAGCGGTGGTCCCCAGTGTGAGAGAGAAGGCAGATGGAGGGACTGACCTTGACGTGCTGCAGGGCGTCCTCGGGGCCGAGCGTCGCGGCACAGTCGAGCTGCTGGTCAGCCCAGGCACGCACTGCCTCGCTGGCGTCGCGGTACTGACGCCACAGGCGCACAGCCTCCTGGTAGCGCGTGCACAGCTCCAGCAACGACTGACAAGTGTCGTTCCAGGAGGACACCGCCTCTTGCAGAGCCACCTCGATGCTCTGGCGCACCTCGGGAGTGCACGTCTGACGCAGCGGCTCTGCGGCAACACGCAGCTCTTCCAGCAGCTCCTCCTGCCCCAGCGACCCGTACAGCCCCTGCAATCACCGAGCACACTCCTCGTAGCACACCTCACAACTCGCCGCCGTCATGCACAACTACGTTACTACATATTGCCTGTTCATGGTTAACTGAGCACTTTTAAAAATCAGCATTTGAAAAATGTCACACAGTTTAACGGGACCTTTGGTGTGCACCTAGCAACGACGGAAAGGGAACAGTTGAATTAGTGAATACTGAAGCAGTTAGTTTGCTTTCTTCTTTTTTAATACGTGTATTTTACAATTCCACAGTTTGCCTTGATCGACACGAAGTGAATCTTAAGCAAGAACTTTCAAAAATTGCTCAGTTTACCATCAACTGTCTACACAAAGAATTTCGGGAAGTGCTAGCACTGCTAAGTTTAATCTT
This sequence comes from Dryococelus australis, assembly GCA_029891345.1. Lineage (NCBI taxonomy): Eukaryota > Metazoa > Arthropoda > Insecta > Phasmatodea > Phasmatidae > Dryococelus > Dryococelus australis. The sequence goes on along the minus strand of CM056993.1, from coordinate 111,361,706 downwards.
GTTTAGTAATAATAGAACATATTAAGTACAAAACATAATTCTTTTTTTGTCATAGTATAATATGTGATAATATGGTCTCAACATTTTGAAGCCAGAAAACCTATCATCAAACCCAATTTTAAAATGTTTTAAAATAAAAACGTGGAATCTGATAAAATGCAGTCGTACCTTATTTTATGTTACGGATTTGTTTCCAACAAAGTGTTTTTATTCGTAATGCTTCACGAAAACGGGTAGTGCTACCTTTAAAATTAATTATATGGTGAAAATATGAAAATTAATTTAAATAACCTCTAACTCCACATTTATAAAATGGTGCATATTATTTTTAACGTGGCAGGAAATTAATGCAAATTAGGAAGAAACATCTGCGCACTGCATAATTTTACTGGCAAAAATCTAACTGGCACGTACGCAAAATAATATGAACAAGTTCAAGGACTGCAAGCTATTCAATACATTTTTAGTGTGTTCACCAGCATATTCATATGCCAAAATTAGCTTGGGATAAATAATTATATTGTAAGCTTAAATCATAGCAACATAAAACTATCTAAAAAGTTAACCGAAAGACAGTTTCTACAGTGAAAAATATTAATGTCAAATCAATGCTAAACAATATGTATGTAATATTGAATGTATGTGGCAATCATAAGGATGTTGAAAATTACTGCTTATATAATTTGTGCAATTAGATTGTTTAAGTGCTGTTCAAGATAAAGTGAGCCCTTTTGAGCCTCTAGTTAATTTTTCCTTTCAGCCATTTTTATCCTTTAAACACCTTTTAATTAATATTGCCATGTAAGTAATAAACACAGTGTGTATATTCCCCCACACTTGAAAGTTAATGTCAGGCTAAAATAAAATATATTTATTGACTAATAATCCAATTGATAGAACTTTCAGAAGTGTTCTCGTTACCGCGAATAGTCTATATTCTGTTTTACTGCATATGTTTGCTAACATTTCACACTTCAATATAATGTATCGTTTACAAACACAGATCAATGTGAGTATGTTTGAGAAAAAAGTTACAGCCAAGAGATAAACATACAAGGATACAAACTTAAGCAGCACTAATTTTCTCACTTTCATTATAATTTTCTAATTTTCATTTCGAAACGTAACAAGTTACTACCATATGCGCTTATGAAAAGTCACCCGGTTAACTCGATCAGGTTAAAAGTTTTACTCTGTGTGTTCGAAAAGTGATCTAGTTAAAGTTAACTCGCGTTCGGAAAGTCGCCCAGGTTAACTCGATTCTCAACTTGATCAACTCTGGGCTAATCCTGCTCAACAGCAGGATAAATTTGGTCTAGCAGACGACACACGTAAAAAGGCACGTAAATATGTAAACATTGCTGCGACAAAAACAAACAAGTAAACAAAAATAAGTTTTGAAATCTGGAAACAATCAAAATATGTCAAATTATCAATGTTTAGCTGCTTTGGGCAATCATTGTAGCCCAGAAATTAAATTGTATACTTAACTGAGACTGAACACAAAGGTATTGTATTATCGCAGTACTGTTTAATGCAATGTTTTTTTTATTTACGTTGATGTTCATGACATTATTTAACGAAAACTCTTCATAGTTATCATCATCATCATCTAGCACAGTATTTGATAAGTTCACTACATGTTCTTTGAATTCCCGCCGTCAAGACCAAGCAACCTGGTTAACCACAAGTGATCCTGTAAACCTGGTCACGTGACAGAGTTAACCCAATTGACTTTACCAGGCTACTTCTCGTAAGTGCCTCTTGGCGGTATAGCCGTCGGTCCGAACTACTACTACTACTACTACATCGACTTGATCATACATTCCGCCTCGCTGAAAGATGGACGGGAAGCTATCACCGGCCTGGCCTCCTCGCGGCGGGTGTAACAGGAAAATTTTACCCCCAGGTTGAAAGAACGGACACCCTCGCGATAGAGACAGGAAAAGAACGTACTAAGTACATCAATATACCATTGGTGAGATGTCGGCACAGTGGGGTGCTGTACGGAAATAAAAGGGCTGTTCAGAATAGGGACTTTTCGGAAAAATAAATTTTTTTCTCGGAAAGTGGTAGTATTCCACTCTGCTAATTCCACAGAACAAGAAATTACTACGCTTGAAAATCATTTCTGGGGAAACTCCAAGCTTCGCTGCTGCGTAACAGCTTTGTGGTAACCACCCACAAAATACAGCAGGCGTGCCTTGAATCACTGTTTTGGATATTAAATCCCCTGCTGGCGCTGAGGTTTCTGGCTCGGTGCGAATTTTTGGCTATGCTTCAACAGTATAATTTTATTTGCGAGAGGGATACACTTGTTCTGTAAATTGTTATTCTACCAATGGTCATTGTCTGGAGAGAAATATGACGAGGGTAAAGCTCTCAGGGATTAGTGTCAACCTAATGTGATGTGGTCAGCCCAGGGTTGTGAACAGAGTTATACCGTTGCGGTTATCAGCGGACCACCAAGCTGCATTGACACATGCCGCCAATCAGGCACTCAGGGGGTCATAATCGCGTGGGTAAAATTCGCCTGCTACACCGGCATCAAGAGTCACTCCTTAGCGTGCACGATTACCTACGACTGTCCACTGTATAAGTAAATAAAAGAAAATCAGGGTAAGAATACTTATGTCTGTAACATTATCGATGGTTCACCTGCAACTTCAAGCGGTTAGGCTTAAAAATGAAAGATTTTCGTTCTTAATTCCAAATTATAATGTTAAAATTTTGCTCAGCCACGTTCTTTAAGGGGACGGATCTGAACTAAATAAAAGAGATGGTAATAATTTACAAACAATCAAAAAAAAAAAAAAAAAAAACTCTAGACTTAATGTTTTGAAAATTAAGGGCCATCACTCGCTATTCACATAATCGTCCGTCACCTCACAGAAATTAACTGTGGTGATATTTATAGTGGTAAGGGTGCTGCTCCAAAATCATCTTAGCATGTCGGGCTGCACCGAAAGAGGCAATTACCAGAAAGTCAATTCTATAGTCCACCGCCGCAGCGTTCTTGAGTCGGGAAGGGAAGACGAGAAGCTGACGTCAAGTCAAGGTAGCTGTCAAACATTCCACCCGCTAGGCGAAGTCACTGCGCCCAATCTTGCAAATCTGTGTTTTCGCGAGTGTAAAATAAACAATAACTTCAGTAGCCATAAACTATTTTTCGTAATTTGTGGCCAACTTAAACGCTGGCCGCAGAATCTGAAGTGTGTTGTGTTGCGATATATGGAATTTTTCAAAATTCGTGTTAAAACGCTTTACGGCTGGTAGTACACGTTAAATGGAACAACTTTTCCGTATAAACACGGGGTCGGAAACAGTTGCGTTGCTAGATGTCGTGAGAGTACGCACTTTAAGGTGTGTAATGTTCGATAACTACTGAAAATGATACTGAGGTGAGCATGAGCAGTAATTGACTTGCATTATTGGTGGTGATTTAGTTTTGTGCTGTTTATTGGTATCTGGTGGCTGTTTACAAAATACGTTTTATACTAAGTTACAGAAACAGTTCAACATGCGGCTACCTTCTCGGATGCACAATCGGCAACAACGGAGCATGCTTTCTTCAGTCGCCGGTACTGAGAAGTCTGAATGGGTGGGGCAGCGGCATGGATTGGTGCGATGACAGTAACTTCAGAATCCACCGGAGTCTCCTACACTAGCGACTTCATGTAGCCCCAAGAGAAAGAAGTCCATCTTGGTGAGGTACGGGGAACGTGGCGGACATGGTACAGAGCCACTAGCAACCACTATACAGTGGTTATAATACAAAAGTTGTTCCATTTGACGTGTACTACCAACCCTAGAGCGTTGTAAAACGAATTTTTGAAACATCATGTATAATACATATTACATTGGCACGCAGGCTCCCAGATGAGTTGGCAGCGAAAAAATGAAAACAGTCCTCAAACTCGACGTTGTACTGCGAGCCTAATGTTTAAATTTATACCCAGTGAAGTTAGTGTTTGTTCTCACATTATAGTAAGCATTTGCATTTAAGTAAAATATTTACATACACGCTTTCACTCAGGTGGCGTATGGATACAGCTGTCGGGCCAATGACAATGTTAAATTTACATGGCTTAGTGTAACTGAACTGGGCGATTACAGTTCGACACACGGATGAACTGTGTAATTGGCGGCCACTGAAAAAAGTGAAGTGTTTCAAATTATATGCTGTTCCCGGTAAAGTGAGCACTTTTGAGGCCCTAGTTACTTTTTTCTTTCACCCATTTTTTTTTATCCTTTAACAATGTTTTTAAATAAATATGGCTGTGTAAGTAATAAACACGGCGTGTATATTCCACCGCACTCTGAAATTAATGTCTAATGTTAGAATAAAATGCATTTATTGACTATTATTACAAATTAGAGGGATTTCTAAAGTGCTCACTTTACCGTGAATAGCCTATATTAACGATTCCGGTGCGTCTAGAGTTCGACACGCTAATACACGTCACACAAGACCCGCGGTTTAACAGTATATGTGGCAGAATTTACAGACAGTAGAAACTCGCGGACATTCAACTAAAGGCTGTTCACGATAAAGTGAGCACTTTTAAAATCAACCTTAGAAAAAAAAAGTCACTGCCCATGCCTGCATATACATCAACGGGCGCCGGTAAAGTTGGTAACGATAGATGGAAAGTAGTTCCATATCTTAACGTCTAAAAAAAGTGTTAGGTAATCATTTGTGATGATTTAAATTATTTATTTCGGTTTCTGTTTTTTTTTTTAAATACATCAGTGTGTGAAAATTAGCAGATTTATAAAATGTTTACTTTTCTAATAATTTCACAGTTTCGCTTTACCGACGCATGAATAAAGTGATGAGGCTCATGACACTGTTAATTTTACACAAAACTGAACATAACGTGCATACAAGTAGATATCAAGCAGGGCTTTCAAAACTGATAATTTGCCGTGAACAGCCTGTACCCGTGAACAAAGTATAAGGAAATTCTATGGGATAAATATATTTTCCTTTCAAAACCATTTCAGAAATGCTGGCGGCTTAAAAATGTTGGTCTCGCTCCAGTTCCACTTAAGCTGACGTCACCATCCAAACAGCTGTCCCGACTGGCCTGGCAAGGTGACAGGAATTTCACAAACAGAAAAAAGGTAGTTAGGGAGGAAGGAGTTATTTTAGGCCTGTCGACATCACATGGTCATAGTGCTGCTGTCATTGCTATTTGTGTGTCGAGACTTTTAATGGCTGCTTATACAACGTGGCTATTAACGCGATCCACATCATTTTCCAGACTTGTGGAAGAGCAAGGACTGGCATCGCGAGCGACTCTGGCTGACGTATCGCAATCAGCTATGTCATTGCGTAACTAATAAGTATCACACTTCCATCGGCACGCACGAACTCCTGGTTCTAAAGTGATGTCCAGCCTCACGTTTTGGGTGCATTATGGTTAAGTGCCTCGCCAACGGCCTCTAGCTTCATCGCAAGCAGTATTGTCACAATGGCATCTACGTACTGGAGTTATTTATTTATCCATTTAATTGTCTTTAGTCGCAATTGTAGGATGTCAAGACGTCATAATTACAGAATTACAAAATTACAAAAAAATACATAAAGTACCTATACATAAAATAATGTATATTACAATTTTTAAAGGATCTTATAAAACCTACAAAAGACTAAACAATCAATAATAAATAAATCAGTCAGTTTTGTGCGTCATCAAAGTATTCTTGGAGATTGTAATAACTTTTTTACTAAATAATTTTTCATTTATTTTTTGGAAAAATATAAGTTTTCAATCGATTTTATAAATGATGGTAGTTTATTAAAATTCTAAAGCCAATAGTGTTGACGCACAGAACCAAAAGAAAGCTAATTGTGGCACTGACATCTATATAATTATGGGCACGACCCATTGCCTCTAGGTCTATGTCTAATTGTAAGAAAAAGGCGAACTGACTTCTACACTTTTCTACCATGCTGATGCTCATCTTGAAAATGGCAGAATTTTTACTATTTTAAACGCAATGTCGTCTAAGGAACCATTCAACAGATATTAACTAAAATTGGTTTGTTGGTGGTTCACAATGTCATGTCGGTATGAAATACACACTCGTTCTCACATGTTCTCCAAGTTCAAATTGTGCCACGTAATAAAGCTATCAGTCATATATCGTTAAATCTTTAGTGGTGCTACATGCAACAATCTGTTAACGCTAAGAAGGCATTATTTAATTGGCGGAAAGCAATGCACCTGCCTAATCAACATGTTTTCAAAAAGCCATACGGAAACTGTTTCTAACTGTACTATGAACACGAGAAGTTTCCACCTTTAAAAATATATTAAAAATACATTTCTGAATCGTCCCAATTGTATCATTATCAAGCAAAGTTTCTCCGCCGTTCACGCCCAGGTAAGAAAGGACGCATTTGTGCATTCAATTCTCTGATATACGTACCTGATAAATTGGTTGTGTGGACTTATTTTTAGCTGCAGTGGCGATGTATGCTTTTATTTAACAGTTTATATAGGTATATTTGTCCTGGCCGAAAATTTAAGTAGCATTTGTGTGCAATGAGCACTAAATATCCACAGTAACACTAAGCGTTTTCAATTTTTAAAAAATGCCTGGGAAAAAGTTTTATTTTGCAAGTTTTCAGTCAGCCGACTACGCCAGTGAGAAGAAAATATCAAAACCACGAAAGTAGATTAGTGTACTTTTCAAAAGGGACGTTGTCGTCCCCCTCACCCCCCTCCCGACCCCGACTACTTTCTAACTAGGTAGTTCAATGAACACTGAAAAACGACTCGTGACATGGTATAAACTTTTCTCGATATTTGCACCGAATACTGCAACTGCTGACTTCTTGCAGATCTCAGTTCAAGTTGTAAGCTGCAAATATTTTTTTACTGGAAATTGCAGTACAATGATAAAATATTCCCGTAGCTTGAACAAGGACTAGAAACCTCTACAACCTCTGATCGTAATTGTAAGCGTACGTAACAAATTGCCATAATGTAGCGGTTGCTTGCTATCTCATGACTAGCCACGAGGCTGTTGAGTAATCACTAACCAGCCAGTGACGAGTTTCTGGAGCTTTTCTGAGAATATGTTGGTACTTACTTGGGCGATTAAACTTTAATGATGTTTACACAACCGCCAGCAAAAACAAGCGTGCCGTTGTTAGTCATCAAGGTCAGTTCTCGGCGTTGAAACTCATGCTCATTATTCGCGATTTCACTTGTAGATAGCGGACACGTAAGTCTCTCTGCTAAATCCATAACGTATGTATCCCACTAGAAACTTTTTTCCCAGAAATCTTATAGGATCCCACTAGAAACTTTTTTCCCCAGAAATCTTATAAGCTACCGCGCTTCCACATCCCCACCTCCACAAGCTAATGCACTTTTGAAATGGGCGCATTTTGATAATTCTGAAGCGTCCTGGAAATATATACGTAACATTTCAAAAAGTTATGTTACACCAAAATTATGAAAAAGTTCTGTGTGCACTAAGGCTGGGTTCCAAATAACCAGAATATTCACTCACGCCCGTGGCCGATCCAGAAAAGGAGAGGAAAGAGTCAGTAGAATCATGACCCAGAAAAAAAAACTGTAAAAGAAAAATACCGCAAAAATATGTTCTTATAATTTCATACTGTAACACAGCACTAATATTGCGTGTGACACCAGCACAGATGGACCCGATCATAGAAAATGGCCAAAACTCAGAAATCTGACGGTTATTATGATTGGTAATCGGCATCTACTATCGGCCAAGCTCTGACAGGTAGTGATGTAATCCATTATAATAACTACTGCAGTGCCACTCACGAAAATATAGTGCAATAACATTTAATTTTATTCAATTTAATTCTTTAAAAACTACTAGGAGACCCAGTCGTCATCCCACGCCGAGAGTCGAAGTCACGATCAAAGTCAAGGTCCGCCCCAGACACCCGCACTCGAAGTGAAATCACAGAGTGTGACAGTGAACAAGAAAGTGTTGCGAATGGGAGTTCTGTGCATGTTCGCAGGATATACACTTGTGTACGTCTGCGCGGTCGGTTTACAATACACACACTGAAGAATGATGGGAAATTTTCCATTTTAAGTATATGTTTGTAATGACTTTCTTTTCAGAAATATTTGTAAGATAAACACGGTGAGCATCCACTAGCACAGTGCCACGTTTCCAAGTAGCCGGTACATGAAAACCTCGGAACAGTGCAAAGTGAAAGATATTGTCAGGTTATCAATGATGCCTCTACTAGAGGATCAGAGACTCGCAACATTCCACTTAGCAAAGAGAACGTTACTTATTTTTCACAAGTTCTGCAAAATAAAATAACTTATTTCCCAAGATTGTCCAGTGATTGGTTTCATACAGCAGAGCATCGATTATCCATAAGGTAGCGACCATCGTTGTGACGGACGAGTGAATCGGTGGATGATAAAAAATACATAACCCTCCGCTCCCATCCCAACTTCACTCCAGTAAGCCTAAGCATATATGAGTAAAATATAAATTTAACTTAATATTTTATTAGTGCATTGAGATACACAGCACAAACAATGTGCTACAAGAAAATAAATACGGTACATACACTATTTATAATAAACCGTTCCTTGAAATATGTAGTTAATTTAAACAAAACGATCAAGTTAGTTTCCGACTGCAGTGTCCTATGTATATTCGGTTCCATTTTTTTATTATTTTCCCTCTCCGGGATTGATGGTCAATAGAAGTTTGTGATTGAACATGTGGCGAATAATCAGTGTTCTACTGTATTAACGAATGAACACGCAAATTGCATAAGATATATTAACGAAAAAGTATTACGAATATTAATCTGTATAACGTACGTCCTAACCTGTTAAATGTTTCCACAGCAAAATGACAAAAAACAAACGTCTTCGGTTGCATCAATGAAATACTTGCTAAAGGCTGTTCAAGATAAAGTGAGCACTTTTGAAATGAACCTTAGAAAAATTACTGCCCCTGAAAGCATATGTATTTTTAATGGGTGCACTGAGTGAAATTTGGCCAGTAAAGTTGGTAACGATGGATGGAAAATAGCTCGATATCTTAACTTGAAACAAAATGTGTTAGGTAACCATTTGTGATAACTTAAATTATTTTTCCGCTTTCCGATTTTTTTTTAATGCATCGAAGTTTGAAAATGATTTGTATAATATTTACTTACCCAAAAATTTCGCAGTTTTACTCGACCGACGCATGAATGAAGTGATGAGGCCCGTGACAATATGAATTTTACATAAGGCGGAATAATACATAACGTGTATACATGTAGACATTAAGCAGGACTGTCAAAAGTGCTCACTTGATCGTGAACAGCCTTAACTCGTCTGCAATGAACTTTAAACAAAAAGCTAGTGAAAGTCAGAACCCCTCCCACCCTACACTTGTAACCATATACTGCACGTGTGTATCACACAGTAAAACGCGTTCACTTTAAAAAGGGAGTGTAAGATATTGAAGTGGGTACTCCGGCGGAGTCCACGGCATTAGTACACTTACTAGTCCCGCTCGGCGCACAGCGAAGTCCACGTCTTGCTCTAACCGACGATCAGAAATCCAGTCGAGAAGACAATGCGGTCGACGTGAACTAGAAGATAATCGCGCGCGCGGCTGGCGTCACATCCGAAACGAGAACGGAAGCGGCCTATCGCATATTCGTGCGCTACCGCCAGCCAGGCACTGCACTGCCATCAAACAGCTTCTGTCCACACGGCGACTTCCGAGCGAGCGCGGGCATACCGCAGCGTGCACGCGGGACATGACGTCACGGGCGCGATTAGTCGACTGCTGCTCTGGCGGCCGGAACAGGAACGTGGAGAGGGTAAACAACTCAACCCGCCCGCCCCCCGCAACTCATGCTTCTTCTCCACGACTCCCGACAGCAACGAAAATACGCGCTTTGCAGTTGCGGAGTCTCCAACATACGAGGGGTCACCAGGGGGCCCGGCTGAGGGGGCTGCAGCCCCCCCCCCAAATTACACTCATTTTTTAAAACCCTATTATCAAAATGCCAATCATTATATTTATATTTTTTTGACTACCCACATGACACACATTTTTTTACACCATATATCAAAATGGCAACCATTATATTTATTTATTTGTTATTAACCACACGCATGATTGCATCTTATACATCAAAACTTCGTTTTCTGAATAATTTGGCGGAGGGGGGGGGGAGGTAGTCAAGTACATAGTTCCTAAAAATGTGAGCGAGTTTGTTTAAATAGTTTCTATCCTCCTTTCCTTTTCTATCCTTCCACTGTGACTCGTGAACGATGTACTAATAGTAACAATACTAATACTCATCAGCCCCCCCCCCCAAAAAAAAATCTGGATACGCCCCTGGGGGTCACGATCAAAACGTAAATTACATGCTGCCTGGCAAGCAGTTTTGCTGTAGTGTCGATAAGTGCACATTCGAAGAAAACCATAACAATTCGATTTAGAAATTTAAAAACCCTATTAAAACTAACCATTAAGGTTCCCGCCTACCTGGAGCCTTTTCCCGCGTTTGGGGCCGAGAAGAGCGGTAGCCATGAGGGCGACACTGCCATGCGCATCGAGTGCGCCATCGCCGCTAAGCGCAAGGTTTTGAACTGGCGTGCAGTGTTCTAGTCACACAGTATGAACCTGTGGGTTAGTGAGTGAGATTGTGGGATGCTCAACACCGGGGTAATTAAGCCGGCCTCACACGATACCCCATTTCCGTAGCAGTTTTCATACCCATTTTTTGCTAGCGTTTCTGCTCCCGTGTGGGTTACAATCTGGCCCCTCCGGAGGAGGTTGGCTCCGGGTATAACAGTTTCCGTATCTACGGGCATGCACGAAACGGCGATAGAACGTGTTCTAAAAGTCTGCTAAACCCGCGGAGCTGTGACAGACAAGATGGCGGACACCCGAGTAACAACCTCAATTTTCCAGTTGCGAGTTGTTTTTGCCTGCCATTTACAATTTTATTGATAGCACTTCAGGTAATTGGGGGGGGGGGGGAGAGAATTATGAACTGATTCATTCTTTCTTCTCTTCTGCTAGAGAAACTTCTATGCCTTCTGCTGTGCCCATCAGTATAACTGAAAGCAGCAGAAAATGGGTATCGTGTAGGGGTGGATTTAGCGCCCACAAGAATGTTAAGTAAAAACACTGAAAACGCCAATAGGAGGAAAAATGAAAGTTAGGTAAAATCAGAGAAAAACCTCCATAGGAGGAAAGAACGAGAGTCGGGGAAAAACAGAATAAAATCCTCCACAGGAGCTACATCCAAGAACAAAAACAAATCACAACATGTTAAACAGACCCTTGCCATATAAAAATGGGAACACGCCGCTCACAGACGTACTCCCATCACACAGCATTCGCCGTAGGTCGTCAGGAATGTACTGTATGTACCCGAGGGACTTTCATCGGCGACCCTATTATTTAATTGATGGAAAGTCTATAGGAATGTTCAGTGGAAGACCCTCCAGTAGTTTGTATGTATAATGGGAATATTATTTTGAGATACAGCGGTTTGAAAAAGTTGTTTTTAGCCATTTGTGAAACAGTGTAAAATTAAACTTTGTTCATAAATAAGTAATTTACAAATATGCCACGAAGAAAGTGGCACAATTCATTGCTTCAAGAAAGGACAGCAGGAAATAATTATTTTTTTTAAATTGGGTTTGGCTGTGTTGGGGACACGGCCGTTTGTTTAGTGTGAATACGTCTACGTTGACGCACTCGGACGCTATGATGTTTATTTTGCGTTCCCGGCACCGCTTCACTCGATCATATGGGGTTTTATGGGCATCACTGGATTGCTTTTGAGATGCTCTTTCCAAGCGTATACGATTTCTGTATTTCTGCTTGGCTTCTTGACGAGTATAGGCCGAAATTGGGTTAGGTTTTCTTAATGGTTTACATTAAACTCGAACAATTTCACCATGACCACGCCATACAAATGTTTTTATACATGCAATCGATTGATCTTGATGAGAGCTGTCGATTGAAACTTAAACGAGCGTCGTAGCTTCTCCTGGTCAAAAGTTATACTACGCGGAAGTTATGAGACGCGGCGAAACGAACGCAAAATCCCCCCCCCCCCCCCCACGGGATGTTTTGAGTGAAAATTTTGTTTATTAATATGATACATATTACAGGCAGATACTTGTGAGGATTTCACTTAGTTCATTACTCAATTCCCGTACGTGTTTTTGTAATTTTCTATTCTATAGTGTTTACTTTTAATTATTTATTTCCCTTTTCCAAGAATATTTATCATTGGTATTAAACTACGCAGAAGTATACTATATATTTTACCTCATTCAAAGAGTAAACTGTGCTGAGTTACATTTTCGTTTCTTATATCGGCACATAGGAACTCGCCCCCAGATTTTCACCTGTGGGAATCGTGGCGGATGATGCCGCTGTTCGGCACGTTTTCTCGAGGATCTCCCGTTTCCTCCGTCATTGCACTCCGGCGCAGCTCCGTACACCTCGCTTCACCTCCATCGGTTCTCAAGACCTCGACGCTCAAATCTCTTAACTCACTTCATTCACTCATTTCAGAGCACTCAAACACAGCTGTAACTAGAAGTTTACGCGTCAAATACATATGTACAAAAGTACACTGCACGCCAGTTCACAGCCTTGCGTATAGGGGCGATGGCGCATTTGATGCACGCGGCAGGTCGCCCTTATCGCACTCGCGCTTCTCGACCTCTAACGCTACAGGTACTAACTTCTGGCGGCTCGCCTCCTTCATACACTAAAGATGAGGCCTGTAGACCGATCTCGCTGGCTGCGCACAACCAATCCCCGTGTCCCAACACTGAAATGCCAACACGGCCAGCAAAAACGGCGTGGATTGGATTTGAAGTTAAAACACTGTTTAGTAAACAAGTGCTTTGAGATGTTTTTCTACTTCCTCCAACCAATTTGTAATGCAGTTTGATTAGATTAAATTTGGTAAAAGTATTTTATTAATCAACTAGTGCTTGTCATTTAAAAATTATGATATAAACAAACACGTTCATCACTGTTGAACATGTGACTTTTAACAGTTGTATTCCTTTGGGGTAGGTCAGTGTTGGGTACATGCGCAGAAGACGAATAATCGGTCTACCTTATCTTTGGACAGATACTCGGCGCGCGTCGGCAAACATGCAGCTGGAGCCCAGTTTTTGAAACTATTGGAATAATTCCAATAACGGAATAAAGTCATTCCACTATCGGAATTTTTGAACACTAGATAGCGGATTTGTATACCGGAATCGAACAATAAAGTGTCAAAATCAATCCGATGGCGAGGCAGCTGCAGGAATCGTCATTCCTCTACAGATTTGTCTGCTAATATCATTGTGTGATGAAAGAAACGTGAAAATATACTCTCTCTTGTGGTCAAATATAATTATAATCGACGAAGTGTAGTACAAACTAAGGCCGTTACCACACATCACATTATAACTGCTTTAAATATCTGGGGAAAATGGCTTTAACGTAATGTTACGTAGGCACAAGAAAACTGATACGTGTATTGTGAATATCAAGTAAATCATAACACTACAGGTAGAGTGACCAAATTTTTTAATGCATGAAGCAGGACACTTGTGATAAGAAAAATGATTTATAGTACAAGGAATGTGATTAACTTCCAGGCAAGACAGTAAGACAGTACCGTAAATGAAAGCTAATGGAATTGGAAAAATTAAAAGAGTACACTCGAAAAACCTCTAGATGTAAATCAAAATCATTATTACAATTTTGTAAGTCAAGAGTGTGATGGACCTCCGCGTCCAAGGTCAAGAAGGGAGTGAGCGATACGGGCGACAGACTAACACGCACGCCAAGTGCCTCATCGCTCCTACGCTCAAGGCGTGCAGTGTTTCCGTCGTGACGCTGTATACTGTGCAAATTAGATCTGTAACAGTGGTGTTTTATTAAACGGTATGAAAGCCCACAGATTAAACTACGCCCGTATCTTTGTACTTTTCTCTTGCCGCTTAAGGAAACTGCATAGGTTATCTTTAAAAATGCGATATTTGACAATTTTCACAAATTTTTTCTCCAAGAATACACTTGATATGACAAAAGTAAATAAAAAGGGGGAGGGGCCATAAATACCTGATTTTTTTATATTTTCTCAAAAAAAAAGTCGTATTTGCAGAACATTTATTTACCGTGATACGCGTATTCACGCAAACAACTATTTCACAAAAAGACGCGGGGGTCTATCCCACTAACACACACTAGTAACACAGCTTATATTTATATTTCTTTGAAAAAATATTCTTCAGTTAAATGAATGGCGGGTATCAAAGTGTTATTTTGCAAAATCAGGTTTCAAAATTCGCTTCACGTGTAAATAATATAAATTTTCAGTGGTTGTTTATGTGTAGAAGACATTACTTTTCCCAGGACATTTGGCTAAAGTAGGGTGTATCATGACTTTATTTGGCTTTTTGCATCCCACAGGACAATACTTTAAAATAAGGGACTGTCCTGCGAAAAGCAGGACGTCTGGTCTACCTACATAACACTAAACAGTTAAAGTATAAAATGAATAATTTTAATTTCGCAGTAAAAACTAACTGCCAAAAGCACTACAATATAATAGAAGCTAGGCAACTGTCTATTCATAGGAATACGATTTGCCCAAAGAAAGTTCCGCCGAACCCTCATATGACAGCGATATCTAGAATCCGTATTTGTAAACCCGTGCTTTTATAAATATAATAAGAGTACAAGTCTTATCACCACTTTAGATATATGTTTATTATTTTTTAATAAATAATTAGGCAAAACCTTAGAACCTTTAAGAAAATGTATGTATTATAAAATAAATTTTCATGTTCGAACAGATTTAACATGATTGTTCAGCGTCAATGACGACACAAGAAACGTAACGATGCCAAGTTTTAATATCGATTCCTCGAAATTCCGATATTTCATCCCGACACTCGCTACCGGAATGGAAGTATAGGGTTAATCCGCTACCGTAATTATTCCAATAGTTTCGAAAATTGGGCCCCTTATGATTCAAAGACTAATGTTTCTCGCGCGGCATCAGGGTGTGACAGGCTGCGCGCGCAGATACTGTACCTCTCCCTTGGCCGGACCATTGGCTGGACTCTCCCCGCTCGCTCACCGTAAATTCACCTAACTGGTATGGGTCATACCATCTCCTAGATGAACTCCTGCGTTCCATGCCTCGTGCCCACAATTGCGAAACCCGCAAACTATGGCGAAAGCCGCAAGCAGCTGCGCAGCAGCAACATGCTTAAGGGAACTACAACGGACGCTCATGTATACCGAGGAACGGAAAAAAATAGGGAATGGGGAAGCTTTTTTGAGTGAGTGATCTGCAATGACAAAATTACTGCCCCCCCCCCCCCAGGGACTTCCAACTTAAACACCCAGCTTAACATGGAACTCACGCTATGAATATATTAAAATTGAAATGAAATAGTATAATAAATTATTCAAATACTGATTATATAACTAATTTAATATTATTTCCTAAAATTATGACAGCGCTTTTCCGCCGCCCTTTCCTTTTCCAATTCCCCGACTCAAAAGTCTACACCTCCCCCACCCCCTCCTCTTAAAAAAAAGTTCACTCCTGTTTGTACGTGCACACGCGCAATACGCTAGGGAGCTGCCACCCACTGCTCTTAATTCTTTCTCTGTCTGTATAATCAACAAACATGGCTGACGTAGAACACACAACTGCAATATTGCCAAGCAAAACCAGTTTATATTCCCCTTAGTAATTTGTTTATTTTTACGTTCTTCGAGGTTAGGTATATTTTTCCAATATGTCAATCAACAGAAAATAATAACATTTGTGACAACATACCTACGCGAACGTAGTTTCGTCACAAGTTTCTGTAATCAAAATGTAATGCAAGCATATGAGCTAAATTATGAAACGAGAATTTGATTAGTGTCAGTCAAACAGAGCTGGGCGTCCCAGTAGTTCAGAGAGCGCAAAAAGGCAGGCATACACGGCCAAACAAACGCTTCATATTTCCTGCATCCTTTGGTATGCGCCGCATTAATGTAACATACTTTTAGTAGACGCAGTCACATAATTTCGGCTCTTAATTGAGCCCAAAGGATACACGTTTGAAATTTTACTCCACACTATACAACTAAATAAAGTACATAAAGTACTTCACTCCCAGGCTAGGCTGCGACATCACATAGAACCTGCGAAAAAGTGAAAGTGCCATTATATTCTGATATGAACTCTTACTCCGCCAATAGATTCAGTGTAAACAAAATTATCCGTGTCAGGTAACATACTGATCGGGGAGAGATTTTGAAAATGTGTCACATTTCGTCCGGCAATAGCAATTGTATCCCAGATACCAAGCATGCAGGAGCCTCGTAACCATGCCCGTAATCTTCCTCTTAGAATCCAAAGCAGTGGAACTGGGATTACGAAACTACTTTATAAGAGCTAAATGACATCACAAGAATAATCCGAACATCGCCACTTTAACTTCTTCACTCAGTTCAACAGAACTCACACGAGAAAAGCAGATATTTTACGACGGATACAAAAGTAAACCAGAAATTGGATCTTACAAAAAAAAATTAACCCGAAATGTTTCTAATAAATCTCAGTTGTGCAGCATACAACTGAGAGATGCACTAAAAGTTCTGAGTAAATCACACGGATCCAGCATAACCCTAGATTGTCCATCTGCTACGCCTCACTGAATCACAACTTGGGAACTTGACATCGTAATATCCCTAACAACTAATCTTCATGCTTGCACCATGAAATTGTTACTACGATGCTAATTCTAGTTACTTGGTACCATCTGTAAAAGTAGGCCTAATATTCACGCACCAATTTCAATTACTAAACTCAAAGGCTAATATTCATGTCACACTCAGTATATATCTCCGTTCGCGATAATCTTTCAAAAATACGCGCGCACATGCACATACACACACACACACACACACACACACACACATATATATATATATAAACATAATATATAATATAATAACATTATATATATATATAAAACAGCAGAGGCGAGATGAAGAACATGGGCATATAATGTTTTAACGCATCAGGTGCACAATATTAAATGGGTGTGGAACCACTATATCAACGCGGGCGAGCACCGGGGAAACGATAAACTAAATCTCAAAAGTGCGTACTTTCTTCTTCTTCGTCTTATCCCATTCATGTGGGATCGACGTTTCGGGCAAGTCTCTTCCATTTAGCCCTTTTCCAAAGGTCGTTCTCGTTTAATTGCTTCTCTCCGATATCTTCTCTCACACAGTCCATCGAACTTCTTCTCGGTCTTCCTCTCTCCCTTCTGCCTACCACCTCCAGGCGAAGAACTTTTTTTCCCACATAATTGTCATTCCTGTGTTTAATGTGACCATACCACAGCATCCTTATTTCTTGTACTTTTTTAGTCAGTTCTTTCACTTTGACAGTGCCCCAAGTTGTTCTTGATGTGGTCTAACCTAGAGACACCTCACATCCAGTGCGTACCTACGAATGCATTACTGTTTTTCCGCTAAATATCGATTCCACAACAACTACCGCACTCGCCCACTTCTCCGGTTATCCTAATGGCATGTCTCATTCGCCTTAGTGCTGAATAGTTACTGATCATCACCACATTGGGTTTACGGATGTTCCATCACAACTTGACAGTAGAAATTCTGCATTATGGTTTGAGTCAACAGGATACGTTGTACTGCTTAGTGAATTTTCTCACGTTGATATCGTCTTACCAGCAGCGCGGGTGAGGCGCATGACGTGATTGACACGCGCCTTCTTTATCGACAGTTCGCACACTTTCGAGAATGGCGGGAACATTGTCCCTTTTGACAAACGTTACGACGCCGAATGATGTCATCTCTGGGTTGCATAGTTGTGGAATCATCTATCAATGTGCTATTGATTCATGGGGAAGCTACATGCAGTGACAGTTAGCTGCAAGGCTCTATCGTGAATGCAACCAGGCAGAAGGCACCCATGAAGTCTCCTGCCAAACTTTCGGAGTTGTGGTGTGCAGGCGACCCTTTGAGAACACGTTCTTATTGGATTCAAGGATCAACCATCCACCAGCATTCACGCAATTTCACATGGGCTGGGTTCATCACACATGTGCGTGTGGAAAATTTTGTACGAGCAGTAGCTGCACACCTTGACCCCTGCAACAAGCACTGTAATCAGGGGTCATTATGGGTCATGTGGTGGTGGTGGTGGTAGTGGTGGGGTCATTTTGGAGTCCATATGAGTCATTTTGGAGTCAGAGATTGATTTCCGCATGTGCTGTCTTAGTGCCTGCATGTGATTGGTCAGCTGCAATATCGTGGCAGCCCGATGATTGGCTGGTAGGTGTCTGCACAATGTATTATTTGTACAGTATGATTGGTTCAAGATCAATATTCCGCCATAGGGCTAGCACACTCGTATATTATAAGCAGTAGGGAGGTAAGCTGAGAGGTTTAGTTTGACAGCAGCTGCATGGAAGGTGAATCGTCTCTGCTAGGTTCTGCCTCTTCACATTTTTTTTTCAAGTTTTTGTTTTTAAGGTCATGGGGTCGAGGTAGTCTGCATATAATATGGTTGTAGTAGTCTGTAATGTAATATGGTTGCTGACTTTTATTAATTTTTTCTCGAGTTTTTTAGTTTTTAAGGTCATGGGGTCAATATCGAAGTAGTCTGCATCTAATATGCCATAGTAGTCTATCATCTAATGTGCTTGCTGGCTTTTATGTATGTTTTCTCGAATTTTTGTTTTCAAGGTTATGAGGTCAAGTTCGAGGTAGTCTGCATCTAATATGGTTGGTAGTAGTCTGAGATTTAATATGCATGTTTACTTTCATGTGTTCTATAGTTTTTGTTTTCAAGGTCACGGAGTCATGGTCATGGACTTCCAATATGGCGGATGGGTGATGTATACCAAGATGTCTGTCGCCTACCAAGATGGCGGTCGTCTACCAAGATAGCAGTCACCTACCAAGATGGATGACTGGGTATGGGCGAGGGGGTGGAGGCCTGCCGATTAATTATTTGGAGAGGGGGTGAGGGGGGACCTCGGGAAATTTTACTTTTACAATAATTTCGTAGTAATTTTTAATATATTTTTTGGGGATTTTTTTTTTTTTTTTTGGAATTTTTCGGATTTTCCAGGTCAAATGTCATCTGCATACAATATGGATGCAAGATGGCTGACAACAAACATAGCTGATGGTTAGGTTTGACTACGATCCTCCATCCCTTGTATAGATTTGGCATACCCTATGCCTATAAAACCAATATGGTCGCCACTGCCCTGCCGGTCCTAAGGAAGCCCTGAAATTACATAAATTGACTGAAGATTGGATTTAAAGGGCTTCCTACTGCATATAAGGGGCTTCTACCCTTTTTGGGGACTTCTACCTTTCTTTGAGAGGAAAATGGCAATTTTTAGGGGAAAAGAGAAGTTTTTGGGTATTTTCGTCAATTTTGATGGGGGGGGGGGGGGAAGGGGGCAAATGGCGATCGGTGACGTAACAACGTGGCGGCGGTCGAATCCTGCAATCGTACGCCAGACGCCATGCCTCAGAACATACTAAATCCTACTACTTACTTGCACACCGTTCGTTATTCACTAAGCGTATTATCCCTCAAATTAACCAGTACTGCATTCACATAGTGTAGCGCGGGTGGTAGATTTGTTGCCTACCCTTGCACTGTTACACTGCATCTCCGATATTTTGAGTGACGTTTTATCGAAAACGGTTTACCGGAAGAGTTCTTCATTTTCCCATGGTGATTAATAAGTTACCTCTAATTTTTCATCACCGCCTGGTGTTCCAAAGTTGTATGAGAAAATAGGATGACTACCCTTACCTATGTACTGAAGGGGGAGGATTTAACCAACCACATTTGAACACATTTTAAATCTCTATTTCGTGAAACAAGATTCCGACTTTTTTCATTCCATCTCAAATACTTCTCGATATTTTTACGTTCATGCATTTCAAACTTCGATTTTCGCATTCACCACACGATAGTGTGTGTTACTGTACAGCCCACCATATTATTCATAAGGAATCACATCCTGGAGTTTGGCACATGATTTCTGGTCAATGTACATACAATTGTAACTAATTAAAGTAAATTTGGCCCTTTTATTTATGATCACCGTTTCACTAACCTGCCCGTGAGAGTATTGTTTTAGTAATGCTACCACCTCTGTTTTAAATCATACAACATGAAAGCATTTTTTTCTCAGCAGATACTGCTGGAAAATAATACGAGTAGTGATTCTGTAACCATTTACGAAAGCTTGGGTAGTCATTACTTATGCTCAATCGAGCCAAACATTTCAATACAAAAATGTGGCAAAAAAATAATCTACGATGCTAGGGCTGGAATAAGCTATACTAGGCACTGGATAACTTACTAGCTATTTATTATTTTTCGGAACTCACTGTTCATGATGTATAATTTACGTGTAACATAGGCTATTCACGGTAAAGTGAGCCCATTTCAAAGCCCGTTCATTTGGAGTAATAGCCAGTAAATATATTTTATTTTAGCTATAGACCTTAACTTCCACGTGCGTTGGAATCTGCGCACTGTGTTTATAACTAACATGGCAATAT
Organism: Dryococelus australis; assembly: GCA_029891345.1. Lineage (NCBI taxonomy): Eukaryota > Metazoa > Arthropoda > Insecta > Phasmatodea > Phasmatidae > Dryococelus > Dryococelus australis. The sequence goes on along the minus strand of CM056993.1, from coordinate 111,341,066 downwards.
TTATTTTAAAATGTGGTAAAAAAAAAAAGGTTGAAATAAAAAAGTAGCTAGGGCCTCAAAAGTGCTCACCTTACTGCGAACAGCCTATTTCGAATCACAATTCATGTTAAGTAAATTTTTGCCCAGAAAGTTCGAACCACTTATCACAACACGAAGCAACATTAATAATGTGGTAACCCATTTGCTTAAGTTATTCCTTATGAGACTACTTTCCTGGAGCTATTTTCCGAAAATGAAAATCAGAAGCAGTGGAGAGGTAAGCAAACACTGTCAGGAGCATAAAACGGCCCATCACCCGCTATAGTACTGAACTGGAGTAAGGCTTTTTGCCGTGTTTCGTATAGAACTACGGTACTTTAAGACGTTGCAACTTTATTGGTAGGAAGTTTGTACTAAAGTTCAACATAGAACTATAAACAAGTTTCGCACAATCTTTGAAAAAGTATTAATTTGAAAATGCCAGTTTCGGCTATGTTAATGGCGATAAGTGTTCAAAATTGTGTTCCAGGCCAGTCCGAAAATGTTTCACGTGAAAACAGACTGCAAACACGTTCCGCAGGTTGTTTGAAAACAAATATTTCAAACACTCAGCAACGCAGTTAGCGCCGAGGTAAGTGGGCACAGATGGCAATGTGTGAGGGTACGATAATATCAAGAATGTTATAAGGAATTAGAAGAATGTAAACATCCAATTGCAACGCCACGGGCGGTTACTACGAACGAACTCTTTAGAACACGACTCACCGCTTGTTACCGCCCTCACGTTGCGTGCACTCCAGTCAACGTTGCCCTTCACATTCCTAGTACCTATACAATTATCGACATAAAAAAATCTCTAAGCACAAAGTCTTTTCTTAAAGCGTTTTGGATCGCACAACAATGCGGTGGTTTCGTCATTGTTATCATGATCTTTCTGTGAGTAACCGATGACACGGAAGCCAAACAATTTTTATTTACGATATGCCAATTCTGGCAACAGTGCTTCAACTTGCGTAATTGGTGAGAAAGAAAAATGAAGTGACACAACTATTAAAATTTGAAACTCAATCGCAAAGTTACTAATAATTGCAATACGAGTTAAAAATAAAATTAAGATCCGCACTACAAGTTGTAGTTTAGTGTATATAATATGACAAGGATGAAAAATATCAGGGATTAATTACGAAAACTCATGTAACACATTCAATCGTTCGCGGAATGCCGATACGTAACCGGAGTGTGTGGCAAATGGTTTCTCACTCTTAACAGCTTGGTTTACACGATATTCTACTTTAGCACCTTCCCGCCGCCGACCTTCGCCGAATTTCTCCTTCGAATTCACGTTACGTAAGCCTCGATTAACAACACGCTGTTAGCAACTAAAATATATAACAGGAAACAAAAAAATTACGCCAAACCCTTTACAGTAGTTATCTTGGCTGCGTCAGACCACGGGCGAGCCATTCGACATAAAATCCACACTTATTTTGTCACCACTAACAAGTAAAGCTCGGTTCACGATGAAAAACCTGTACATAACGAACGTATACGTAAACAGCTCTGACGTATGAATCGTATCATAAATACCTACTTTTATTTTGATACGTACACGTTCGTTATGTACACGTTTTTCATTGTGAACCGACCTTAACATCACAGCCCAAGTTTTTTTTTTTTAAGGATGAGAATAGGGAGGGGAAAATACTGCATTTGACTGCTTTTATAAGATTGTCAATGTACAAATGTTGTGTTCTATTCATTAATATATTACTTATAAAAAACGGTCGAGAATATTTAAAAAATAACACATTACATTTACAACCGTGCTACGTGGTGGCAACGAACACGAAAAATTCCACTTGCCATTATCGCGTTAGTGGACAAATCTCTTTGTCTACGAGCAAAAAGGCTCTCTGAAACACATCTACCCCGCAGTAATCATATTCCATTCCACACGTGGGAGTAACACTTGTGCTGTTCTTACACCGCTGATGCGAGTATCTAAAGAAGGCAGTGTTCAAGTGTTACGTCATCACTAAGCCTGTCCTCAGCTCGCGCTAACAATTAAAACATTCCACATTCACTCCTAACCAGCTTATAATTTACGATAGCTACTGCGGCGCTCACGTACCGTGGTCTACAACACGTTCCCATTACCCTCATAGCCGTGTTTATACAGGTTGTCAGGTAATTCACGGATAAGGACTCACCGCACAAATATGTGATCAAAACTATGTAGATGGAAAACATTCTTTGGTAAAAAAAAAAAGGGCGTAAGACCCTTAGTTTACGAGAAAAACGACATTAAAGTAGATAAAATGACTTAATTTCACGTTAAGTACAGCATGCAGCATCAGCATAGAAAAGTCGAAATGTCATAACAGATGTTCGGAGTTTTCTCTGCCCATAGAAATTGACTTTTTTGCACGCTGGATGCATGCAGCATGCACGGAGCTACGCCGCCGGATGCAGCCATGGCCACTGCCATGCCCTAGCCACTAGGAAACAACCAAAGTATGTATTTGTAGAACCCGCAATACAAACAAACATAAATACTTCTGATATAAGTAAAGATAACTAATCACTTGAACGTATGGACACAGTAATGATACAACTGTTAAGTTCTTGATACACAAAAATTAATATTTCTTCTCTCCACACGAGTTTTACGCCGGACAAAAGTATTCGTACACTCACGTAACAGTAATCGTCTCGAACGAAAAACAATGGTGACTTCAGTCACTCAGTACTTGGTGTGCCTACCTCGTATATGTATCACTTTCCTTAGTCTCTTGCTCATACTGTGCACCAGATTTCCAGTTGTCTCTGTTCCTATACTATGCCATTCCTTCGTAAGACATTCTTTTGTGATTTACTAGATATGTGGTGTTTTCGTACTATTCTTTCCAGTTCACTCCAGAGATGCTCAATATGATTCGAGATTGAAATTGCTGGGGTTTAAGGGTGTGGGGCGCAATAAAAGCACCCATAATCGGACAATCTCGACTGTATGCTTGAGGTCGTTGTGGTGCTGGAAGCAGTAATCGTTTCTCAAACACAGTTTCTCTACACTCATCTTAAAATTGTCCTTCAGAATAAATAAATAAATGAATCTGTCCATAGTTCCGTCAATGAAAACCAGTTCTCCGACACCAGACACGGCCATACACCCCCAGACCATAACACCACCTCCACCATGTTTCATGGTAGCTTGAAGATTCTGGATGTCAAGAGCAGTATTGGGCCTTCTCCAAACCAAAACACGACCATTTTTATGAAACACGTTGAATTGACTTTCATCCGAGAAAACAACGCTGTCCCAGAAATAGAGGTCCTTCCTACATAAGCATTTGCGAACTCTAATCCGCTCTTCCGATTCTTCTTGCTTATGTAGGGCTTCTTTCTGGGTACCCTAGCTCTGTATCCTGCACGATTGATGAGACGACTTATTCCCGTGGAGGTCAGCAAGCTCCACCTCGAACCTTCTCTGTCACGTACCACGAGTAGTTTCTCTGCTGCCATCTACACCGTCGAAGAAGGCCTCTACCTTCGTCCGGCAAGCCAATGTTACCAAGGCAGGTCAGACCCCTTAACATCGCTCCAGCTTATATCCCCACCAGGGTACTCACTCACCCATCACTCGCAAGCGCACAACCCAAGGCTCAATGCGCAATTATAGAAGTGGCCAAAGCCAACCAACCAGGCACCAGGAGAAGGCCCCTTTCAAGCAGTGACCCCTGTTTCACCATCGCCCAGTAGGAGAAGTACCTCGGCCTCGCCCTCTTAACTGCCACTCTGACTCGGGGTGAACGACGAGGTGACTGTCTCACATACACAGCTGGTAAAGGAAAAAGAGTGATAGCTGGAGAAACAGCCCTGTTGACTTTTCATGTTTCAATAGTGGCACATGGGTTGGCTTGCACCACTATAAGGGAAAACACCACAGGTCCAATTGTTATTACAAATTCTCAGCAAAAACATTTTCCATTGGGTGGGAGATGTTGCCCCATAGCATATTGGACATTGCCAACACCATTATATGTATGCTTTGAATGTGAAAAAGACTGTACTAACTCAAAACGGGCGAAAGGCTGGTTTTAGTCCAAAATGGAATTATAAAAAAAAGCCTTGGAGCCACCCAACTGCAAAATTCACTGATAAGCTGCCCAACAAAGCTACCACTCCGTACATCATAGGATTCTCTGGACAGCTGGCTCGACTCCTCAGGAAAAATAATATCTACACAATACTTAAACCTATAACAAGATTGGAAACTCTCTTGTCTGAGTAAACGAGAAGACCCCAGCAGAACAACTAGCAGGTGTATACCAGATTATCTGCTTGTGTGGAAAGGTGTACATAGGACAAACTTGAAGGAGAGTCATCACCAGGGTCAAGGAACACATCAGAGACTACAAACAGGAAATTATTCGGTCGGCCATAGTAGAATCAGGTAAAATCAAGCACAGTACTGAGTTTGACAGATATAGTAAAATAGCAAATATCTCCAATTACACGAAAAGACATATCTGAGAGGCAACAGAAATATCAAAACATCCATCCAAAATAAACAGGGAAGACTGTATTAAATTAAGCAATATCTGGGCACCACTTTCAAAAACCACAAAAATTGGCTGGAAGGTAGGCCAGAGACCAACTTGTCCCTGATTGGCCAACCAGCTCAGCCAAGCAGGATGGAAGCAACCAGAGATTGCCTAAACATCTGCCAACCAGAGTATAGACAGCTACAGATTGGCCAACAGCTCCAGCCAATCAGGAAGCACACTGAACAGCCCACAGTATATAAAGGCAGGAGGACCTCACAGAGACTCAAAGCTGAATTTGGCCAGTGGATCGGGGAGGTTCCAGCTGAGCAGTGTAGAAAGGCGGATGCAACACACCTCCACTCCCAATGAGAAAACCCAGAAGAGCTGTGCTACAGAAGACCTGCAAATGTCGACTGAAGATAAGCAAGCAGGCGCACTTATTAGTGTGCTGCGCAACTTTTTCGGAAAGACAATGATGCAAGACGTACTTTTCAACAATAGAGATTAGACAACTTCTGCTCTATCCTTATTTCAGTTTAGCCAGGAGATAGAAGTTTATATTTTCCTTTGTCCCCACGTAAAGTAAGATTATACAGTCTGCCTTGCAGATGGTTTTATTCACCAGCCCACTGTAACAATGCTTAGATACAGTGAGTTCTTATACACCCCATTAGATAGCATTAGTAGGGGGATATCACTTGTCTTACCTTTTCTTCACTTCCAGCCGGCCAGTGACATCACACAGGCAAGTCATGCATTCACTACCCCTCACTCTGTGACCACCCCTTGCCTTAGGGGCACCAGCCAATCAGCATCGGGCAGTGGTCCGAATTAGTATAAAAGGAGAAATATCACGCGTCTCTTGACCGGTCTTTGTTTCTATAGTCGCTCAGATCCGACCAGATTAAGCAGTCTTCAATCTCCAGCACGCGTTGCTCGGACACTATCATCTACACCCTCTTTCATCACTTAAGCTACACTTGCAATAGTTAGGCTATGTTAGTTAGGCTCTCTCCCAGCTATGCACCCGGCAAACCTGTTAACCCTGCAGTATACAGACTTATCTGTAGTGTACCTAGCCTTACAGTCTTTCTCAGGACTCATCCCGTCACCTCCTTGCTTAATATACCTAGCTACGTCTCAGATTTCCTACTGTATGTCATTGCACATGATACCTAAGTACAACAATGCAAGAGTTGATTTCTTAGACGTTCAGCATCACACCCAGCATTCCCCTATTGTTACTTAGGTCACCTCCACTGATCCACTTAACAGTGTATTCTAGCTTTCCGGTTAATATTTGTGCCATTGACCAGGAGTTAGGGTGCATTCATCACATGTTTTCTTCCTTTACTGGAATAAAATGTGGGTCAGCTTTTACTTTGAGTTCTTTCCTGTATACATAGCACCTTTCTGTAACTACCCTCACTTAACAATACCACAATACCGCAGGTGATCCTAAGAAACTTACTCGAACGTGCCAAAACACTAACCTTTTCCCCACATGCACTAGTATAGGCCACCCTTCCCATCAATCACCTGGGATTGAATGAAAGGAGGAGCCACACAGATACACTGTCCTGAAAACAGCTTGTCAGCTCGGTGTTCATTGGTCTCTCCACTACAGTCTCTGCCAAGAGTGTCTGATGTCCACTGAGTTGGGAAGACGAACAGGGCCACACACCCATGTGCGACCTTGGACAGGTGAGGCGTGACTTCCATCGTGAACAGCAGTCTCTACCAGGCATTGGAATAAGGTGTCCACGAGTCCCAGGCCCGCAGGAGGTGCCAAATGTAAGTTGCACAAAGAGCCTGCCGTCTTGGTGCAGTAATAGTAGGGTAAATTACACTTCCCGATGCCCTATTCCAAGCGGAGTAGGCTGAAGGAAAGACTGCAGCATGTTCTCTTGGCTTCTGGCCTTTCACAAGAGTATCAGCCCTCCCTGGCATCTCACATAGTTTAGAGCCATGAGCACAAGCACAAGCTTTGCACCATCTTCAAGGTCCAGTGGAAGTCGCTATACCAAGAAATCTGTTCAATCCACTACAGAATAACGCCTCAACAGAGTACTCTTGGTAGATAGCTAAACACTTGAGCCAACCGATCAGCCATATACACTAGTCGTCGCATACATGGTTCTTGCCATATGGCCCCCTACTCCACAACTAAAGCCTCAATTCACACCCGCCTGCTACACTGTATCTGCACCTGCACCAGCCTGCACTAACATCACTCCAGCAACCCGTCACCCAGGTATCACCAAAGCTCCAGCGGCACCTAAGTGTCGAATTGTTTTGCCCATACTTGATTTTGTGTCCTGCCGCAAAGCAATCTGGCCAGTTTTGAATACCCCGACAGAACTGAAACCCTGTTCATTGTAGAAGTGCCTGGCTTAGCTTCAAGCCAAAAAGCTTTGGACACCATCTATTGTGAAAAGACAAGTGAGTATACATTCCTGGTACGCTACGCATCAAGTAAAAGGGGTCAAGCTAGAACCTTTTTATGGTGCCCAATGTGGGGCATGACTGTCGAAGTTGCACGAGGCAGTACGGACAAGTAGCCACGACTGCCAACTCCACATCTACAGAGCCCTGAAATTGTCAGACTTCAGGGAATCTCAGAAAACACCCTGTGGCACCCATCTATACAGCTACCATGTCCCATTTCAGTACATAGTCAAGTCAGTTATCAACGAGAACCTCAACTCTTGGAGTTTGCCGCCCAACCGCACGAGGACCCCTGCACATTCTTCAATGAATACAAACGGGAATTCCGCCTTCACGAGATTCTCGAGAAACACTGGGTTTCTTGTGCCCAGATCAGACTGAAAGGAAAGGCCCTCGATTGGTGGACCATCTACAGAGAATGCGTAGCAAACTGGGAGCAGCTCAGCACCCATTTGCCACAGAATTTCGGTGGAGAAGAGTTAGTTGCCCACCTTACGACTGAATTCTACAGCCAACATCAGAACCCAGGGGATGATGTTGAAAACTTCGTAAGGAGAAAAGTACACATGTACCGACGAATATTTCCTGACGGGGATGAAGACAGATGCATTTGCAAGATCATGCGTCTATTGTTGCACAGATACTGATCTTGGTATTGTTGCCACAGATACTGATCTTACTACCCAAACCTGCGTCCGTAGACAAAGTTATTGACCGAGCACGTGAAGCTGAACAAAATTTCCGGGCACAAACTTTGTTCAACCAACCCAAGCCGGTTAGACCCGTCAACGAAGGAAAGGCAGGAGAGCAATGCACCAAGCCACCCCCGCCACCTCTACCACAAGCCCCAAGTTTACCAAAGTGGTGGTACTTCTCAGGGAATCATTACAATAGGGATTGCCCAGAGAAACTACAGCAGCAGCTCAAACGCATGGATTCACGGGATGCAACGCAGACGCCGCGACCCACCCAGGTCGAAGTGGCCCCGCAAAGTAAACCGTCCAAGGGAATCGACTACGCTGGGCGAAAGAAGGGAGCAATTCCATCGGCCAAATGGAACCAACCATCAAGCTCATAAATGAAGATGCAGACATACCTTTAGCGCCCTACATAGAGATCACTATAAATGGCAGAAATGCCTTAGCCCACTAAGGTTCTGCAGGATCAGGGAATTTTATACGCTGCGACCTACTCCAAAAGCAGCAGCTTGAGGAATCGGAACCTCAGACCAAGGCGGTAAGAATGGCCAAACCTGAATGCATTCTCGCCGTGGACGGACACACCTCAATGCCATTCGAACACCAGACCCTGGCAGCTCACGCAGATTTTGTCATCACACCAGATATCGAGAAGGATGTTATCCTTGGACGTCCATGGCCAAGTGAGCAACAATGCATCATGGATCACGGGAAATGTTAGGTATACCTGGGCGACGGGTGTCGAGTCACATTACATTGGGAATATCAGGCCGTATCACAAGAAACTACCATTCTTGATGCTCAGGAAATCCAACATGAACTGATGGAAGTGCAGATCCAGCAGGTAAAGGATGTCTTGGACGAACAAGCAGCCGCCTTTCAAACTGGTGGAAACTTATGTCAGACATGAACCATCCAGCATGAGATCCCACTGAATAACTCCACGCCTATCTACAACTGGCCATTTAGTCTCAGCGAGATGCCGAAAGTTGATAATGGAGCAGACAGAAGAAATGAAGCGGCAAGGGACTGTCGAACCTTTAACGTTTCCCTACAATTATCATGTGGTACTGGTCCCGAAAAAGGATGGGCAATTACTCTTTTGCATAAGCCATAAAGCTCTGAATGACGCCACCCTCCCCACTCCTCCACTGGCTCTCTAACTCGCACACACACTGCACAACATAGGCGAGGCCCAAATTTCTAGCATTCTAGACATGCAGTCACGCTACTAGCAAATAGCCCTGCATCCGGATAGTCGACCATACACAGCCTTCACATCTCCAGACGGGGAAACTCTGCAGTTCAAGGTCATGCCCTTCAGACTTAAGAACGCACCAGCCACATTCCAGCGCCTAATGTCTTCCGAAGTCTAAACCGGATACATAAGCCAGTTTTGTTTCACCTAGCTGGATAACATAATAATCTACTCCTAAACCTGGGGGGAGAATTTCTCCCACTTGCAGAAAGTACTGGAACAACTAGAACTGCATGAGCTCACGGCCAAGCTCTCCAACAGCCACTTTGGAAGAACTTCCATTGAATACTTAGGCCACGCCGTGTCCATGAAGGGCAACTACCCGCAAGACAAATCACTTTGAGCCATTCAGGAAGCAGAGGAACCCCACACGAAGAAGCAGCTTTGTCAATTCTTAGGACTCTGCAACTCGCTCAAGGATTTTGTTCCAAATATCGCCAAAATAATGGCACCTGTACCCACTGCTCGAGAAAGATGCCAGGTGGAAATAGACCCCGGAATACCGAGCCGCCTTCGAAATCCTCAAGGCCAGCTTTCAACACATTGACCGCCTACATCGCCCTCAGCAGAAGGGACTCCTCATCTTGCAGATGGACACTTGTATGAATGGATCGGGAGCCTTTCTTTACCAGAAGGATCCTGAAGGCAGACCTCTGGTCATTGCTTACGCCAGCACTCGCCTGGACCCGGCGGAACAAAAGTACCACATCAACGAGAAAGAGTGTCTTGCAGCAATATGGGAAATTGAAAGTTTTGCTACCACTTGGAAGGGAACTACTTCAACCTTTGAACAGACAGGAAGGTGCTCAAATGGCTTAGGGAAGCCATGCACAACAAAGCTAAACTAAGACGATAGGACCTCCTGTTTTAGGAATTCGACTGTCAAGAGCAGCATTGTCTAGGAACCCAGAACGACCTACCCGGCGCCTTATCCCGCCTGCCTAGCTCAAGAGAAGACACCACGCCGGACAAAGCTATGGGCTGCATTCTCTCTCCGGAACCACAGAAACTGCAGCCGTAAGAACAAATCCGACTACTGCAGTTATAGCTAAACCTCAACCAAATCGAACAACACCAGCAATTCGACCCAGAGATCAAAGATCTACTCCAACAATACCCACAAAGGTATGAAATGCATGACAGTGTTGTGTCGTCAGGCAACTGCCAGCTGGAAGCCTCTTGAAAGATCTTGTTGCCTCGAGCTCTGTGGAAAGATGTGTGTCGTCATTTCCACAATCACCCAGATGCAGGACATCCCGGAATCCGAGAAACGCTCGCCGATTTCAGTGTTTGGTATATATGGGATGGCATGAGTCATGATGTCTGATGGCATGTCAACGAATCCCCTCGATGCTGCCAACACAAGACATATCCAGCCCGGCGGAATACTGCGAAGCCTCCGAAGCAGTACGCACCTTGGAATCAAGTTGCAGCAGATTTAATAGGACCCTATCCCAGAAGCAGAGAGAACTGATACCTGCTTGTGATCACGGATATGTTTTTTTTGTTGGGTAGAACTTTATCCCTACCTAGCCAATAAACCCAGTATATTATTGCCAAATTCAATCAGGAAGTATTTTCACGCTGGGGATATCCACAAAACATTCTAACCGACAATAGCACTCAGTTTATCAGAATGCAGTGGCATAAAGCTTGCCAAGGATGGGAAGTTGATACATGGATGACGCAACCGTACCACCCCCAAGCCAACCCAACAGATCAGTGAAACCAGGAACTCAAGAAGTGCCTACGTTTGAGCCTAGAAGAATATCAATGCCATTGGGACCACCATCTGCTGAGAATACTCTTCGCCCTATGCAGGAGAACAAATAAAGTTACAGCTTCCAGCCTAAGTCAACTTCTGCACTCTTCAATGACCCGGAGAATGGCAATGGGAGCACATCCCTAACACTATGCCACAGCCTGAAGCTATTCATCGAGCTGCCAAGTTACGCTTCGAAAGAGCCCGGGAGCAAAAAGAAGAGTATGTAAGCCGGAAATATCCACCTCCTCACACTAGAGTCCGCGCCTCCGCCTTGGGAGAGACGTACTTCGCAGTCACCCACCAAGTAAAGGGGGTAACCAGTTCAGCGCTGGATTGGTTGGCAAGTGGAAAGGACTCTATAAGGTCGTCAGACGCCAGGAGAATGTTTATTGGGCCGAGGATCATTGTGGAAGGATCAGAAAAGCTACCCAAGGCCAGATGCACCCATACCCAAAGCCGCCACAGCACCTCCCCAGTATATGCAATCACAGTTAACTACCAACCCATTGGACAATGATAAGGAATGAAGCTCTACAGCCACCTACACGGAAGAATGGACATTGCCATCAGCCTGGAAAGATAAAAGAGAATCACCGGTAACAACAAATTACTTCACAGAACCTGTTAGGACGTTGGTTCCTAATTTGAGCAGAGTGAAGATTTCCGAAAGGACTGTACCATCCACCCCCACTGATTTTCACAAGAAGTTCACGAAGCACCCTGAAAAGTGGGATCCTAGTACTACAGAAATATCCTGGAGAAGTCTCGCGGACCGAAGAACGAGCCAAAAGCGACTCTACTCAACCGCCGGCACCGGAAGAACTACGTCAGCCAGTACTGCCAGAGTGCCAGATTGCCAGTGCCCCCAAAGCCTGCATCACAATGGACTGCACCAGCCACGCAAGCAAGCACCGCCAGTCAGGAACCATCGACAACGGATACCATCGCAGCCGGTCCTGCTGAGCAGCCACCGTCCTCTACGAGGGCAGCACCCAGAGCAACCAGTATCCACGAGGTCCAGCAGCCTGCAGCGGACCAGCTCTCTGTCAAGGAAACTGTCACCCCAGATTGTGTGGACATCCTAGCAGTGCAGTCAACGCTCAGCTGAAATTGATGTACATGAGGACACTCAAAGTGATGTACATGAGGACACTCCCCCTGACCAATCAGAGCTGCAAAAGCCTGACATCAGGCCAATCACGGTGTACCACACCGAGCAAACACCTAATCATTTTTTGCATTATGTAGTGTCCATTCTCTTAACTTGGTGGATACTGAAGCTGCTCTATGAAACTGCAATGAAGCTGTCACCTTTTTCAGCATTGTGCAAGAAGTATACATTACTAATAATTTTTCTGCCTCTAATCATTGGTGCTTTGTGCTTAATAAACACTTAACATCTTTAATTGTGAAACCCCTTAGCAAAAATGATGAGGTCATTGTTTTAAGTTTGTGTGTTGAGTAACTGTGTGCAAACAATTACCTATAAGACTAACAAGTTTAGCAAAGTCTTGCAAAGCAAAGAAATCAGCATTTGAATTCATTGCAAAAATTAAAAGTTTATTTGAACACATGCTAGTGGAAAAATATTTTGGAACACAGCGTTTGACACAAATGCAATGACTGAAACCCTTAGCATTGAGTCACAGCACCCAGTCAAATTACCACTACAGCCCAGAAGAAGAAAGCATCAATTTGACTGTGAATCACATGACAAATCTACTGCCAATGTAGACATAAAAAAGACACCCAAAAGGAACTTCTTTTTCTATGTATCGAATAGAGTTATCATTACATAGGACAAACATTTGTCCAACTGAAAACACATTACAATTTATTTGAATTTATATACATTATAAAATCGCAGAAAAATGGTGTACTCCAACAGAAGCATACAGACTTGAAGTAAGCACTAATTGATGAAAGCTATTGTGATATTAATTGTGTTCATCTACATTGACGGATGACACTTACTGACTCAGAAGAAAACGACTTCCCTTCAGCTATGCACAGTTTCCAAAACGCGCAGGATGGGGTCCCAACTGTATAATTACTACCAGAGCTGCTACAGGATATTCCCTGGATGTGGGGAATATTACAGACGTAAATGAATTATGCATTTCATCAGAGCGGTCAGTAAACAATGTCAAGCCCCCACCCCCCTTCATGAAGACATCAAGTTGAGTGAGCCAGCGGGCGAGCCACCGTTGCCACCCCTGAGGAAGCAAATAGTTGATGGGTGCACCGAGAGATAGCGTCACCAGTCAGCAATGGAGGCCTACAGACCGCCCTTAGCTCCACCCACAGACAAGTGCCTGTCACACCCCTACTCCAAGCCCAGGCGAGGACTCAGTCAGCAATACATGTACCCGAGGACCAATCAAACTCATCAGTCATTGTCTGGCTCTTTTAAGAGCCACATCAGCATGGCAGTTCACTCCACCACCTCTTGCACTGGAGCTCTCTGACCTCTTCATTGCCTGGATAACCAGAAGCTATTCAGCATCTCCGTAGCCAATATCCAGATCTCCCAGAGGCTGTCCGAAGCAGACATTTGTGAAGACGTCAACCCTCCCAATCAATTGCTCCCCGCAATGGCTACTTTATGACTCTTCAGGAAATGGGCCCTCTAAGTCCCTTCAGGACACGGAAACAGCATAGACAGGGAAGGTTACTTAGCTGCCTTAGTCGAAATTGCCATCCTTCAGTTTAGAAACAGGTCCCCTTCACCTGGATAATTGCGTAGTCTATTACTTCCGGTCAGCTCAAGGTAGTCAGGAGGTAGTACGGGCCATCGAGTTCTATTCCTCTCAGAATACACACGTTCCTAACCTACTCAGATTTCTCATTTCTTTAGGTGACTGAGATTCCTAGTAGACACCCCTCCCACAAAGAGTGGAACAGGAGACCAGGATGTGAACCCTCTATTTTACCGCCTAGTGTAGGACTGCAGACTCCTCCTCAGGGACTATAACGTCAGAGTACACACATATTCTACGGCCCCCCGTTCGGTGCACCCAGTGCATCAAACGGTAGAGCCACAACCACTAGCCATACTCCTCTAGGGAAGAGAGACCATTAGACTAGTTTTCACTCCATCCACCAAACCACGTGAGTTGCCAGAGGGAGTGTTTAGTCATATCTGGGTTGGACCTGTCCACCCCAGGACTACACCCGTCGTTGTCGGAATTTGAGCGATACAGAGAAAACCAGCTCTCCAACCACCGCACCATTTGTGTTGCCGGCTGGAGTAATGGTTAGGAATGGCGTCAATCCAGCTGCCGCAGTGGCAGAACACCTTAGCCAGGAAACTGTACGTCACCTGCTCCCCTGTGCCAAGGCAAGGTTTGGTACCCTTGTGCCTTATACCAAATGGGGTGGGAGAGACTTGGAAGAAAAGGACTGCAACCACTACCTACAAAGTTACCTGGGGCTGCACCTAGACTGATGAGGCACTCAGCCAAGAGAACCCCCGGGAACGAGCTCAGGCTGCCCGTAAGTTGGTGTGGCTTCACCCCCAGTTCCGTCCCCCTCTCTGTTCAAAGCTCCCCAGAAGATACCATGGACGCTGCATCCATTAGTAGCCACTACATGCCTAGGAATGAAGGTGCCCTTAGGACTAGCCTGTCCTTGGTTCAGCATCCGCCACTACCCCAGCCTGAACCAGGTTGCCAATAGCAGCAGTTCCAGCCGCAGCAGCCCCTTGAGGGCCCTCCAGCTACACCAGCAGCGGTTCCTCTACCAACAAGCCAACAGCGCCACCCAGCCACCCCGGCTTTGGCGTGAGTAAGCCATCAACCTAGGGTCACACCACCCAGCCGACAGCCAAGCCGAACACAGACTGTACCCAGCAGGCAGGTAACTGCCCACACTTTATACAGGTTGTGCCCCTGTAACCAATTAATTTTGTTCTCGCTGCCCATTAACCAGTGAAACAAGCCTGCATTATAAAAACCTGCTTGTATCGTAACATCACTCAAACGGAGCCGTGAGTGTCAAAAATTAATATTTAGAACTTCTAGTGCTTCTTTCTTTATAATGAACCTAAAAAACCTTCAGATAGTTCACTACACTTGCTAAAATACATTACTAGCAAACAAGCTCTGTAAGAACTTACCACATGTAACTGCTGTGGCACTCCAAATTACATTAACCCTTCCTCTGACAGTTGCATCCAAAGAAAGAAAATATTGTAAAGTCAAACTCATGTATTACCATGGTCTTAAGATCAAAAATGTTACAGGACTTTTAGTGAGACTGGCAACAGTCAATAAAACATGTTCTTGACGAGACTGATGCAGACTGAACCACTAAAGACTTTGCCCAAACAAAAGAAGCCCGACAAAATGAACATTTTAATTTCATGTTTAAGTAATTAATTGTTTAAATGTTTAAGTAAGTAATTAATTAAAAAAAAGCCCTAAAAGTGGACTTTTGAATTTCATGTATAAATAATCCAAGTTCTTTTCATTTGTTTATTAATACTGAAACATTTAATTACAAAGTATCAGATGTGATATAATTTTTAATAGGCTTATTAACACTCCAGTGCAAACTTTTTGCTTAGTTTATCATAATGTAATTAATAAAACTCACAATGGAAAACTATAAATTTGGTCTAACAACCTTCAAAAACTTTAAAAGTAAAATGTCAAGCTATTTAGTAAAGAGTTTACACTTATTTTACGTACATAATGTTATAACATATGCTCAATTAAAAAGAAATGACTGCAGGAATATATTTGTATTTGTACAGCTGTGAACAGGTTGCGGGGAACAAGGATGAGAAAACAGATGTAAAGAGTAAAGTAAGGGGGTACTAAAATACAATCTACACCAGCCTGCCCACGTAAATATTTTGCATTAGAGGGCCCTCAGTTGTAATTCTGTAGTTTTCAGTACTTCATTATCACTGTAATGAGTAAATACAAAATAACTGCACGCTTGGTTGGAAGGCAGAGGTACTCACCTCGAGGCGCTCTGTAGCCTTGACCAGACGATCGTAGTCGACAGAGCCCTGCACCGTAAGCAGTTCCATCATGTAGTCAGCCTCCTGCACGGACTGCTGCAGCACCTCCAGTTGGCGATGGAACCTGCGCCACAGGCTGAGACGGTCCTTCAAGAGTGCCAGCAGATGACGGCAGCGGTCCTCCAGGGCAGCGTGTTGGTCCTGTACCTGCGAGATGTCTCGCTCCACTTGCACAGGCGACATGGACACCCGCAGGCTGGTTGGCAGGTTGTGCAGCTGCTGCCGCAGAGCCATGATGTCTGCCCAGTGGCTCTCCAGCTCCTGTGCCACCACCTATCACACATACCTTCAGTCACCTTCTATTTACACAAATTATAATACCTACATACAAGATTTCATGTCACCACACAGCTACAGGCAGTTCATGGCTAACTGAGTACTTGTAACAAATTTGCTTATAATGGACTACAAATGTTCATTTTGTATCATCGGCTCTCAAAACCTTGTTGTTACGAGATGCCCAAATCTTTCAGCTCATTCATTTTGTATCATTCCACCATATGTAAAATTAGCATTGCCATAAGTTTGATCACTTTATTCGTGTGCCATACAATATAACTCTGGATTTGTTAGAAAAGTAAAAGTGTTACTAACATTAAAATATGTACTCTAATTAGTAAAAAAAACCAGAAACACTAACTTTAATGTCCGTTAGGGTTGTCCCAATATTCGAAAATTAAAATAGTTGCAAATCGTAATTTAAGAATTATTCAAATTCAAACTGTGAATATCGTCGGCAAAAATTGTGCATACAGTAATTTACATTCCCATCTCAAGTGGTTATTTGCTCCACATTATATGCTTACTCATTTGAAGTCATACAATTTGACCTTTTATTCCATAGCTACTGAACAGTTACTAATCATGTTAACAGGTAATTTTTATGAATTTTTGCCATTTGAGGCAGTGGTAAATCAACGATTAGATCTGAACAAAGTCGTTTACATTGGTATATTACTGAATAACTCGTTTATAAATGTGATAAAAACCAGAAACACTACAAACAACCTTTACAAACATCCGATTTACTGTAACATTTATGGAAAAAAGGCTATATTTATTCTTCCTTACGGTTTGTAGCTGAAGAAATAGGAATGAAAAGGTTACAGTATGTAATATTATACAGTGAATAGAGATAAAACCAAAATAACACCGAAATGCATGTTAAAACACAGCCAAACACTAAAACAAGTTAATACACCTCCTAACACTGAAATTTCAGTTAAAGCACAAAATGAAATTTAATTAGGCCAAAATATAACATTATTTTATCTGAGAAATTATAACCAACCATTTGCACCAAAATATATAGAAACCAAGTGATAATATAATTTAAGATTTCAGATGATGGGAAGAAAAAAAATTACACTTAGGTTGTTGTCATTTTGACTGAGTGAATAACAGCAGTATTTATCCTACTTTGTATGGATAACATTAAAATTATAACTTAATGAGAATAGCAAAATTGTAAATGCAAATACAAAAAAAGTTTGATTTCCAGGTTGGAGTGTTTTGTTCTCTATAAAACCAAATTGAAGACACTTATAAAATTGCAACAAAATAACCACACTGTCTAGGAACCTCAATATGAGTTAGAAAAAATGTTAAAACCCTAACAAGTGATTTTTTCACCTATGGTAATGCTCTGCGTGATATTAGTTAAAATAAAATGCTTTCATTTATTCATGCATTTGCATAAATATTATAAAATTTTTACGTTAATTGATCATCAATATTTAATTTTTTTAAATCTACGTTAAAATAACACGGTACAATTTTGGCTTTAATAATGCACAATTTTAGCTATAAAGTTTCAATAAGTCTTTCATAATAAAACCGATACCTACCATAGAAAACTGGTATTTTTAGAAATGAAATTCCCCTGAATCTTGTCCCTAAAAGGCTGTTCACGATACAGTGAGCACTTTTGAAATCTACCTTAAAAAAAAATCACTGCTCCTTCCTGTATATTTTTTAACGGGTGCACTGAGTAACATGCGCCCAGTAATGTTGGTAACGATGGAGAGAAAGTAGTTCTAAATATTAACATTGAATAAAGTGTTAGGTAACTGTTTGAGATAACTTAAATTATTTCTTTCGCTTTCTGTTTTTTTAAATACATCTAAGTGTTAAAAATTATGAGATTTGTGAAACATTTACTTCTTTAATAATTTCACAGTTTCACTTGACAGACGGATGAATAAAGTAATGAGGCCCATGGCAACGTAAAGTTTAAATATGGTGGAAGAATAAACAACGTACATACCAGTAGACCCTAAGCAGGTCTTTCAAAAGTGCTCATTTTACAGTGAACAACTGATAGTTATAGTGTGTTGGTAGTTGTGCAGTAACAAAACAAAAACTAATTTTTATTGCTTTTATTCACATACCATGTAGCTTTGTGTGATGAAAACAAACTTTTTTTTTCTTTGTAATTCCGGGAAAATTAAAGCATTTTACTTCTGCAAACACATTCAAAAGTATACAATTTTTGTACATTGTTAAGGACATGATACAATGACACAACAGACAAAAAATATCAACATGGCATTGCATTATAGCTGTGGTGGAATGTGAACTAACAGTGCTAGTAGTAGAGGGCTGTACCATTTAAATTGGCCGTGAGTTGGTTGCAAGCATTTACAATGAAACATTTGCATTTACGAAGTTTTAAGTTACTACATCACAACTTACAGTAAAAAATTTCTGTTAGGCTCAGGACTGCAGCTGAAAGAAATTGTAAACACCTGCAAATAGTTTGCGTCATTAGAGACCTGAAAAGAGGTATATTATTTTTCCCCAAAAGTGGTCTTACTTTTTCTCAAATCTGAGGCAAAAACAGGAATGCTATTATTTTTTTGAATTAACCAACAGCATGGAACCTCATTTCTTTTCTGTTTGCATGCAATAGTTTCTCAATATGAAGTACCCCAATAGACTTGATGAAATATTGAATGTACCTTATACTGAACAATTGTCAAATGCTTGAGACTTCTTGCACGGATTTTAGAGATCTACCTTGTGAAATGATAAAGCATCAACATTGTTTCTTTTGATTTTATAGAATCTCGTTTCCATATTGAAAGCTGTAATCAAATGAATGAGTAAAATCGTAGTTATTAACACAAGCACCTAGCACAGCCAACCATTTTGTCTACCTCGTAGACAGAATGGCGGAGCCTACACAGGTACACTGATCCTAGTCCAGCTTGTCGGCTCGGTGCTTGCTGGCTTTTCTACAGCACCTCCATGCCAGGAAAGCAGGCATTCCCAGTTGGGAAGACTCTGCTAGGACAAAACACCCATGTGCTGTGATCCGAGAAAGTCAGGACTGAGTTCCAGTGCGTACTGCGCTTCTGCGCCAGGTGTTGGAATAGGATGTTCACTCAGTCGACGGCCCACATGTGGCTGGATACGTAAATACGATCACAAGGAATCTCACGCTTGTGAGAGGGTGTGTATGTGAATCCAGATAACCTACTCCAAATGGCGTGGTCTGAGAGAGAATTACGCAGACACTGCTGGTCTCTGGGCACCTGCACGAGCTGTCCGCCACCTTGGTAGCATCCATTGCAAAGCTTAACTCCAAGGAACAGACCCAGGTCCTGAGACACCTGCATGATCCAGTGACACCAGAGGTACCAAAGGAGTTGTTTGCTGACCTCATATGAACTGGCCCTGAAGAGTTCCCATGGTAGGTAGTAGGCTACCAGCCAAATCACCTACCTACCCTAGCCGTTGCATACCTGGTCCCTGCGCAATATCCTACTACCTGAACCTGACTTTGTGCTCTGCCAAAAAGTAACCAGGCCTGTCTTGTATAACAGATATGCACCAGTGCCCCATCAAGACTAGACCCCCCACTTCAAATAGGAGTGCCCAATCTAGCACCTAGATAAAAACTGAGTCTCTGTGACGTGTAAGTATATACTCATTTCCCCGTACGTCAGACATCAACTATACATATTGTTTTGAACCAAGCACGTACTTATATTATAACTGTGTATAATTTGTACCAATCTAAACATTGTATGTTGTTTTGATCTAAGAAGACTCATGTTAGTGAAAAATTGTGTGTAGTAAACATTGTGTATTTTTTCAAACTTGGAAACCTTTTATATTAGTAGGAGCATGGTGGCTGAGCGGTTAGCTTACTCGCCTCCCACCAAGGCGATACAGGTTCAATTCCCAGTCGGGTCACTCCAGACTTTCGCATGTGGGAATCGTGCCAGACGATGTCCTTGGTCGGCGAGTTTTCTCGGGAACCTCCTGTTTCCCCCACCCTTGCATTCTGGCGCTGCTCCATACTTAACTCAATCACCCTCATTGACTCTCAAAAATCTCTTCACTTTTATGTTAGTGCTTAACTGTGTGTAATTCTTGCTGTCTTAAAACATTGCTTCTAGTTTTGAACTTTAAAGAGTTTTAAACTGCTGTTAATAACTGCGATTTTACACATTTTTACAAGGTTTTTAACTGAGAAGACTTTTTATGTTTTTAAACTTCTGCCATTTTAAACATTACTCATAAAATGTCATTGCAAAATACTTAACTTTAAAATAATTTTCACTTCCAAGTTCATCTCTAAAATCCCTGCAAGACACAACCAGCATTTGAAAATTGTTGAGTATAAGGTACATTCCATAGTACATTA
Organism: Dryococelus australis; assembly: GCA_029891345.1. Taxonomy (NCBI): domain Eukaryota; kingdom Metazoa; phylum Arthropoda; class Insecta; order Phasmatodea; family Phasmatidae; genus Dryococelus; species Dryococelus australis. Next base: position 111,320,688 of record CM056993.1, on the reverse strand, counting down.
AGTCTATTGGGGTAATTCATATCAAGAAACTATTTCATGTAATTTTGAAGAGAAAAAAAATTTCAGTTCCATGTTGTCTTAGTAATAAAAAAAAATAACAGCATTCCTTTTTTGTCTCAAATTTGAGAAAAAATAACACCACTTTTGGAGAAAAAAAAATAGCATCCCTCTTCAAGTCTCTAATGATGTATTCATTGAAGTGTTATTGTTAGCATTATTGTTTATCTGCACACTACAATAACTAGGCATGTTCCCAAATACTGGTTTTCCAACATAACTGTAATCAAACATAAGTTATATAGAATAATTAAAAATAACTCTATAGTGTCATATAATAGCTGGTTACAAGAATGTTAGCAGCAATCAGTTCAACTCATCCAGCCGGTTTACAGTTAAGGAAGAATTTTTTTAACTTACAATTGGAAAAAAAAATCTCTGCACATTTATGTAAAGGCTTTTAGAAGTGCTCAATTAACCTTGAACCATCTGAATAGGAAGAGATACAACCACTTTCTAACACGACACAGTCTACCCTGTAATTCAAACTGACCTTGCAGTTGCTGAAGGCCTGTTCCACCACCTCGCTGCCCAACTTCTCGCTGGCCTCACACTGATCTAGCACACCAGATGCCCTCTGATGGTCCCGCCTAACACGAAACAGTCCAGACTGGATAACCTGGAGTCTTTCCCGTAAAACTGTCGCTCCTTCCAGCTCATCTCCGACCTGCTGTTCCACTTGAGATGCTAAGGACAGCAGAGAGCCGACTTTCTCTGATTCCACAGCTGAGAGAAGTCCCAGGCAACCCAGGTCATCCTGAATATGTTCCACTCTTTCACTCAAAATCTGTTAAAATTACACAAAAATCAAACTCATCAGGAAAAATTCTATAAGTAAGAATATAATTTATCCTAGTCTAGATTAAGTAGCAAACATACAGTCAAAGAGTTTTGGTTACAGAGCCTCACGGATTGACTGAAGATTAATAAATTTTTGTAAATTACTTATTTCCATATGATAAAAACATCAAAATTTCACAATTTTATATAATATTATTACATATTTTACACTACACCCTCTTTATCATCTCATTGAAATCCTAAGGAAACATTATAAACTTCTGTTATATCCACTGGAAATGCTCTTGGCAGTGGTTATATTATTTCCATAAATAAAACCTAGTTGAATGTTTTAATTTTTTTTTATTTATATAGGTTGAAGGGTACTGTCTAGTGATGGGCAGAGACTCATAAAATCGAGTTGAGTCGAACTAACAAATATTGACTCATCCTTTGAGTTGTATTGTTTTCCAGTACACACTGAGCTACTGCATGTGCAAGTCAAGTCACAATTCTTTTAGGGCAAAAACAAACCAATATTTGCACTAAACAATCACCTTTTGTGTCCACAAAGTCAATAATTTTACATTGCTAAACTGCTAAAAATGTGCCGGAATGAAAACAGTAACTTGGTTACATGTGTTGGAAACTCGGTTGATGTGATATTCAATATATACGACTGCTATCCCCTTCCTTTTCTGTAGCTGCGCTAAAACCTGATGATTTGTCACACACGAGCTATTCCACCAACAAGATTGTGAAGTACTCCCATACAATCTATTCCACCAACAAGATTGTGAAGTACTCCCATACAATTGTCAATTATAGTTTGCTTAGTGCTTTGTTTATACTTATCTACAATTGATAATGTTAATAGATCAATGATCAGTATTACTGAATTTCTGCAAAACTGAAGCAGACATGCAATGTGTATTTAATTGTATTAGTTTTACATTGTCAATTGTTTTGTCTGATGATAAAATTCATCATTAAACGAAATACAATTTAAGGAAATGTGTGATTAAATTAGAGACCTACTCAAATATACAAACTTTTATGAACATTTACACTCAAACTTTGTTCATACTGAACTCGTTTCATGCAGACATCTTGTTAGTACAGGCAAAAAAAGACCACATTTAAGACCAACCCATAAATTCAAAACAACAAGCTGAAACATTCACTTGTGTGTTAATGAAGTGTTCCAGTTCATGATACAAAAAGTCCCAAGAAATCTAAAAACTGGTTTTCTGCCATTTTGTATTTTCAGTTAGCCATGTTGGATTTTTCAAGAATTATTTATAATTTATATTGTAGGATTCTTTTTTTTAAATAGGAACAAATACTCCAGTAGAGCAACAAAAGAAAAAAAACCATAAAACATTAAAAAAGACATGTTGCACATGAAAATGGGAATACACAGCACACAGACATACTCCCATCACACAGCATTCGCTGTAGGTCATCAGGAAAATTAAAAGTGCAACAAGCCCGGTCATACCTGCAACACATCACCAGAATGTGCTGGACAGCTAAGGGGGTACCACAAACATCACACTCAGGAGTGGGTTTGCCACAAAGCAGATATTTGTGTGTCAGACAAGTGTGCCTGATATGAAGGCAAGAAAGCACAACGTCTTCCGTGCAGGTGCATGAGACATCTAAACCAGTGCAAACAGGCAAGTCAGAGATGGCCAGTAACTGGATGGACAGAGGGAGAGAAGTCCACTCCCACTACCAAGAATGCCAGACAAGGTCTCAGAGTGCATGCAACACATCGTGCACAGGGACACAAGGATTGTAGGGTGAAAGGCTGCCTCTATATCCGCTGCTTCATTGCCAGGGATGTCTACATACCCTGAACCCATAGAGAGATGATGCGAACACCAATATGCACACTCCCCACCAGATTATCCTTTATCACGGAGAGAAGTGGGTGAGCTGTGAGGCCAGACTGAATGGCTGTCAAGGCACTCATTGAATCAGAGCACACAAGGCATTTACGGAGAGACAGTCTACTAATAAAATACAGAGCCATGAAAATTGCAAAAAGCTCAGCAGTTAAAATTCTGCAAGGTGGATGAAATCCAAAAAGATACTGAGAAGCACCAGTGACAAAGACATACCCAGTTGAGATATCTGATTTGAAACCATCAGTGAAAAAGCAAATAAAACCACAAAACACGAAAGACAAAGATCAAGTAAAAGGCCCTTGCAAACAACAGCAGGAGTGGTCATCTTGGCGAATTCCGCTAGGTTCAGGTGCATGCACCTTATTGTTAGCCATGGCTATTCATGGTGAGGCAAAGGCAACACACACACAAGTAAGAAATATCGTTCCAGTGCATGTTTAAACTGGACAGATGCTGGCTGAGAAGAACATGGCCTAGCGGAGTACAGCCATTCAAGGAGCAGATGGAGAAAAGCAGTGTGGTGAAGCTGCAAAGAATACGAATGCACCCGCACTCCATAGGAAAGCAGCAGTTGGTCACGCCTGTAGTGGACAGGAGGTTCATCAGTAAAGGCACAAACACTGACTAATGGGCTCATGCAAAATGCCCGTCACAATGCTAATACCAGCATGGTGTACACACGCTACTGCTTTAGCTAGGACAGCCAAGTAGAACAATAAATGACACTGACATTTCCTAGTTTGCTATGAAACATGGCACGATACAGCCGAAGAAGGGTGAATGTCAGCACCCCAGTCACAATCACATGACATTTCCAAAAGATTCAGGTCCCTTACACAGCAAGACTTCAGGGATGGAACATGACTCCACCAAGAGAGTTTACAATTAAACAAGAGACTAGAAATAAGACAGTATGGGAAACTGGCAAAACAGAGCCATACAAAAGCACATCGGGAGGAGGACAGATGCGACGCTTTCTACAGATGTTGACCACCTGTGTCTTGGCGGTAGAAAAGTATAATCCACAGCTGTCTGCCTAGTTGCCAAGTTGGTGGATGGCTAGCTGGACCTGACGTTCTGCCATGCACAGAGATGCAGCACTGCAGAAAATGGTACAGTCATCAAAATACAGAGCACATTCCACAAGTGGTTGAATGACAGACACAATGCCAATGGCGATAACAAACAGAGTGACAGACACTCAAAATGCCCCCCTGTGGTACACCATTCTCCTGAAGAAACTCTAGATAATAGGAAGCACCAATGTGAACTCCAAAGGTACAAAACGACATAAATTTCTGTATAAAACCTGGGCAATATCCACAAAATCGCCAAGCAGACAGCTGCCGCAAGATACCATTTCGCCATGTTGTGTCATACACTTCTCCAGGTCAAAGAGGACAACAAGAAGGTGCTGCCATCGCAAAAACATGGCCTGTGTGGAAGCTTCCAAACTGATGAAATGATCCACCACAGAACGATTTTGGCGGAAACCGCACTGAAGAGGCAAGAAAAACGGCCAGATCTCAAGGGAATATAACAGACGCGCATTAACCATACACTCCATGGTCTTACAACCACAGCTGCTAAGAGAAATACGAAAATAGCTGGAAACATCCCCAAGAGTTGACTAGCACCCCTTCAAGGCAAAAACACCAACTGTACAAACCTTATTACAAACTCTCAGGAAAAACAGATTCCTGTCGAGTGGGAGGTGTTGCAACCTAGCTTAATGGGTGTTGTTGAAGCCAACAGATGTAGTATGTTTTGAGAGCGATAAAGGCTGCTCCAACTCAAGAAGGGTGAAAGGTTGGTTGTAGTCCTCCTCACCCAAGCTGCCAAAGTGGACACCAAACCATCTCGCATGTCTGACAGCTCAAAATGATGGAGTGTAACGTGCACTGCTCAAAACATCTACAAAATACTAACCCAACAAATCTGTTACGTTTGCCCCTTCAGCAACAATATTGTTACTGACCCAAAGGAATTGAACCTGCGTGCTGAGAGATTGTCCGCACAGCTTCTGAACAGTGTCCCAGACAAACTTACTTGTAGCATGTAGTCAGTAAATAAATGAAATCCCTCCAGAATTTCTACCGGCTGTCCTCAGTGACATATCGAACACGAGCCTGACAGATGCAGAAGAGCTCCAGGTTAGATCGAGTAGGGTGAGCACAAAAGCATCTGAGCGCATGTCGTCGGGCTTGGATAGCATCCTTGTATTTGTCACTTGCCCAAGAAACACACCTACAATCACGAGATGAAAATTGGGGGATGACAACCTCCCCAGCTGACACAACCACAGAGTTTAACACTTCCAGTATCACATTCACGTCAAGAAAAACCTCAGCTGTGAAGTGGAGAGAATGCTGGAAATTAGCTCAGTCTGCTTTCATAAGCACCCACGAGGTAATATGGGTAATGCAGCAAACGACATATGATCCAATATGATTGGGTAATGATCACTTCCACAGAGATCTGGATAAATAGATCAATCAAAGTGGGTGACCAAAGCTGAGCTACAAAAAGAAAGATCTACAGAGAACAAAGTGCCAGTGTGGTTGGTGAAGTTTGTAGCACTAGTGTTCAACCGGGCAATATTAGAACTGATGAGTCGACTCTACTACACGACCCCAGCCATCCCTGTGGTGTGACCCCCATATCTAAAAGTTGCTAATGACCAGAAATTGATATGGGAGCTGAGATGAAAGCTCCTCAAAAATCAACTAACCTAGTATGCTGGTGTGGGGGTACATATATTGTATACAGAGGAACACCATGACCGCCACTGCATGCAGAGCAGTGTGAACGGCACCAGCTTTATGATAAACAGAATCCTCCACCACAAGACAGACACCACCACAAGCACGGTCCATTAACATGTTATCCAGGTAGTAAAATGTGTGACCTTGATGGGATACAGTATCAGTGAGATGAAAGTGCGTTTCCTGAAGGCAAGTGATTGTATGGGTGACGAATACTAGGAACTGTTTCAGTTCTTCAAGATTATTAAAATAACCTCAGCAATCCCATTGTTTGAGGGACATGAGTTACGGAAAGGAAATGTGCAGAAAAAATTGCTTCAATTTCCAGATGTGGTTGTGAGCACTAGCTTAAACCCCCGGACCCTTCGTCTGTGTTTTGTGAATCAACATCAACTGCCATCCCAGCTTCTGGCTGATGAGAGAAAGGTTGGCCAGTTGGCGAGTTGATAATGCGATCCTGCAAATCAGATTCACTTGCCGGAAGGGATGTAAGGGATGAAGTCTTTGGCTTGTCAAATTTTATCGCAGTAGCTTCCTGACAAGATATGCTAACAGAAGACTTGAGAGTTTTTTTTAGATGCCCACAATGCATACTGACAGTCGTGGTCTGGGTCGCCTTCGGTGTACTCAACGACATTTTGGTCTGGGTAGCCACATTGACTGTCTGAGCACAAGCATCCTGTACTGCTGGTCAAGCAATGGCATCAACACTCTACGAAACAGCAGGCTTCGGGCCCTGGAGAGCATGGAAATGTTTCTGTACCTCACCAAAGGCAACCGTGTCTGTGGACCAGATTCTTTGAACAGCCTGCTCTCCCTGGAACACAGGGCACTCCTTCGGCCAGACAGTATGTCCTTTGCTGCAGTTCTCACACTTCAGCATTTTGCTGTACCGAGGACTATCTGGATTTGATGGGTCAGCACACTTCGGACAAGCTGGTGGATTCTGACATTTTTCAGACGAATGACCAAACTGTTGACAGTTGTAGCAACGTAGTGGGGGAAAAATAAATTGCTTAACATGCACATTCAAGTACCCAAATTTGATCATGGAAGGGAGGTCGCACAAACCAAAAGTCAAGATGAGAGTAGCTGTAGGTGACATAACACTATCAGTAGTCTTCAGCACATGGCGATCATCAGTAATATAGTGAGTTTGCTGCTCAATTAAGATCTATTTTTCTGGGATGTTAATTAGGTCATGACACCAGATGATGCCCTTACTGGAGTTGAGGGACACATGGGACTTGACTTCAAGAGACAACTTTGCAGTTGCCTCACTAAAAGTCTTAATTGCCAAGAGCCCGCGCGAGTGGACAGCATTTGATATCTCGAACAGAAACTTGTATCTTTCACTGATTTTCTTCCAATCAGCAACAACCACCATCTGCTCCATCAATCATTTTTTGTCATTCAAAAGGCACCACCTTTTCTAATGTGTACCTTCTAAACTTCGACTAACAAAAAATGTGGTGAAAGTAATTTAACAGAGACAGAATGACACACTACAAAGTCACAATCTAAATCTCTACCAGTATAATTGCAGTGCCATATTGAAGTGACTATTGAGGGTGTCACCCTTTCTTTTAGTGCTTTTGGAAGCCATGGTGTAGGCCTCTTGTACTAAGACTCATTCGCCTCAGCCTGCATTTGGTTAGCGGGAGGGAATAAAAGAAGACAGCAATTAAAACACCTCATGGACTGTGACGTTAGGAGGGGGGACCAATCTCCCACAGACTTACAGACTTAAGCAGTACATCGAAAATATAGGAACAGCTACCCTTCACAGCTATTCACTACAAGCCAGGGGAAAATTGTACATTCTGAGCGAGGCCAGTTTTATTCCCCTACCTGGGAAAATATCATGGTCCCCACTATAGAGGACACCACTGGTGGTGCCATTTCAGGAGACTTGTGGTTGATTACACCATCTTCCTTCGTACAGCGGTAACACATCTTCCCGGCAGGTGAAGATGTGCTAATCTGCCATGATTACCTCTCCTGCCAAGAAGGCATTAATTGGTTCTATGTGGGTGTACATGTATGTGGAAACAAACTCGGCACCTAGATTTGCCTGCTGGGCCAGTGAGAAGAGTTTGCTAGACCGTCACAAACAAAAGCACCATGTATGGTCGCACAATTGGGAGGCAGCACTTATTGGTGAGGACAGACCCTCATTAGGAAGAAGAACATTGCATTGACCTGAGATAATGCTGGAGATAGGAAAGATGCAATGGGACTTGGTGAGATCGAAATAAAAGATGGCAAAAGAGAAGCAAAGAAGTATAAGATAATGGTGTGAACAAATTTCAGATCCCGACCATGTCCCAATTAGTCACCTCTTACGATATGCATTGGGGTAGCCGTGGTGGTATTCTAAAACCCTGCCACCACACGGGTCAATAATAGAATTGGTATCATGGTAATTTAATCCATATAGACTAAATCTAATCCTTAGTTTCTAGGAAAATTTCCAAATACTAAAAAAGGCTTGATTCTTTGAGAATTGTGTGGTATGTGTTTGCAGGAAAATATTTAAATTATGTATAATGACATAAGTCTAAGAGAAAAGTGGTTATTCATGACAGTAAAATTCTTAAATGAAATATTTACATACAAGTTTAAATTCATTGTCTAATGCTGTACTTAAAAAGTGTTTCAAAACACCAGTGACATTTCAAACATCAATGAAGGTGGTGATTATTTAAGCAAAATTAGTTTAAAATTATAAATAAATTTTGCAAAAAAAAAAAAAAAATCCAATTTCACAGTTTCTCTGTAATCCATAGAAACTGGGCATCAATGTGCTTGCATGGTATGCTGATGCTAAAATGGCGATGAAACCAAAACATGTACAACTATGTTACACACATTAGACATTAGGGAACTGTTTCAATTGTTTACGAAGTAGTATTTTACATTTTGAGAGCGTGATAACTTGAAAAATATAGTGTGCAATAAAGGTGTGCATCAATAAAGGTGTAATTTATTTTCCAGGAAAAATCCTTATTTTCACATTTTAAGGGCCATATGGGTTGAAATTCGGCAGTTTCAGTTCATACAGACAAATTATGGGGAACTGTGAGTATCTAAAAAATTGAGGTTTGACTTTATGTGTAATACATAAACTTTCAGTTTAGGCAGTGATGGAAATGGACTAATTCCTGGACGGATAATGATTTTACAACTTTATATATGCACCAGAACTGGCATGATAACAAAGGCAAACTGAAGTGCATGGACACGGACACAACAAAAAACGCCAGTATACGAACGAGAATTTTATTGTTTGTGACCTCAAGAAGTTAAAATACTGGTATTGTAGACACTCAAAATAAACATCCCATTTTTTAAAATCAGGATATCAGAAATGGGTGGACAATATATTTGTGACTTTGCCCATTTCGTCTCCTGGCAAAGCACTTCCTCTCGCTGACTGTGTGGCACCGGGCGACCGGTAATAAGACCGGAAACTGTAAAGGTTGACAGGCACAGCCTCTGGATGACACAAATACATACAACCACATGATATGCTATTTAAACATGAAAAGTTTCTTTCATAGCATAGCACACCTTCAGCAGAAATATTCTTAAATACTTTTCATTATTTTTCTGGTGTAATTATTGTTTTAAAAATCTGTGTACAAAAATAAGAACAAAAACCAAAAATTTAAAGGTGGACTGCATGTCAGTTCACCCCGCGGCATACTGACCACCTGACCAGCCTGACAGCTGCCCTCCCATTCTACCCCTGTAGCAGTTACCTTATTTTTTTTATATATGTATCAATTAATATATTTTTTTTTAAACCTTCAACTTCGATTTTTCTTCAAAATTCCTTCACATGATGTAAACTTCGCTTCGACTTCGCTTCCCAATGAAAAAAGTACCTTCACACATGCCTAATGGTCATACCCTTTTGAACATCCACAAAATAGGGCATGGTGGTACTTATATATGTTTTTATTTGAGACTGCCAAGCTACTTAGATTTATGTTGTATAATAAAAAAAATAATATTACTGATTTTAAAGGTATGGTTTTGCTCTGTTTTGTATGAAATATCCTGCTTCTAACACACTTTTTGCTGTGAACTATCATCTACACATTCACATACTGGCTCACTACAATCCATTATCCATAAAACATTTTAAAATATTTTTTATTTAGTAGAAAAAAACTGTGACTATATCTACAGATAATTATAATATTGAAAGCATTGACTAAACAAACAACAAAATTGTTCGACAGGGGAAATGAACTGACATGTGAAACAAAATATTGGAAATATGACACTGCTAGAATGAAGTGCGCACTTACCTGAAGCCTTTCTATGTAGAGGCTCAGCTCCTCACTGCTTTTCATAACTCCATGCATGTCCTGCAGGGTGGTCTGCACTTCCAGCAGCTCCCGCTCTAGGAAGCCCAGCTTATCTGACACAGGCAGGTCCTGCCCAGACACGCTCTTCAGCAATGCCGTCTGGATGTTGGCAATGCGAGATGAAAGTCCCTGCCAACGGTCTTCCAGTTGGGCATTCAGCTGTCGCTGGCTCATCTCATCAGCTACAGGGATCACTCGCATTGCTGACTCAAAGTGGTTGCTTGCATCATTTCGGATGTTGTTGTGCACTTCATACTGGGCTTTCAACTCCTAGAAAAATGAAAAACGAATTCACTGTTTATGTATGACCTACACTATTTGTGCTCAATATTTTGTAACTTAGGTTTACAGTTATGGGCAGAAAAAGAACATGTCACAGGAGCTTACAATTGTAATGGGCCCTCACCATCATTATTTCCAACAGAGTGTTAAGTCAACACATATAAAAAACTTAAACCATTTCTCTACGTCATGTAGCCAAAACAGTAAAATTATCCTGTGTAGATATTAGAATTAAACCACCAAAACAGTGTGAATATGGAAAAAATGTGAAATTTCACAGTGTATAGGAAGGAACTGTAATCCAATTATCCTTAAAAAAAAACCAGCCTTCTTACATCTATCAATATACTAGTTACTATTCCAACTGCAGAAATATTCTTCTCTGCAGTCACAGCAACAAATATACTTCTCAAAACTACTTTTACAAAAAATTTTAATGGAATAGAAAAAACTTATGGGGAAATAATAATTCCTTGTCAATGGTTAAGTCTTCCATTATCAACTAAAACCACAATTTTTTCAATACAATACACACTATACAATGTGCCAATGCTACAGGAACTCTAGCTGACCATCTAGCAATAAAGACCTCTATGAAAAAGTATTTTATTCTGTTTCAGAACTGAAAACTGTAACTGGCACTCCAGCCATTAAAAATAGATCTACAAGAATGTTGGATCTTGAAAAGTCCATGAATTTTCAGGAGCATCTTGCCGAGCTATATCTACAGTAGACAAGAACTCATGCTTAATTTCTCCCATTCAAAAGAAGATTACTCCCTGCTTCACCAAATTTCTCAGTATGCAAGGCTCATTAGTAAAACCTCTGTATAACAAAACTGAAGGGACCAAAGATTTGGGTGTGTGTTATAGAGGTGTTCTTTATAGAGAGGTGATTTACAATGTGTTTCTTTTCTTATCATGCAGTCAATTTTGAATCTAATTGCTGCTGGAATTGAGCAGCATTGGTTCTTTTGTAATGATTTATTTAAGAAAAGTATTTTAATGATTTTTTTACACTTATACAGTACAATATTATGGCCACTATTAATAAATTACCATTGTCATAGAAATAAATAAGCCACTAATTTTGTTTAGAGGCACATTATATGAACAAAAAAATTTCAAAATTCTTATATTTTAAATAAGTAATGAAAACTCTTATGATAAAAAAATTCTTGGTACACACACAGAGTAGGACAATACAGCTTCTACAGCAGTTAACAAACATTATGACTGTTGTTAATTTTATTTTTTATCTGAAATATGTGACAAATGTAGGTTTTTTTTACAGTTCAAAGTAAAGTTTTGTAAAAAAAAAAGAAAGGAGAAATATAAATAAGGAAAGTAAATACAGTATAATCTTACTTTTCAGTCTTTGTTGTAGAGAGGTTTTGTGCTGAAGAGAGAAAAATAATTTATTATAAAGAGTAGAAAATGCATTCTATCATAATACAGTTTTGACCAGACCAGACACAGTCTTTGTTATAGAGAGGTTTTTGCTATAAAGAGGTTCACTATGTAGAGGTTTTACTGATATAGATGCAAGTGTTGAAAGTATTGTTTACCATCACACAGACCATGCCACAGAGGGACCAGAGATTGCAGCTGCTATACATTACAAGCAGGTGAAGACGAGGTTGGAGAAACTACAGAAAATTGAGTGAGCCCAACTGTACCCTAATAAAAAAGAACTTCAAGGGAAATGAAGAAATAAAACATAAATGTGTGTTAGACCCAAAATGCATTATGGTACAGGGGCATGCCCTCAAAGTGACACTACCACCACCAAAGCAATTAAGGAAATATTTTAACGAGGATACAATGAAACACTGTTATTGAAAAATTCAAAGATCATTCTCGACTCAAAAGCTACCAATTTTAACCTCGAAAAGGAAATCGTATTTGCCAATTTAGCTGCATCTACCCTATACCTAGCTATTTTGAAGTCATCCATTAACACAGTCATGATCAGTACCATAAATATAGAAGAACAGCAATAAGGGTGTCAAGTGGTCTGCCCACTTGGAGTTATTTTCAGTGTTTGAGACAGAGGAGTGCGGAAGCAATACAGGCAACACTGTCATGCGCATTAGGTACCTCATCGCTGTTACACACATAACTATGAACGAGCATGATGCAGTGTTCTCCTTGTACTTGTGTTGCATGTAACTATGGGAATTTAAAGCTGTGACCGCAAAGTGTGAAGTAAGGTTCAATGCAGGCTCATAACATAGTTTCACTACTGTCTGGCTAGTATGTATTAAGATACATTAGTCTAATAAAGCCATTTTATCATATATCACTATTTTAATAAATGGTACAGCAAAATAAATTTGTGTGTAATGGTTTTTGTTAATATTTCTAGTTTTTATCACATTTCTAAACCATGCTGCTGTATCAAATGGCAAAAATTATTTAAATGACCAGTTACCACAATCAGTAACATTCTATATCTAATAACAATGGAATAAATATTTAAATTAACGAGTACAAATGAGTAGGCATCTAATGTCAAGTAAATAATCACTTGCGATGGGAATGTACATTATTCACAATTTTCGTACAAGGTATTCGAAGTTCAACTGTGAATAATTAGTAAATTACTATTCATAACTATTCACATTTTTGAATATTCGCACACCCCTACTAATTTTGGACATCAGCTATAAACGGTACAGCACTCACCAAGAAAAATGCAATGTGCAGCAACCAAAAAAAAAAAGCAACAAATGTATTTTTCGGCAGATTTTCCTTGGAGTTTTTTACTTTTTTTCCACATATTTTTTTTACAGTTCCTCAAAAATAGCCATTGTAGAAAGATGGTCACTATATATAGGCCTGATATAGAAAGGTTTTACTGTATGTATTGTTAATGACACCACTTACCCAAAAGTGCTTTATATTCCCACCACCTTGTGATGTGGTCTCTGCAGAGATACTGGGTAGTTCGCGCTCTGCCAACTGGATCCACTGCTCCACCTTGCTGATCATGAAGTCATACAACAGCCACGTCTCCCGGAAAGTTAGCAGATGCCGCAAGCTGGAATTCACCTCTTCCTGCAGCCGCAGGATCACCTCTAGGTGTTCATCGTAACGAGCCTCCAAGTCATGGCATGTTACTATCTCACAGAGCCTGTGTGCCACTCCAAGTAGCTGCACGATGCGTGCATGATGGACTGACACGTCTGATGACAGTGACTGTCACAAATAAATAAAGCTATGAAACTTGGATGTACATAAATACTGAACATTTTTGCACTATGCAGAGTGTAAAAAAAATATTCAGACTTAATCTAAATGCACACTTTAACCCTACTAATGTTTTACAAAAAATATATATATAAATAAATAAGATAAAATAAAAAAAAAATGAACACTTTCTAAGTCTTATAAAAGCAGAAGGGGAATTCCGTCATTTTTTAGGGGACTGATATAAGATTTCCATAAATGCAAACATTTATTGGTGAATACAGATTGGAATGTACATCAATAATAACAAAACTCACCTTGTTTAACTTCATATTGAACATACTGATAAGCTTACATAATTATAACTAATGGAAAATAGTACAACTGAGATTCTTTAAAATCACACCTAATATATACACAAGACATCAAACATTTCAACTCAGCTCACCAACATAGCAAAAAATAGTTTAACAATAAATTTTAGTTTTTGTTGAGTTACGTTGATGCCAAAAAAAAAAGGCATTAAAAATTCACTTTTAAATTTCAGAAAATAGAATATTTTAAATTTTCTATCACATCAATATTTAAAATGACAATGTCACCTGTCTCACAAAAACATTTGTCTACCCTGGGAACCTTCAGTCATTTGTCAAGTGTTGTCACTCTATTACTTTAATAGGCTGAACTATACTCAGTCTTAAAAATTGCCACAAAACTACCCACTTTAATTTTCTCCAATAAACTTACACTCCCCGAATATTTTGAAAACTTTATTTAAAAATACCCAATTCAAAAAAACCTACAAAGGAAATAGCAGCTGACGTAGTAAAAATAGTATCCGTAGAATAACAAGCACGAGTGACAGTTACAAGCAGAGCCACAAGCGCATGTCCCTAACATTGACTCGACCTTTTTAAACAGATCCACCCTTTTATTTGAATAAAATTTGTTAATAGCTCAGTTAACAATTTTGTTACCAATTTTTTGAACCAGCACTATTATCCTTACTAAAGTAATGTGTAATTTGAGACATCACTTATAAAGATTTATTATTTTATGGGACAAAGCAATATTAGTTTAGATGACAATAACAAATGTAGTTAAGGTCACTTCAAAGTGGAAAATAGCATAAATAAGCCTAAACATGGTGCAGTGAGACATGCAAAAACAGTATAAGTTTGAAATTTATTTTATTTCTGTCATGTATTAGTATTAACTGTCCATGTGCACAACAAATACCAATCTTCATATGCCACAGGTGATGTCGTTACACACACTAGTGCTGCCAAAGCCACGGCCTCCTCCCAAGCAAGATGTAAGGCTGTGCACACCACAGATGCCCCTGGCTTGATGTCCAGAGATTGCACACAGCCAAGCAACTGCCGCCTCCTAGACGGCATCCCACATCACACCTAGATCCCTACCACCACTCCGGCCACTGGCTGCGTGCAGCACAGCAGCATTCCGCCACCTTCAGCCATTTTTGCAGCTTGCTCTGTTTGCCACCCCTCCCCCAACCCCCTCGGCGGCATGTTTCAGGTATAAATAAGACCCATTGTCCTTAGTTTGGACTAACTCATGTAGCTCTTGTTGTAGACAGTCACACTGCTGAATTGCGCACTGACGTTATGCCTGCCCCAAGGTTCACAATTTTGTGGCTGTGGGTTTAATTGGATTGCCAATAAAACAGCATATTCAGAACTGGCCTGCATTTTGTTCTTCAGTCTCCTTTACTTCAGGTAACCTTGAATCCTGCTTTAACCACTGTCAATTAGGGGTCTGCATGTATCTGGATTTTCCAGTGAGTCGAGATTTTTTTCAAAATAGAAATGTTTGGGTTTTTTACCCACAGGTTTATTGGTTTATGTTTGTATTAACAGTAAGGTCTAATAATTTAAGTAAATGATGTAACACAAATTTAGAAAGCCTAATTTAGCATATACCTCAAGTTAGTACATTAAACAGCAAAACAATGCAGCTTTACCTACCTCCTTTATCCTTTTTATTGACATGACATCACACGAACAAGAAGTACAACATATTATAATTTTCCCCTAAGGAAATTGGTAAAAATGAATAAACACGCTAGTACTAATTATTGTGCCACTTTTATTACGTGAGAAAATTCTATTGTTAAAAAAGTTAAAACAGTGGCTATACTGTATAAATTAAAGGTAGTAGGTAATGCACTGTGAGTTATACAGCTCGCCATGGCTATTCATTTGGCTTGCAAAACTAAAAATACAAACATTTGTGATGCATATCCAATATTCATGTAATTTTTCCAGTAATTTTTCTACCAAAACACTTAACAAAAACAAACATGTATCCAAAAGGGTGTCATATAACAAAGACTTAGAATGGCAACATTAAAAAAAAGCACGGCTAAGGTATTCTGGAATAAAGATTATGTAAATAAAGTACGGTATTTTGAATATGATTTTCACAGGTGTACCTAGCGAGTGTAAATAATGTGTGACTGAATTGTTATTTTCATTGATAAAAGCTGATAGTGTGCCAATCAACATAGCACTCCGAACACAGGTGAGGCATCAAGCTTCTTTCTTAGTGTCCAACATGGGGCCATTGAAGGTACGTGTGACAAAACCGGGCAGGCCCTGAAAGAAGCCAGTTAGGCTGCAGCTAATTAACTGCATTATTGACTTTATGGAGTCTGATTAAACACCCTGTGACACCTGCAGATATCATAAATATAGCCTCATGCCTGGAAGGTGTGCTACTCGAAAGCCAAATCTGTACTTTCAAAGATTACCTGGTGACAGGATGTTCCTACATAACCTGCAAGCATTGCAATGCTAGGTTTCATTTTGCCTGTATAGACTCCTTGGACCGAGAGAAGGATGTTGAAGGGTTTAAATACCACTGCCACAACTGTGGAAATCTTCACTGCTACTGCAAAAACACTCCAACTGCCCAGGTCTCCGCTTATAGAGCATAGCCTGTTACAAATGTCAGTACACCTAACATAGATAGGTGGATAGTGCTAGGGACCTAGATGGGCTGGTTTTTAAATATTTGATCTGTTGGATAGGGCAAGAATGAGTTCTACCCCAACAGAAGCCACTATGGTAATATGCCCACTAACCCTCAACAAACAGCCATTACCACAATATGCCGGCAAACTACAGGAAGAACTCAGGAACTTACTACAAACATGTGCTGCTGATTTTGAACGGATTTAGTTGCCAAAAGTCGTATGAGCACTCAAGGAAAAGGCACAACACCAATGGAAGTCTGAGAAATGGTGGCATAAATACAGCAAATTCGTAACCAGCTGGGAACAGCTCACCTAGCAACTAACCTCACATTTTTCTGGCCTGCACACGGCAGCCCAACTAACTAATGAACTCTACAGCCAGGGTCAGACAGGGAGAAGAAGCTGAAAGGTTCATCCACCACAAGGCATTGACCTTCCAGATGGTACACCCTAAATGCAAAGAACTGGATGCCATGGAACTGATTAACTGGCTCTAATTGCCAGAAATCCACTTGAATTTGTGAAACCCCGAACCAGAGATCCTTGAAGAACTACGAAAGAGCATGAGTGAGGGAAATAGACGTGGAAGAAATACAGGCTCAGGTCTGGACCAAGCCTGCTCCAGCATCCCTTGTGAAGTCAGGACCAACCGAAGTTCAATCAAGAGGGAAGAGGCCAGACTGCAATCGCACTGACTCCCACGCTGCCCAAGTGCTAGCACTGTTCAGCCAGACACTTTCACAAAGCTTGCCCTGTATGTCAGAGTAATCTCCAGGGCAGATAGATGGCCAAAGCCAGGCTGAATTGACCTAAGAAGAGAGCCATGAACAGCCATCAGCTGACAAAGAAACTAACCATCATAAAATAGTCGGCCAAAATATCAGAAGGGGCCAGGACCCCGATGAAGTAAAAGAGGCCCTATATGTGGCCATCCTAAAGGACCCAACCCTTATTACTGTAACAATTGAAATGAGAGAAGTCCTGGCTATGCTAGGTACCACAGTAAATAACAATTTTACCCGAAATATGAAAATTCCTCAGGAATACCTAAAAATGGTGCAGCCAGCTAAGAACAATACAATTTTCATGGCCCAGGAAGGAGCTCAACTCCCTACTAAAGGGGAAATCACTCTGACTTGAGATTTGCAGACAAGTCTATACCCACTAAATTACATTTAGCTGAAAAGCAGAGGGAGGCAGCTATCCTGGGGCAACCATCACTCTCTGCAACCATGAGGAGGGCCATGACATGGTAGAAATTCATAGCCCAACCTACAGCAAGCCAAAACCGAAGACGATCTGAACAACCAACTACAAGGGAATCGGTGGAACAGCTGACCCAAATTGTTCAGGAACACAGGCGTAGATTCGCGCAAAGGAGCCCATTAACGCACGTGGCTATTATTGCACAAGAAATGCACCTAACCATTCCACAGCAAATCATCATCTATAATTGGCTAAGGGGTGTCAGCCAAGAGAGGAGCCATCATAGAATGTCAAATCGAGGAGATAGAGTAGCTGGACATCATTAAACACTCCAAATCCACCTACAATGCTCTAGTTGTCCAAGTACCAAAGAAAGATGGTACCCTATGATTCTGTGTAAACTATCATAATTTGAACCAGATGATCCAACCAGTAATTCCCCATCTCTTGATTTGGAGCACATGCTCAAGGCTCTAGGGGATGCTAAGATCTTCAGCACCCTCAACATACACTGTGGCTATTGGTAGATACCAGTACACCCAGAATCCTGGTAATTTACCACCTTCACTACCCCTAACAGAGAAGCATTCCAATACAAGGTCATGCATGCCCTTTGGCCCTAAGAATTACCCAGCCATCATTCAGTGCCTCATGGTTGCAGCTGTTCTACTGGCTACATCAGGGAGGCTACACATATTTAGACGACGTTATAATTTTCTCCAAAGACTGGCAGCATCACCAACACCCCCTGGAGATAGTGCTGGAAAGATACATGATCGACTGTGCCATTTTGGGAGGATGGAAATAGATTTCTTGGGGCACAGAGTCACCCCTAAGAAAACTATGCCCCAAAGCAATTAATGCCATGGCAACTGGCTATGGGATTTTATCCCCAACATTGCAGAACTCCTGAGGCCATTGAATAACCAACTACGCAAGAATCAGAACTCATAATGGATGGCAACGGAGGAAAAAGTCTTCCAGAGGCTCATGGAGAAGTTCGTCCAGCCTAACATGCTATACCAGCCACTCCTTCACCTAACCCTGATACTCCAGATCCAGACAGATGCCAACGGAGTTGGCCTAAGGGGTGAGTTTGTTCCAGACAACTTCTGAAGGCAAATGACTAGTAATCACCTATGCCAGCACCCTCCTATCAGACATGGAGAACAGGTACCATTAAAATGAGTAAAAATTTCTGGCAGTAATTTGATGAGCCCTCAAAAAATTCTATTATCACCTGGAGGATGCACCATTCATTTTGAGGACAGATAACCAAACAATGTCCTGGTTGTATACCGCCAGTGCTATGAAATCCATGTTCAGCCTCTGAACTATTCTGTTGCAAGAATTATTATGTCGCCATTATATTACTGGTACCACACCCACTCTCCCAAAAAGGGAAAAATACATCTTGGTGGTAGCAGACCTATTTTCACGATGTGTCGAGGTTTATCCCCTCACTAAAATCAACATCAAAGCCATAGTAGATGTGATGGAGAAGGAATTTTTCCCCCGCTGGGGATATCCCTGCTGTATCCTAACTAACACCGGTCCTTAAATCAGAGTTGCACCATGGGACATGGCTTGAAAATACTGGATTAAAGCACTGGATGACACCCAGCTACCACCTGCAGCCGACGAAGAGACAGAACCAAGAAATTAAGAAAAGCCTCAAGATATGGCTGCAAAAAGACTCCTATCCCCTAACATCTTGTTTTGCCATTCAACAGTGTAGAAACAAAGCCTTGGGAGATTCTCCTAGAGAGCTTTTAATTGGCATACCCTGTAGAGACTCAAGGAGTGAAACTGGGAAGCTGAACCCTGCAAGATTCCCTATACTGAAGGTATCAGTCAGGAAAGCCTAAAACGAGTTGAAAGGGCTCGCATTAACCAAGCATGGTACATCAATAAGTACCCCACAAAAACCAGGAAAGAGTATCACTGTCTGCGCCATGTTTTTTGTATGTTTTCTTTTGTTAGTCACAATCACAAGATAAGCTGCTGCATCTGCAGTCTGGGTCGACGTTTTGGTTGACACTGACAAAAACTGTACGTCAAAGGGTTTGTAGCATGCTGCAAAAATTGCCATACACCGTATGCAGCAAGTCAATAAGAGAGCAATTTGTAGATTCCTTACTGCAGGCAACCAGTTGCCTCAGTTGCTGCGGTGTCAAACCACCTTAATGTCATTGTTGGTACAGTTTCGTTGAGAATAACATGAGTGCATCCATAATTCCTGTGTCAATAGTGAATAATGAAAACTTGTCCAGATTTAATTGTTGACAAGCATTTGGAAATATACCCTTTTAGCAACAAGTACAACATATACTTTCTTTGTTAATGCTTCACTGTTCAATGATCTGAGAATGCAATCTTTGGCAACAGGACTAAAAATTTTGTTCGATCGATATGGTATAAAACACTACAGTAAACCCTAAATTTTACAATTTTCACAGTTCCCAAGAATTCTGTTGGAAAATTGAAACAGACTAATATTAACCCCTAAAAAGAAAAAAATATTTTTAAAGTATGTTTTTCGCATCAAATTCATGTATAATACCCTCTGGTATGAAACAACATCTTTTTAAATTAAATATTTATTTAAGTCAATAGTTAAACATCTACTGTTATCCAAAAGTGTTAAAAACATTAAGCGACATGAAGTTTTACAAAGGACAAGTCACTGCTTAATTGTCTCTGGCATGAAACTAATGTGATTTTTAAATTAAATATTAATTTAATGTCTTCTAAATACCGAAAATGATAACCCACACGTGTGTAGTTGACATCCTCTTGCTTCGCTATCGTCAACAATTTTTTAATACTGCATGCTATGCAAGTTTTGCCGAGCGCAGAGAGAATTTTCGGTAGCTTCTTGCGGAAACTCAGAGGGTTTGTTACTTAAATATTAATTTTATTTCAATAATGACATGTTTTATGAAAAAACTGATGTGTCTGAAGGACTTATAAACAGAACCACTTTGTTGCCAAATAATGTGTAAGCACCGAGTCAAAGCAAGTCAATCTTGATAACCTTATTTATTAGCAGCTCTCTCTCAAAAATTGCATAATTATTTTTAAATTAAATAATTGTAACTATTACAAAAGGTAGAGATCTGCCAAATAAAACCAGTCCTATGCACAATCTCTGGAATACAGCATCCATTAAGTGAGCAGCAAATGTAAAGTCAACATTCGGCTTGGAAGGATAAGCTTTGACTGTCCTAGGGTGAACTCTGCATGGCAAAATAAAACATCATTGCCTAGCAAACAGCACGGCATAACCATGTCCCCTCGTTTCCAATCCGGTGGGGATAAAGCCTGTGGAGGGAGGAGCCGGGGCTGCTGCAGCATGTTCTTTCGCCTTGTCAATCCACACATTACATTTCAAAACACTGTTTTTTTTTTTGGCAACAATATTACAAAACCTGTATTTTATCTATAGTTGGCAAATAGTTTGATTAAGACTTCTTGCATTCTTGCTAGTATTTTTTATATTTTTTGTTCAATTTATGGAATTTTTTGGCCCCAAGAATGACATTAAATTGCTACACTCATAATATACGTACTCATAAAACCTAGGGTGGCTAACACTGTTGTAGATACACACTGGTATGGGTGAGGGGGATGTAGGGGGGGGGGGGGGGGGGGGGGGGAGAAGATCTTAAAACTTCTCTTTACATCTTACGTCACGTGCACAGCCTAACTTACGAAGCACGGCCCAGTCAGTTTCTAATGGATTATTGCATTTTTTCTTTAGATTGTTGCATACCAACTAATGATAGTGATACATACCCTACATTTTATTGTTATATGCTAAAAAACACATTTTTAATGACCTTCAATTGTGATTTCTTCCATTTTCTACTACATAAATTTTTTATGGTTCCTGAAAATTTTGTAAAACTGTTACCATCACGAAATTTGGGGTCACAAAATAAGGTTTACTGTACATAGTTCTGACTGTACATTTACAGAGTTTTGACTGTACATATATTGTGCACAGTTGTACCATCACGTTTCCTAAGAATCTTGTGTGAATTTCGGTCTTTATTAAACCATGTGCCTACAGAACGGATACCAAATTAATAGCTACAATAGAAGACTTGGCTTTGCTACACTAATGAGAGATGAAACTCCTAAACTTCTCTGTAACTTAATGCAAGTAACATAAGTGGCTAAAAAGATAAACTGTAATTCTGAAGTACAAAAACAAAATTTAGTACTGTGTAACAAAAATATTTAATCATTTATTTAAATGGTGCTTACTTATGCTTATGATGTCACGTCTTACAACTAATCAAGGCTGGTTTGCGCAATGAAATAAATCTAAAACAAAACAGCTACAAACAATGCATACATATATGACTTATCTGGGATTCAAACCCGAAATCTTGTGGGCCAAAGGTTAATGTCTAAAAATACTGTAAACTGTAATAGTATGTGTGCAATCCCACCTAAATTGAAATGTAAATCTATTTATTGAACATACCTGATAAAGAGAAATGTACTGGTCATAATCAGATGACTTGACTGTCTGAAGGTCAGGCACCCTTTGGTGTGCCACCTGGAGCCACCCTTGCTCTTCTTTCATTCCTTGCTCCAGAACAGTCCAGCGGGAAGCTGCAAGAGCCATCTGCTGGGCACGACCTGCTGCTTTGTCCAGAATGGCAGAGGCTCTATGGTGCAATAACTGGTGCAGTTCTGAGTGAAGTGCACGGGTCTCAGGATCTAGATTCCCTTCCAGTGACTCCAAGATACCTCTGCAATGACTCAGGTTCACAAAGAATTTGCGATGTTTTTGCATCTCTTCTTGAAGATGTTCCAGGCTCACCACCAAAATAGTACTTTCCACCAAAGCATCTGCCACATCAATTATCTGTGCAAATTCATTTAGGGTCTGCACATACTCATCAGCCAATGAAAGAAATTGCAAAAGTCTTTCTCTTTCTAAGCCTATGGTGTGGTCTATTGAGTGTGTCATTTCATGGGCACAATATATCTCTGGAGGCACTTCGTGCCCAGGAAAATCATTCATCAGACCTCGAGCTGTCGCCAGCAGAAGACTTATCTTTACCTTGTGGCCCCTGTTGGAAGCTTCTATCTTATCCAGTTCTTGGAATTTACAGTGAGCTGAGGACTCTGACTCTAAAACTTCTTCTAGTCTTTGTTTTAATTCCTCAACAAGAACACTGATGTTATTGACACCATTCAAGAACTCTTCCCAACGCTTCAGATCTTTTGCAGTTTGCTCTTCATTCTCCTGGGTAACTTCTTCAATGGCTTTCACATGTTTATGGAGTGAAGATAGATATTCCTTCATTGTCATTTTGTCATCTTCATTGCATATTTCCTCTGCAGAATTGAGCATACTACCCAAAGCATTGACGCCTTCCTCGATGCAATCCATTTCCTGCTTTAACAGTCCAAAATCTTTGGCGTGGTCAACCATGGGAACTGACTTGGTCTGTTGTTGTTTTAAATAAACTCTATACTCTATGGTTTCCAACCAGGTTGTAATAGTTTCAACTGTTGTGATAATAGTTCTCTTTACCACAACAACGTCTCTTTTTTCTACTGCATTCTGAAGAACGGCCAAGTTTGTCTGAAGCTCTGAAGTTCTTTGTTCAGCTGGTCTCTCATCTGTATTATCCTGAATAGAAGCTACATACAAAACACTTGTAATAGGAGTAGCTTTCCGCATGTTCTGTAGATTCCTAACATGCTCTGTTATTTCTGTGGTTCCTGTGTGCCATTTTACTAACACTTGTTCATCTGACAATTGAACAGGTTTAGTATATTTTTCCAGATTTTCCTGTGGTTCTACAGCTTCTGTGGCAATAACTGGTAGGTTTTCATCTACACCAAATGATTCCTGCAATGATTTTTTGTCATCTGTTTTAAGTAATTCATGTGGTTCTACGACTACAGCATTCTGATTATCAGGTTTCATTTCTTTTAATGCCACATCAATATGGGTTATCAAGTTGTCCCTTACAAGTTCTGGTTCTCCAGTGGTTTTAATTACATCATTGTGCTGCAACAAATCACGTTTGGATGGATGTTCCTTCTTACTTTCAACATGATGTACCTTCTGACTTTCAGATGCAATGAGCAAATAACTTCCCTCCTTGTTACGCTCTGAATCTGCTTTCAATGAATGTTTTGTGACATCTGAGTATGAGGGACGCAAATCCGTCGGAAAGCTTTCTTCTGTGCTTACAATATCAGAAAAGTGCAAATACTCTGGTCCATGTTTAGCCCCTTTTGTCTTTCCTGCTGGAGCCTTCTGTTTTTTTGAACCTTTCTTGGACTTCTTGCTTTTCTTATCAGCTGCAGATTCTGTTAATATTGGATTATCTCCTACAGTTACTTCCTTTTTAAGCTCTGGCATTTCAATCTTATTTGAAACTTCTATTTGAAAAGGTAATTTATCATCACCTTCTGTTGTCTTAAATTGTTTCCCCTTATTCTTTAAATCTGTGATTTCTGGAAAACTTTCTGATGATGATGTTTCATAATGTGTTGTACTTACAGGAGAATCTGGGAAATTAGAGATGACACTTGCAGATGAAATCACTTCAATTTCTGTATGCCCCACATCTGAACTTGGAGATGAATATTCAAATTTGTCTCCAGGTTTACTTGCACAATCATGTACATATTCCTTTGGACTGTCATCATTTTCTTCTATATTTGTTTTTACTGGTTTAATGATTCTAGGTTGTACATCATAATCAGAAACTGCTTTTTCTGATATAATAAACTGGTGAATACTTTCTTTTATGCTTTTATCAGGTATGGAATCTCGTTCAAACAACTTTTTGTAACCACCACTACATTTTTCCATAAAACTATCTTCTTGTGTGTCTTGTCCACCAAACTCACCTGTAATTGGAGTTGCACCACTAATCACCTGTTCCTCATAATCCCTAGAGCTCTTGGATGGTTCAATCACTGTGAAAGTTTCCATTTGGTCCACTGGTGTCATATGTTCCCATTTCCCTTGATTATATCTTAAGCTCCACTGAGATATGCTGGAAGGAGTTACAGTCACAGATGTCTCAACGTGGACTTCATACGGCTCATCAGAGGACGAAGATGGAACGCGATCTTCTGAAAATTCTCTCACAAGAACAGGTCTGGTTTGCATTGATACATCAGAAGTAGGAAAATTGTGTTTTTCTTTCTCCAAAGGATCTGACTTAAGAGTTTGGGACTTTTTCTCCTGCAGTGGATAAGAAACTTGTTTAGTCATGTAGTCGTTAGACTCCATGGAATGTTTTGTATATTCAGAAACTGTTTGTGAATATACTTCTGATGTGGGAGTTATTGATTCCTTTCTTGTTTGTATTGCTGCTTGAACAGCAACAGGTGCCTCAGAAGATAATGTCTGTGAATATACATCTTGCACATGGGTAAGGTCATCCTTCAGCACTTGACAGTCTGCATCACTTGTCTCAATATCCAACATCTTTATGCGTTCTTTAGATGGAATTTGAGCATATTCACTTGAAGATGTTGTCACTTCTTCTTTGGGTGTCTGGGTGGATATCTCACTTATCTCAGCTTTCTCATGTTTCTGTACTTCTGAAATAATAGTCTGAGCACTTCCTTCATTCGTTGGAGTTAATTCTTCCTTCACTGTCTGTGCATGTGTTTCCAAAGTACTAACATTTTCAATTGTTGTCTGTATGCTACCATCCTTTGTTTCTGGATTTTCATTTGATGTCTGACTACACACATCAGTTGTATCAACAGTTTTAATTAGCTGCATTTTCATTGTTTGTGCAAATTCTTTTGGTTCTGGGCTTGTCTGTGCGGATTCTTCACGTACCGGAACTATTTCATCAGTTTTTGTTTGTACAACACAGTCATTTGTTTCAACTGTTACAGTTTCTGGTTCAACAGTCTGTGCAAATTCTTCATGTACTGAAGCTGGCTCAACTTGTACCGAAATTTCTGCTGTTTCCACATCATCTACAATAAGAGCTTCTGGTGGCACAGTCTGTGCACATTCTTCATGTTGAGGTGTAGCATCTACTTGCACTGAATTTTCTACCATTTCCACGCTCGAAATAGACAGTTCTGGAGTAACTGTTTGAGCATATTCTTCACGAAGATCTGTAGATTCCACTTGCATTGATGTATCTTTTGATTCAACAAAAGGTTCTGGAGTCATAGTTTGTGCAGATTCTTCATGTACAGCTCCTGGTCCTGCCTGCATTGAGGTTTCTGTTGTTTCTACGGTATTTAACATTGGAGCTTCTGGTGTGACCGTTTGTGCAAATATCTCACGAACTGCTGTTGGTTCTGACTGTACTGATATTTCCATTGTCTCCAACAGTGCATCAGGAGTTTTAGTCTGAGCAGAAACTTCATGAACAATTGTTTGTTCTGCCTGTGTAGAGCTTTCTAATGTTTCCACACAGGTTTCTGGTGTAAGAGTCTGTGCACATTCTTCATGAACAGATGTTGGTTCTGCTTGAACTGATGTTTCTGTTGTTTCTAAAAGTGTTTCAGGTGTCGTAGTTTGTGCAGATTCTTCATGAATGGATACTGGTTCTGCTTGACTTGATGTTTCAACCATTTCCACAATATCTGGTATTGAAGCTTCAGGTGTTACTGTCTGTACAAATTCTTCAAGGACAGTGGCTTGTTCTGCCTGCACTGAGGTTTCCACTGTTTCCACCAAAGCTTCTGGTGTAATGGTCTGTGCAGATTCATCAAGCAGCGGTGTTATTTCTGCCTGCATCGATGTTTCAACAGTTTCTGCATTCTGTGCCCTAGGAACTTCTGGTGTCATTGTTTGTGCTGATTCCTCGCAAACCTGTGCTGATTCTGATTGTACTGATTCTTCTTTTGTTTCTGGTAGAGCTTCTGGTGTCACTGTCTGTGCAAATTCCTCAAGCACATGAGCTGGTTCTGACTGCATTGATATGTCCATAGTTTTAACAACTTGTGCCTTACAAGGTTCTGGCGTGACAGTTTGTATCGACTCTTCAGTCACAGGCCTCAATTCTTCCTGTTGAGTCTGTATCGAAAAATCAGATGTAATTTTGTCCTGCAAAGTTACTTCTGGAGTAATTGTCTGGACACACTCATCTAGAGTAAGTTTTTCCTCCACTTTATCTTTTAGAGGTGGATCTTGTATAAAAGGCTGTGAAAATTGATTCTCCATTTGCAAAAATTGTGCAACAGTTTCTGAAACTGGAAGTTTATCTGAAAACTGTTTAACATGATTGCTAGGTGAAGAAATTGAAACCTTTTCCTCCAAATCTTTACTTGTTATCACATTGTATTGCTGTGCATTTGTATCATTTTCAGAAGGTACTAATGTTTTTACTTCTGAATTGGCTAGTAACACAATTTGGCCCACATCTTCACTCCTTTCCCTCTTCCTTTTCTGTCCTTTACGCTCAACATCACTTATGCTTGTCACTCCTCCTTCAAATGGACTGTCAGTAGAACTGTGTAAAACAGGTGAAGTGGATACTGAATCTGAAAGCCCTGGACTAGTTACATTACAAGTATCCACAGGGAACTCTGTGTTCAATTTAGGTAAAGCACTTGAAGATTCTTCAACATAATGAGCTTTTAATTTTTGTTTCCTTTTTCTTTTTCGCTTACTCTTCTTTTTATCATCTTCAATTAAAGACACTTCATTCAATGTTTTGTCTTCTGGTTCATAGCCTAAATCACGAGATTTTTCACTTTCGATTTCAGAATACATCAGTGGTGATGGTTCAAAAAAAATTATTTCTTGTTCAGTTGGTTTAGTTGTGTTTGAGGAACCAGAACTTGGCAATATAATTTCAGTCGACTCTGCAAGAGATGTTTCTAGAGAAAAGTCATCCGTCTTATTATCAGAACCTGGTGTAATAGGACTTTTTACAATTTCCTCAGCAGACTTTACAATATCTACTTCTGTTATATTCGGTGTTGTATCAGGTTTTCTTAGTTCCTGTGATGACCTTAAGTTAGGATCACTTTTTGGTATCATCATTTTATCAATAACAGGGAGATCGCAAGGCTGGACTGACTGAACAATACTATCATCATGTGCATCCTTACCTTCTGAGAGTTTCCTGAAATTGTTTATGTCATCTAGTTTCTCATGAAAATGTGGTGCATACGCTTTTCTTTCTTCATTAATAAAGGTCAGAGATGTAACCACAGGGCCTGGTAATTGCACAAACATGTTTTCCATCATCATTTTCTGATTAGGATCAACCCATTTGTCTGCAGAAGGCATACCTACTATTACATTTTCTTCAGTTTTAAAGGAACCCGAAACCACTGGCTCAACAGTATCTGATGATTGCATGATTTTATCCCCTGACTTGGTTGTAGTTTTTCGATCCAATTTATCTCTAACATCCAAGGAAATTTCAACAGTTTGGAAATTTTTAACAGGAGAAGATTGAGACATATTATCATCATTTGGATCACATGATGAGTCAAAATGTCCTGGCAAAAAATACACACCGTCGGCTGTTGCAGAAACAGGTTTTATAACACTATCAACACCATTTGGAGACATTAACTTTCCTTTGAAGTTAACTTGCTGATGCACGCTGAACACATCTTCTGGTACTATCTGATTGCAGTCTTTAACAAATTCTGTGTTACAGTAACTCCCATCTCTAAGTGAGGGTATAATGCCTGTTAAAGGTGATGGTTCATCAATGTTAGATATTGATGATGTATCAGATCCTTCAAAACTTAAACCTGTATAATCTGTTAGGTGCTCATCTCCATCAGGCAAGTCAACCACCTCCTCTACTACTTTTTCCTTGCCATCACTGCCAATCACTACTTTGCGAATTATTTTCTTCTTTGTAGTATGAACCACTCTAGTTATTGGTGATGTCTGAGATTCCTCAACTGTCTTTAATATTGGATAACCCTCTAGATTTTTAACTTCATCAGGCAATTCAACCATTTCCTCTGATACTGTCTCCTTCCCATCCTTTCCAATCACTACTTTACTAGTGATTCTTTTCTTGGTTGGGCAAATCAAATGGGCAACTGGAGGTCTCTCATTTCCTCCTACATCAGTTACTGCCAAAGGCCCTTGTAGGTGTTCATATTCATCAGGCAATTCAACCGTTTCCTCTGATACTGTCTCCTTCCCATCCTTTCCAATCACTACTTTACTAGTGATTCTTTTCTTGGTTGGGCAAATCAAATGGGCAACTGGAGGTCTCTCATTTCCTCCTACATCAGTTACTGCCAAAGGCCCTTGTAGGTGTTCATATTCATCAGGCAAGTCAACCACTTCCTCTGTTACTTTTTCCTGACCATCACTGCCAATCACTACTTTGCGAATTATTTTCTTCTTTGTAGTATGAACCACACTAGTTATTGGTGATGTCTGAGTTTCCTCAACTGTTGTTAATATTGGATAACCTTCTACGGCTTCAACTTCATCAGGCAATTCAACCATTTCCTCTGATACTGTCTCCTTCCCATCCTTTCCAATCACTACTTTACGGATAATTATTTTCTTTTTTGTTCGAACCACTTGGGTAATTGGTGATATCTTATCTCCTCCTACATCAGTTACCGCCAAAGGCCCTTGTAGGTGTTCATATTCATCAGGCAAGTCAACCACCTCCTCTGTTACTTTTTCTTCACCATCACTGCCAATCACTACTTTGCGAATTATTTTCTTCTTTGTAGTATGAACCACTCTAGTTATTGGTGATGTCTGACTTTCCTCAACTGTTGTAAATATTGGATAACCCTCTACGGCTTCAACTTCATCAGGCAATTCAACCACTTCCTCTGATACTGTCTCCTTCCCATCCTTTCCAATCACTAGTTACGGATAATTCTTTCTTGTGTGCGAAACACTGTTAATCGGTGAATCTTATCCTCCTATATCAGTTTCGCCAAAGGCCCTTGAGGTGTTCATATTCATCAGGAAGTCAACCACTTCCTCTGTACTTTTTCTGACCATCACTGCCAATCACTACTTTGCGAATTATTTTCTTCTTTGTAGTATGAACCACACTAGTTATTGGTGATGTCTGAGTTCCTCACTGTTGTTAATATTGATAACCTTCTCGGCTTCAACTTCATCAGGCAATTCAACCATTTCCTCTGATACTGTCTCCTTCCCATCCTTTCCAATCACTACTTTACGGATATTCTTTTCTTTTTTGTTCGAACACTTGGTTAATCGGTGATGTCATATCACCTCCTATATCAGTTACCACCAAAGGCCCTTGTGGGTTCATATTCATCAGGTAAGTCAACCACATCCTCTGTTACATTTTCTTTACCATCACTGCCAATCACTACTTTGCGAATTATTTTCTTCTTTGTAGTATGAACCACTCTAGTTATTGGTAATGTCTGAGTTTCTTCAACTGTCGTTAATACTGGATAACCTCTATTTCAACTTCATCAGGCAATTCAACCATTTCCTCTGATACTGTCTCCTTCCCATCTTTCCAATCACTACTTCACTGTGATTCCTTTTTGGTTGGCGAACCGCATGGGCAACTGGGGTCTTTCATCTCCTCCTACTCGGTCACTGCCAAAGACCATTTTCGTGTTCATCTTCATCATGCAATTCAACCATTTCCTTGATACTGTCTCCTTCCCATCTTTTCCAATCACTACTTTAGGGATATTCTTTTCTTTTGTTGACACTTGGTTAATCGGTGATGTCATATCTCCTCCTATATCAGTTACCCCAAAGGCCCTTGTAGGTGTTCATATTCATCAGGTAAGTCAACCACCTCCTCTGTTACTTTTCTTTACCATCACTGCCAATCACTACTTTGCGAATTATTTTCTTCTTTGTAGTATGAACCACTCTAGTTATTGGTAATGTCTGAGTTTCTTCAACTGTCGTTAATATGGATAACCCTCTATTTCAACTTCATCAGGCAATTCAACCATTTCCTCTGATACTGTCTCCTTCCCATCCTTTCCAATCACTACTTCACTAGTGATTCTTTTTTGGTTGGGCGAACCGCATGGGCAACTGGAGGTCTTTCATCTCCTCCTACATCGGTCACTGCCAAAGACCATTCTTCGTGTTCATCTTCATCAGGCAATTCAACCATTTCCTCTGATACTGTCTCCTTCCCATCCTTTCCAATCACTACTTTACGGATAATTCTTTTCTTTTTTGTTCAAACCACTTGGTTAATCGGTGATGTCTATCTCCTCCTATATCAGTTACGCCAAAGGCCCTTGTAGGTGTTCATATTCATCAGGTAAGTCAACCACCTCCTCTGTTACTTTTCTTTACCATCACTGCCAATCACTACTTTGCGAATTATTTTCTTCTTTGTAGTATGAACCACACTAGTTATTGGTGATGTCTGAGTTTCCTCAACTGTTGTTAATATTGGATAACCTCTACGGCTTCAACTTCATCAGGCAATTCAACCACTTCCTCTGATACTGTCTCCTTCCCATCCTTTCCAATCACTATTTACGGATAATTCTTTTCTTTGTTGTGCGAAACACTTGGTAATCTGGTGAAGTCATATTCCTCCTATATCAGTTACGCCAAAGGCCCTTGTAGGTGTTCATATTCATCAGGCAAGTCAACCACTTCCTCTGTTACTTTTTCTTACCATCACTGCCAATCACTACTTTGCGAATTATTTTCTTCTTTGTAGTATGAACCACACTAGTTATTGGTGATGTCTGAGTTTCCTCAATGTTGTTAATATTGGATAACCCTCTACGGCTTCAACTTCATCAGGCAATTCAACCACTTCCTCTGATACTGTCTCCTTCCCATCCTTTCCAATCACTATGTTACGGATAATTCTTTTCTTTGTTGTGCGAAACACTTGGTTAATCGGTGAAGTCATATATCCTCCTATATCAGTTATCGCCAAAGGCCCTTGTAGGTGTTCATATTCATCAGGCAAGTCAACCACTTCCTCTGTTACTTTTTCCTGACCATCACTGCCAATCACTACTTTGCGAATTATTTTCTTCTTTGTAGTATGAACCACACTAGTTATTGGTGATGTCTGAGTTTCCTCAAATGTTGTTAATATTGGATAACCTTCTACGGCTTCAACTTCATCAGGCAATTCAACCATTTCCTCTGATAATGTCTCCTTCCCATCCTTTCCAATCACTACTTTACGGATAATTCTTTTCTTTTTTGTTCGAACCACTTGGGTAATTGGTGATATCTTATCTCCTCCTACATCAGTTACCGCCAAAGGCCCTTGTAGGTGTTCATATTCATCAGGCAAGTCAACCACTTCCTCTGTTACATTTTCTTTACCATCACTGCCAATCACTACTTTGTGAATTATTTTCTTCGTTGTAGTATGAACCACACTAGTTATTGGTGATGTCTGAGTTTCCTCAACTGTTGTTAATATTGGATAACCCTCTACGGCTTCAACTTCCTCAGGCAATTCAACCACTTTCTCTGATACTGTCTCATTCCCATCCTTTCCAATCACTACTTTACGGATAATTCTTTTTTTTGTTGTGCGAACCACTTGGTTAATTGGTGATGTCATATCTCCTCCTATATCAGTTACTGCCAAAGGCCCTTGTAGGTGTTCATATTCATCAGGCAATTCAACCACTTCCTCTGTTACATTTTCTTTACCATCACTGCCAATCACTACTTTGCGAATTATTTTCTTCTTTGTAGTATGAACCACACTAGTTATTGGTGATGTCTGAGTTTCCTCAACTGTTGTTAATATTGGATAACCCTCTACGGCTTCAACTTCATCAGGTAATTCAACCACTTCCTCTGTTAATGTCTCCTTCCCCTCTTTATCAGTTACTACTTTACGGATAATTTTTCGTTTAGTTGTACAAACCACATGGGTAATTGGCGACAAATCATTTGCTCCTACATCAGATTTTACTGGATTATCATCTAAGTACTCAGCTTCATTAGGAAAGTCAACAGTTTCATCCATAACTTTTTTGTCACAATCTTCATTGGTAAGCACTTTGCTAGTAATTATTCCATTATTGGTTATGGGAATCATGCCCAATGGTGATATCTCAGTTTCTTCAACAGCAGTAATTGGTGACTCTTGTTCTACATGTTTGAGATTTTCTTGAATGTCAACTATTTCCTGTGCGACATCATTTTTACTATTTTTTCCACTTACTACTTTGTAATTTTTTTTATCAACTTCAGTGTCTGCAATTGTGGTTAAGTGTGGTACTCCTCTAATGTCATGTTTTTGAGTTGATCCTTTGGTTTTTATTTTTTTAGTCTTGTGTACTCGAACAGTTCCTGTTATTTCTGGAGTGACCTCTATTAGGGATTCAATTTTGTCTGTTTTGTCAGCAGTATCAGTGTCATACTGCTTATATAATACTGGTCTATCAGATATTTTGTCTTGATGGCTAACTTGTTCATTTGTATCACCATCTCTATTTTGTATTTCATCTGTTATCTCTTCTATTACTGGGCTAGTATGCAAACTGTGCAATGAAAATTCTTTTGGTATATCTTCTGGAGCAGTTTTGCCCTGTTTTATTTCAATATTCACTCTTGGTATGCCCTCTTGTGTTACTTCAATTTCTTCTGGCTCCTCTACTATTTCTTCAGTTACATGCTCCTGGCCATCAATCACTGTTACATGCCGTATAACTCTTCTCACTTTACGAACTGTCTTTCTTGTGACTTGCTGTACGACTGCCTGTACACTTGAAGCAGATTGAAAATATTTGCCATCTTTGTGCAAGTTTTCACCTGTGAGATCATCTTCAGGTATTTGATCATGTGACTTAAATCCCATAAGAAGCAATGTGGATGGCGAAAATTTTCCACATTCAGATGGGCTCAAAGAATGGTATGTAATAGTTTCATGTTGAGGATCAGAAGAAAACTCTGAAACGACGACCTCTTCACCTGGGATTCCAGCCACAATTTGTCCAATATAGGTTTTACTTGTAGTGACTACTTTGCTATCATCTGGCTGGTTGTGTAATGCTGTCTCCTGCTGGCCTGTAAGAACAACTTTTGAAAATGCAACCTGGTGATCTGGTTCTACATTATCTTCAGGTAACACAACTGTTGAAATATTTGTGACACCAATTTGACTCGGTTGATGCTGCTGCACTGACACAGTAGTGCGGCGAACTTTCCGTACAATGATTCTCTTGGTGCCATCAGCATCAACTATTACTTCTGTGGTAGTATCTTCAGGATCCACAATCATGGTCTCAAATGACTGAGGCATTGTGTGGGTGATATTCAGTTCTGATGTAGTTTCTCTGTCAGTATCCTCTGCCTTTCCTTTGTATTTTACTTGAACCAAAAGTTCTTCATCTTGTTTCGCCTCAGGTAGAACTAATTTCTGACTGTCTAACTGTACTATAGGGCTGATGTCTACACTTTGTCTGGTTGCCACTTCTATGGTTTCCTCATCACCATAAGTTTTCTGCATAACTTTTATATTACCTTTCTGTACATCAGCAATGATGGCAGAAGTAGCCACGTCTACTGAAGGCACACAAGTTGTGCCTACATCTTTACTGGTTACCTGTTGTAAAGTTGGTTTAAGATGTTCTAACAAACTATCTCCAGTCTGGGAAGCAATTTCTGTTGTTTTGAACACTGCAATTTCATCAGGTACTTGCTGGGTATGAATTGGAAATGACACTTCCTCAACAGGTATTGGGGATGCATTAGATTCAATGGTGTCATCTTCATGTTCCAGAGGACTTGTAGGGAAACTTATGGCAGAAAGCGATTCTTCCTCATCAATTTCTGATTTGTTTCCATCTGCATGTTCTCCTGTTGGCAGAAGCTCTAAATCAGGATTATCAACAAAAACAAAATCCTCAAGTATTTCATGAGGAGTGAGAAAGTTTAAGACAAGTAACTCACGTCTAGCACCAGAAACTGGAGATCCTTCCTGAACTTGAGATGGAGGTAGGACAACTTGTTCTTCTTTACACTCTTCAATTTTTAGTGATTCCTAAAAAATTCCAATCATGTTGAATATATAATAACATACACACACACGGATTTTAGAAAGATCGAGATTGTATATGTTTGTGAATCAAGATGTTGCATAAAGAAAACGAGAAGAAACCAAATTAGTCTGGCAGAAATAATGTAGCATAAGGCAACCCAGGAATAGTCCAATAAACTCAAAAAAAAGCAAGCAGAACAAACCAGAAAATGAAGAAAATGAAATTAAAGCAATTTGTTAAAAGAATGGAGACAGACTGCAGCCGACACCAGTAAGAATTAACGAAAGCAGTAGGAGTCCAAAACAGAGAGATGATAACGAAAGAAAGAAACTGATTGTAATATGACATGAAGAAACAATGGATGAGAAAGATCATGGCCTGCAGTTCCCAGTACCTGTAAAGCATCAAGACGTGATCTTAGAGTGATGCCAGCATCCTTCAGAGTATCCTCTAGAAGCCTGAGCTGGTCTGACAGCTCTGAGGCAAGATGTTGGACGTCAGGATAACTCTGCAACTTAGCGCACAACTCTGCCAATTCAGACAGTTGCATCTCTCGTTGTTCCAAATCTCGTCCAAGAGCCTGTGAACAAACATGGTAACCAGAAAGGAATAATACTCACTGACAAAAACAGACAGCAGTATTAACAGTATGAATTTTTCAGTTATTTACCTGATGGTGTATAATCTCGCCCTGTATTGCTGCTAGTGAGCTGCAATCTACAGCCCTAGAAAAGATTGGTACGTTGGTTAGCCACTGTTCCAAATCAGCTAGTAACACACGATACTGGGCTATCTCCATCAGCCGCTTCTCTTGGACAGCATGTGCTGACTGAACAAAAGTAATAACACAATTAATGAGAGTTATTTTCAATCCACTGAATTTACATGTACATAAAATTATTATTTTTAATGTTAACGCTTCTGTAAATAATTCCAGAAATACTGTATAAAATATTATCGATTTTATGACATTACAGAACTTTATAATGGTTCATCATTGATAAAGTGCCAAAACAAAGACATAGAAGTGGTACAAAATCAGAGACAAAATATGTACTGTCCATGTTAACTAAATCACCATCTTGTTGGATATAACATCACCAGAAGTCTAATGATATGAGAAATGCAATTTCAGTGAGTTTTGAAACAAAAATTAAAGATATAAGAGTACTGTTTATAAAGCACAGCACACTGATACCATGCGTTTATTATCTGTGAAATCATTATGAATGTGAAAGAGGGCATTCCAGCTCTCAATTTTTAAGAATGTTATGATCAAAGGGACTGCAACATCATTTCACCTCTGTATTCTTAATTCCTCCATAGTGACGTGTGACGTCTTCATTAACCTACTATGAAGACTTTGCCTTATTAGTGCAAACTTTCCTTTCGTACCTGATGGAGGTAGAAATGCAGTACAATTTTCCAGTGATACGCCCCTAGTTGCGGAGGCTATTACAGACTCCAATAAATTGTACTGTTCACTCGACTGTAAAACACATGCCCAAAAACCTAGAAGCATGAATGAACTGTCAGACAAGCCCCCGAGACTGCATTCCAAGGTCACGTAGTACTACAGCGTGCCAACAGATGGCGCCACTAGTAAGAATGCTGACTCGTGCCGCTTAAGCTGAAACTCCGGCCGGTAGATGACGTCACCCAGTGCAGCCATCACACCAACCCCTCCCTCTAGCCCAGACAAGGGTGAGCTGACAAGAGTATATGTACCAATGATCAGCTCAAAATGTCAGTCCATGCTCCTCCACTGCACTGTGCAGTGCCAGAGGAAGCCAACAGGCTCTCACAACCTCTCATAGTCTCTGTGCCTTCACCGCGCCGTACAATGTCGAAGGAACCATCAGCAGTAGCTCGCTCCACTACCTCGTGAGCTGGGGCCCTCTACTGCCTCCCAGGTCTTCCAGATCTACCAAGAGCTCTTCAACACCTTTGGAGATGTCATCAACACATTCTAGAGAATCTCCGGAATCCTACTGCAGAAGTCATCAACCCTTAAACACTGATTTCCCTTCCGGAATGGCAACACGCCACACGGCCCTTCAGGTCAGTGGCACCCGCAAGTCCCTTCTGGACAACAAGTTTAGGATTGTTAGTTGAATCGTTATTATAGTCACCTAGCTTTTTCTACCTTGTGCACTCTAGAACCAGGTCACCTTCACCTGTTTACCATAGTTTACTTCTGGTCAACTCTTGTTTGGTAGGAGGTAGTACGTATCACCAGGTTTATTCCTAGCAGAATGCAGGATTGCAGGCTCCCCCTCAGGGACGCACATATGTCAGAACACCCCGGTGTGCAGAAAGGTAGAGCGTCCACAACTAGCAACTCAATCCAAAGAGCGGTTAGTCAGTCAGTTGTACTTTTTCCTCTGCGTTTCTACTGCAGAAGGGAGTATTTTTCCTGGTTCTGAGGGTCTGACCCCTTTTGGACCCACACCCAAGTGCCATAAACGGACAGCCATTTTAAATCCTAAGCTCTGTGGCTACTGCACTTCTGGTGCCGGACACGATAGGAGCAGGGGGTGCCACTTTGGTCTGTTCAACTTCAACACTTGGCAGAACACGTAGCTAGGAATTTTCGTCGGTTGCTTAACCTTGCAGGGCTGGTAGTAGTCCTCATCCACATGCTATATTCCCGTCTGGGTGGTATTCAAAGGAGATATAAAAAGGCAGTTACTGCCTCTAAATACAAACAAGGGCCTAACCCAAGACCGACTGCACTTAGTAGTCCTAGTCCCTGGGAACGAGCTCAAGCTGCCCGACAACTGACCAAGCCTCACCTCCCAGCTCCGACCCCATCTTTATCCTCAGCCACCATTAAAACTATAGGGACACATCATCCAATACTCCAAGCCTTCATATGGAACAAGGTAGTTCCTTTTAGCCTGCCAAACTCCTGGTTCAGGGGCAACCATCACTCCAGCCCTTCCAGGGCCACTAGCAGTGCCAACAGCCGCCACAGGCCACCAACAGCCCAGGTAATCCAACTCTAGTGCGTCCGACAGCCGTCCCCAACTTTGTGCCCAGTAGAAAAGCCACACATCCAGTACATGCAAAAAGACTACTGAATTAGCTAAAATTAATGAAAAAGCAGACAGCAATGTCATGCATTTGCCTAACACAAGAGCTGCGATATGGCCTGTGTTTATATTTTCCACAAGGGAATGAGATATTTTATATTGTTTCCATTGATGAAATACTAATTAATGCAATTGCATTATGTATTCGGAGCAAAATAGTACCTCAGTTATGCAAAAAAGACTCCTGAGCAAAGAAGCGATAATAATTTGCAATGAATTTTCACTGGATTTATCCCTTCACCGTTGAATCCCTCATGTGAGGGTTAAGTCCATACAACCCATATTGTTTTTAAATGTTGCAGCTTTCAACTGTGTTTTAATAGATTTTCGTTGCATTTTTTTTGTCCATTTTTTTCTTCTATTTTTACAGTTCATGAAAACATGTCCTTATGGATGAAGGGTCTGTATGAGCCGGATGTCATACAATTGCATGTAAAGTTCATAAAATTAAATAACTTTAAAACTTCCTCATTAAAATTTTCTAATAAACGGTCTCTCACCCTTGTTTCTTCTTCAAAAATTGCCACAAAAATGTGACCACCTACTAATTAAACCACGATAATATGTACATATACCAACAAGTCTCTACCATTTTACCTTCGTTTCCATTCCAATACACCTGACGTTATCAAAAAGCATCTATCGTGTAGTTATCCATATACACAAAATATGGTTTCCATTTATTTATTACTGTTAACACATAAATAAAAAATGTATTATGCAATTACTTGAATGATGTGTGCTTGTGTGTGTTTTTATGATTACATTCAAATGACACGTGCTGCATACTCCTTTTATTCTAAAGTGCCACTGTCATACCCCCACCATCGCAAACCAGCACTCCGACAGAAGAATAGCATACGAGTCCATGTGTTCTAGGCCTAAGTGGGTGGCGATGCAACCCGCTGCAACCTAGTAGTCCTGCAAGACACATTGCTGCAAGGCCGGATGGCCTGGCAGCGAGCATATGCGGCCACGCAGTGGTGGAGTAATAAAGGGGTTGCACTCAGCGCTCAGGCAGCAGCGCGCGAAGTTCGATGCAAAGATATATGCAGCGATGCGCCATCCGAAAGTCAGGATGCGCCATCCAAAAGTCAGTTGATGCCAGCGATCTCAAGGAAGAGGTCACCTACTGGAGTCCGCATTCCAGCCCCGCCACCAAGAAGAGTCCCAGAGCTGGAGGAAGCCACCTGCAAAGACTTCCATGCAGCTGAAGACCCAGTCCCAAAGGAAGCCATCAGGTGCAACCGCCACACTAACGAGAACTAGCTGAGAGCCAGTGAAGGGTCACCCAGCAGACCTAACCTCAACCTACCGCTGGAGCAACCCCAGCAGGAGCCACAATCAGCTAAGTGCCGGCGTTCGTCGTTCAAGGGACGTCTTGAGTATTTGTGTATCCAATGCCTAATGTCTTTACCAAGATAGGTAGTGGGTTTATACCCTAGATACATTGGTATTTGATCTCGCCCTTAAGGTCCCTAATCTGCTGGGTACAGACTCAGGCTGTGTGTCTGTTTCAACTAATAAAACTATGTTACATAACCCACAACCTGACTGGTGTATTTATTAGTAAATTCCATTTAGCCATTGCTTGGTAGTTATTGCTTCCCCCCTCTTTCAGGAGGGACTGGAACAGGAGGGACCACAGCCTCCATATACCACCTACATCGCAGCCACCATCAGTCCCAGACCCACCTCTCCCTGGTAAGAACAGTGACTCCTCCCAGCCGCAGAGTCTGACAGCTACCCTGGTAAGACAGAGCAAAATAAGCCCCCAAATTACTCCAGATGACATGTTGCCCTTAAGGCT
Organism: Dryococelus australis; assembly: GCA_029891345.1. Lineage (NCBI taxonomy): Eukaryota > Metazoa > Arthropoda > Insecta > Phasmatodea > Phasmatidae > Dryococelus > Dryococelus australis. The sequence goes on along the minus strand of CM056993.1, from coordinate 111,281,262 downwards.
GCAGAACGATAGAGTAGAGAAAAGGATACGAAGCATTACTAAAGGTTTCAACCCTTAACACCCAAGGTGCCTGTAGTCTTCACCAGACAGGTCACTCGAACCCTACGAATCATCCTGAACATCATAGGAAGTGAGTAGCACCAAAAATATAGATTTATGTACAGCAACACTTTCTTAAAAAGTTTGACGGGACTGAAAAAATTTAATCTTATTAATAGAATTGTGCCAATACCCCTTTTCCGATACGGATACCCTGATATTGCAGCTCGTAACCATAATGATACTCCAACACCGCTTTATTGAACATTCCCACTTTTATCCCATCATGCATGCTGTATGCAAATTTTATTAACCAAAGCACAATCTTTTTTAACCCATACCTGGTTCAATAAAAATTATTATTATTCAGGCTGGAGTTACATGATTGTATGTCTATCATCAGTTCAGTGCTACCAGCTAACACAAAACTGTTACATCAAAAAAATTTCTACATTAAAAGTAATAATTTTTGATAGTATTTTGTATAAATATAAAAATAATGGAAGATGATAAAGATACTGTATTTTGCATGAAAAAAAAAGGTTAGAGTTTTGAAGCTAAGTTTTGTTTTCATTTCAGATTCCCTGAGGGACCAAGGTGGTGGTAGTGTTCAGACCACTCGCCTCCGACCAAGGCAAACTGGGTTCAATTCCCAACAGGGTATCTCCTGGATTTTTGTACATGGGAATCTAGCTGGACGATGCCGCAAGTCCATGTTCACCTCATTTCACCCTCATTGGCTCTCAAGAACTCAATTTTAAGAGCCACCCAAATCACTCCACTCTAATCTCCCCAAATGGCTACTCCACAAGAAACAGCTCAATGTGTGTTGTGGTTTATTCAGACCAAACCAGATTGTATAAGATAAACAAAATTACAGGGCAAGGTATGAAGAGAATTCCCTTCAAGATCAACAACATGGGAGTGGCACCGTAAAATTACAGAAACTGACGGTGTTTTGCAACAAAAGGGCACAGGCCGGCCATGCAGGAGCACTCACTCAAGAGATTGACAGTGTGAGTGCTGTAATTGTGCATTGCCCTGGTAAGTTAATTTGCACTGCTGCAAGGTAACTGCAGTTTCCACATTCAATGATATACAAAGTATACAAAGTTCTGCAGAAGCAACTGAGACTATATGCAAACAAGGTGCAGCCTGTGCAGGCCCTGCAACCAGATAATGCACCATGGCATGTACATCTTGCTGCCAATATGTTGGGCTGCATTAATAATAAATTAACTATAAAAAAAAATTTCAAACCAACCTTTTATTTATAAATGCACTTAAAAGAGAAAAATATTTATAGCAGATACAGAATTTGTAGAACTTGTAAGATGTGGTTGAAAAGCCATAATAAAATTTACTACAAATTATTATGTTTAAATCAAATAATATTTAGTATATAAAAACTTGGCGCAATATAGACTGTACGAAACTTGGTGCAATATAGAATGTATACCTCATTTGCATAAACATAGTAAGCACATATCTTGAGTAAGAATCTTAACTTTTCACAATACAGAACATATTCCTCATTTGCGTAATCGTAGTAAGAACATATTGTTTGTAAGACTGTTAACTATTCACAATATAGAATGCATAACTCATTTGCACAGGTGTAGTAAGAACACATCTTGTGCAAGGCTCTTAACTTAACTACTTGTGCCAAGCTTTTACATAATAAATATAAATTGACATAAACATAATTTGTAGTAAAGTTTACTACAGCTTTTTGACCATATCTTAGAAGTTCTAACAATTCTGTATCTACTAAATTATGTTTCTCTTTTTAATGCATTTATAAATAAAAGGTTCGTTTTAAAATGCTTTCATAGTTATTTACTATTCAATTCTTACTGTGAACAATTTTTTTTCATTATTATTATATATGTAGACTATTTATACAATCGTGAGACTAAAAAGACTAAAAATTTGAAGTTAAATAATGGTGTCCCCTTCCAAACTTTGGGCTGCAACCTTATGAACAGTAATGCTTTGCAGGCAGACTGAACGCCAGTTCAGTGAGTAGACATCAGACAGATAGCATACATAAAACAATGCAAGTTAAATAAAAGCTTTTAAAAATGAAAATGTCCTGAAACTAATTGCCTTCAGCGATAAAGCAATACAATGATACCCTGTTAGTATGTTTCCCATTTAAGAAGTTTCCTTTGTAAGTTCACTAATTTTACAACATTGTCTATATACAAACATATAATTTAACACTTTTAATAAGCAGCTCTGGTTTATATGCATGATCTTTTTTCAAGCCCTTCAAGAAATGTCTTAACAGTGTTCTAAAGTATTTCACTCACATGGTGTACTGAAATGGTATAATGTACAAAGTAGGGTGATGGAGTGAGTGAGTGAGTGAATGAGAGGAATTGTGAAGGTATTCGACAACAGGTTCATTAATGCCCACAGGAAAGTTAGGCCAAAAAAGATTAAAAACCTCCAAGGAGGTGAGGACAGTCACAAAACAAGTGAGCAAAACTGGAAAAAATACTCCAGATGAGCAACAACACAAGAACCATACAAAAGCGTGTACAAAAATACCATAACATGGTAAAAAGAACCATAGTGTGTAGAAATTGGCATATGCCCCTCACAGACATACTCCCATCACACAACATTTGCAGTAGGCTGTCAGGAACATTAAGAGTCTGAAGAGTCTGGTTATACCTGCAACACTCCACCAGAAAGTGCCAGACAGTAAAGGGAGTCCAACAGGAAAATTAGAGATGACCCATAACTTGTTGGACAGTGGGAGAGAAGTTCACTCCCACTGCCAAGCTTGCCAGACAAGGCAACGGAGCCTCATGCAGCATATACGGGGATACAAAGATTGCAGGGTCATAGGGTGGAAGGCTTCATGCGCCCCTAGCCTCTACATCAACTGTTTCAATACCAGGGATTCCCACATACCCCGAAACCCATAGAAAGACGACACAAAAGTCAATCCGCATAGACACCGCAATCTTCTTCTGGGTTATGGAAAGAAGCGCGTGAGTTGTGGAGCCAGATATGATGATTGTTAAGGCACTCATCAAATCAGAGCACACAAGGCATTTATGGTGAAACCACCTAATGATAAAACACAGAGCCTTGAAAATGGCGAATGGCCAGAAAGTGGTAGACAGCCTGATGGAGCGAAGGAAGTGGAGGTCGGATAGTGTTGGAGGCCTGTACTACTGGTCTCCAGTCCTGTGAGTTGGCGCGCAGGACGTCGCGATCTGACCGAAGTACGAAACTGGAGGTTACAGTAGAAGACTAAGGGCATCCACTCCCGGAGTTCCCTAGCACGCGGGACGTCGCAATCTGACCCAGGTGTCACGAAGAGTGAGGCTCCTGTTGAGAGTTGGTCTATCGTTTCCAAGCAGGTGACCTGCACATGCAGGACGTCGCTGTCTGACCCAGGCACTTACTGGAAGGTCAATAGTCCAAGGGACAACTGCTCTAGTGAGGCCTAGGAAGACTAGCTCCCTAAGCTGAACTTTGAGACAGTTATCAATAGGAGAGAAAAGGAGCCAGGTTTCGGCTTGTGGCTAAACCTAGAAGAGTCTTACTAGGATAGGTGACGAACCAGAATGAGATAGGACAAGGTGTAGGAATACAGAGTGCCAGAAGAGACAGTTCAACCAAGTCAAATTTATGCTTGTTTTATTGATTGCTCAATAAAATATACATAAACCAGCCTGTGCCCTCGTTGAGGCCTGAAGGGGCTGTCCTAAGTTGCAAACTGGTATCTTACCTAGTTTGGGAAGACACTGCAGCACGGTGGGTGACGGCGAAACCAAGTCAGTGGTACTCGTACTCATGAAAGCTATAGGTGAGCTACGAGGTAGATGGAAGAATGGTGGCTTCTGTATGCTGGCGGGCAGCGTGGCATTGTCGTGTAGAGTAGAACTCTCGACTGGACTGTGAAATGCAGTGGCGACTTGAAAAATTTGGTGGTTGCTCGAACAGCATGACATTCTGCGAAGGCGAGGCGTAATGTCTGGCGGCTCTCGGGCAGAGTAACTGCATGCTACTGAACTGGCGCAAGACAGCCTCGAACTGAAGACTGTGGGTCCTATTTATACTTTGTGCACAGGGCCACCACGGGTGTTGAGGGGTCTGGAGGGAGAGATACAAAGGAGAGAAGAGATCAACTGAGAGCGGAGGAAACTTCTCCTCAAGCGCCAGGCACTGGAGGGGTTCAGAGCAGCGACGTGAAGCGAGGCAGGTTGCAGCGCAGCAGGCGGCAACAGCGGATAAGCAATCCCTCACTTGGAAGGTGCCCTGGAGGATGTACAGCATAATGGCTCTTCTTAGGATGGGGCCGCAGCTGTGGCGAGGCTAGATGAATTACGTCACTTATGGCACGTCATAGTATAAATGGCTGTGGTGGCAGTACGGTAGGTGAGTGGCAAAGAAGAAGAGTGGCAATAAATGAACTGGTAAACAAAATTGTTAACTGGCAATAAACTAGCTAAGCTGTTCATGGTAAAATGAGCACTTTTAAGGCCCTAGTTACTTTTTTTCTTTCAGCCATTTTTTATTCTTTAACCATCTTTTTTAATACACGTAAATATTGCCATGTAAGTAATAAACACAACGTGTTTATTCCACCGAAATTGGAGAAAAACATCTAAGGCTAAAATTAAATACATTTATTAACTAATAATGTACTAAACAGTCTGAAATAACACAATGTAATACCCCAGGGCGAAACGCCTGCCACACATGTGCAAAGTGTCTACTAGAACGCAATCATGTATCAATCATGCTTCTATCACTATCTCAACTACATTGATGGGGTGCATCAACTAGGGCATCCCAGTGAGCATAGCATGCAGGGCTAGCTTGAAATTCATCTGCTGCCACCCACTTTCATGTGTAGCTCATCTGTGCAGCTCTGGCATAGTGGGGATTGGCTGGCCTCACCGAGACCCTGTGCACCCCCGGCCCATCTATTCCACTTGAGAATTTTGAAAGAGAGAGCCTAGACTAGGAACCGTAGCAAAGTTGATCTCAGTGGCAGGGTAAATATATCATGGGCATGCTGTGCATTAACTTCACACTGCAACATGCATGTGCATCGCCTGCTCCAAGACGACAGCTACCAAGATGAGGAAAAGAGGGAGACTGCACACACATAGCTGATGACTAATGCACACCAGGTGTGCAGAACATAACTACATATGTATACCTAATAGTGATGTAATGTTAAGTCACTGTTGAACTTCACAAAAAGGCGGCATCAACCACACTCTTTTAAGTCTACCAGCAGCCTAGTGAGCTAGCTGTAAATGCAAGTACCTGTGTAGAAATAATTTGATTATTTGGCAGTATTTTGACAAGTAATCAATACCTAGTTGGCCACTCGATTAGGTATGCCTTCAGTTGTCATCCTTTTTGTATTTAGAAGTTAACTTGTATACTCATGTAAAGACATAGTATAAAAGCTAACTAACTTTGTAGCCTTACCCAATACATTTACAGAAACCTCATACCAGCACCCATAAATGGAGGATTTTGAAGAGATTTCTATGCTCTAGTTTGGGAGAACATTAAGGGATTCTGTACGTCATTAGATAAGGAAAACTGATTGTTAAGCACTATTAACAAAAACTATCATTATAGTTCACCAAAGCGTGATTCTGTAATGTCTTGTTACCTAAAATTTTTAGTATAGTATAAAATGTGCTTTACAACCATAGTGTGAGGAACCAAGAAAACTTGTTAGCCTTTCTGCACAAGCATATTTTGGCACATTTATTTTTGTATAATTCTGTACCCTCTATAACTTTCACTTAACTAAGACTTTAATTATATTTACAACTATGTTTCTAAGTATGTACAAATATACACTTTTATTGAAAAGTAATCAACTGTACACCATTAATACACATACTCTATAATAAAATTAACCGAGCTGAAATTTCAAAATTAATGGTACTGAAATAGTCCACCAATTAAACAATACAGCAGGCACTAACTAAAGAGGTAAAATTAGCTTCAGGTTTATTGCAACTAAGCACAAGCAAAGGAGGGATTTTTATAGTGCTGCAGTGCATGCGGTATGCAAGTTATGTTCCAAAATATATTGTTTCAAATACATTCAGCTGACTGAAACATTCCTTACAAACCTCAACTGCAACTTTTCCTTGCTCTGCTTGCGACAAAAGAATCATGACCCTTGTTCTGGCACTGGATAAGCTCGCAATTAGGCTGGCTGTTTCTGGATCCTGAGGCAGACTGTTGAGAACACTCTCCAGGCGAGTTGCTTCCTTTTCCTGTTGCCACAAGTCTTCAATGTGTCCCTGATGTATTTAAAAACAATAACTTGTAGTATTGCATAACCTGTACTTACAAATCAAATACATGGGGATAGGAATTGTGGCACATTAAAAAAAATAACAGCTCCAAAATAAAGTACATAGTGCATGTTGAAGAAAAGATGCTGGTGTTTATTTATGCAAGATTAACACAAAATCACCATGTCCTAACTATGATTTAAATTTCTAAGGTTCAAATTCAATTTTAAATTAAACATATTTCCATTTTATTGGTTTTATTTTTTAAATTGTTGTGTAGAAATAAAATACATTCTTTTTTCACAATTTTATTATTATTAATACTTTTATTTATTTTTTATTAACATAAAACTATTGAATCTCATGCTGAAAAAAGGTTTGCTTTTAAAATTACTTGAGTTCATTACCTTCTGCTTTTTAATGTATGTAGCATTAACTGATGACAGCCATTAGTTGAATAACCATTTCTAATGTTCAGAATATAGAATTACTTTTATTTTCTTTTTCCTCCCTTGTAGTATGTTTGGCATGTGTAAGTGTGAGTTTGTGTCAGCATGTGCATGTAAGCATTCATGAAATTTGTGCATGCATGTGTGCCATATCTCTAAATCTAGTATTCAAATCAAGCATCTTCAACTACAAAACTAAAATAGTTTGTCTGCAAACTCTCCTTGTTCTTAACCCAGAAAATACACATTCCTGGTATTGTGAGAAGCTACACATTTACTCAATATAGCTTTAAATTTGAAACAGCAGAAGCAGTACATATAGCCACATCTTTAAGGTAACAAACTGGGATGTATTTCTCATTAGGCCTGGGAGACTAGAAGAAATGCTTACGAAAAAAGTTAAGTTTACATAGTTTAACACTGTACATTCTAGAATTTTATTTTAAAAAATCAATTAGATAAGTTTATTTTTATCATGTTTTTAGCTAATACTTGTTTATACTGTTACTACAAATAATTTATTTACAATATTTTAATCTAATAATTTTAATTATCATGATGCACCTGGTGTCCACTGTGGATATTCCCTGGTAATGAAGATGCCAAATCATTTACAAAATATTGATTCAGATTTCATAAAAATAGCATTCACAATGTGATGCAAGTTATGTTTTTATGATATATATTTTTATTATATATATATATATATATATAATTAGAGATGGTACATTTAATACTTCAATACCTTGATACTGCTCGATACTGGTATGTATCAAAAGTATTGATTATCGCTACATGCACATAGATACATCTATTTTATGCGTGAAATATAATATTATTAATACGTGTATGGCTGATCCGCATTTTCCTTATTGTCACACAGCACTACCATTTATATTTGTTCTGCAGTTTACTAGTTTCAGAAAACCGGTGAAGTGTCGTACTTACTGAATGATTCTGCAAATTATTTTATATTGGTGGCAGAGAAATGTGTATAAGGATTGTACCAGAACAACATGTATTCAGGAGCTGCAAAGTAAACTTACTGGTATCATGAACCGTGAGCGACAAAACAAAGTCCCTCCAGGATTTCCGCCGGCTGTCAGTGGTGATACATGACGCTTGAGCCCAACAGACATGGAAGAACTCCAAGTTAGCTTGAGTGAGGAGAGCACTAAAGTGTCGTGCGTGTCGTCGGGCACGGAGCCTATCCCTGCATTCATTGCTCTACCACGGAACATGCCTGCGACTAAGAGGTGAAGATTGGTGGATGGCAACCTCCCCAGCTGACATGATGAGAGAATTGAATAGTTCCACATCCACATTCACGTAAAGGGGAACTTCAGCAGGAAGTGGAGGGAATGCTGGAAATGAGCCCAGACTGCTATTTTAGGACCCACCAAGGTGGTATCAGTAGGGCAGCGAACGACACATGATCCGATATGATTGGGTAATGGTCACTTCAATAGAGATCTGGATAACAGACCAATCAAAGTGGGTAACCAAAGCTGGACTACAAAAAGAAAGGTCTATGCAGGGCAAAAACAGTATGGGTGGTGAAGTGTGTAGGAACACCAGTGTTCAACAGGGCAATATTAGAATTTAGAACTGGTGAGCCATGACTCGACTACATGACCTCGGCCATCCCTGTGGTCAGAACACAATATCTAATTGTGAGTGCTGAAGTTGCCAACTACCAGAAATGGAGGTGGTAGCTGAGATGAAAATGAAAGCTCCTCAAAGTCAGCTATCCTTATAATGCTTGAGGAGCGGGGGGGTACATTATTGCTACAAATAGTGACAAAAATACAGAGCAACATCATGACCGCCACTACCTGCATAGCAGTGGAAGGGCAACAGCTTCACCATAAACGAAATCCTTCACCACAAGACAGACATGACCACAGGCATGCTCCATCAACACGTTTTCATTCAAGGCAGTAAAACGTGTTGCCTCGAAGGAAGGCCTTATCAGTGAGACGAAAATGCATTTCCTGAAGGCAAATCAACAACAACTGCCATCTCTGCTTCTGGCTCAAGAGAGACTGGCTAGCGAGTTGGTGAGTTGATGTTGTGGCCCTATGTAGCAGGTTCACTCACAGGAAGGGATGAAAGTGACAGAGACTTGGTTTGTATAATTTTTTTGCAGCAGCATCCTGACAAAATTTGTTAACAATAATAGGCTTCATTAGTTTTTTCTCAGCTGGTCCACACAACGTACCAACAGTCGTGGTTCAGGTCGCCAGAACTTGCTGTGGCTTTGGTGCACTCATAGACACTTCTCTCTCAGTAGCTACATTGACTGAATGAGTAAACGCATCTGTTACTGTTGGTCTGGCATTGGCAACAACACTGTATGGAATAGAAGGTTTTGAGCCCTGGAGAGCTTGGAAGCATTTCTGTGAATCGACAAATGAAACCTTGTCAGTGGCCCGAATTAGCTGAACAGCCTATTCCTCCTGGTAGACGGGGCACTCCTTCGACCAGACAGGGTATCCCTTGCTGCATTTACACACCGCACTGAGGAGCATCAGGATGAAATAGGTCAGCACATTCCGGACAAGCTGGTGGATGTCTGCAATTCGCAGGTGAATGGCCAAACTGTTGATAGTTGTCACAATGAAGAGAAACAGGAATAAAATGCTTACTATGCATATTCAAGTAGTCAACTTTGATAACTGATGGGAGGTCATGCACACCAAAAGTCAAGATGAGGGTGGCTGTAGGAGACTTAACACCATCAGTTGCCTTTAGCATATGGCGAACATCAGTGACGTAATGAGTTTGCAGCTCATGTAACGTCTCACTTTCTGGAATGACAATTTGGTTGGGTCACCAGATGATGCCCTTGCTGGAGTTGAGAGATACATGGGACTTGACGTCAACATGGAAATTTGCAGTTGCCCCACTGAAAGTCTTCATCGCCAAGAGCCCCCAAGACTGGGCAGCAGTTGATGTCTTGACCAGAAGCTCACGCCTTTCGTTAATTTTCTTTCAGTCAGCAACAGGACCACCAGCTGCTCCTTCAATTACTCTTTGTAATTCAAAAGGCAACACCTTTTTGAAAGTGTGCCCTTCTAAACCTCGGATAACCAAAAAACGTGGTGTAGGTAATTTCACTGCAGCAGAACGACACACTACAGAATCACGATCCAAATCACAAAAGAGTATCATCTCGGTGCCATTTTACGTGGCTGTTGAGGGTGCCATCCTTTTGGGAAGTGCTTTTAGAAGACTCCTCATACTGGAACTCAACAGCCTCAACCTGCCCTTTGGCAAGGGAGAAGGGGAAAGAAAAGGCACCCGCAGTTAAAACACCTCATTGGCTGTGCCATTAGGAGGACTACCAAACTCCCACAGACCTAAGCAGTACTTAAAACAGCTACCCTTCGTCGCTATTCACTGCAAATTACTGCCCCAGTAGAACACTGAAATGTACAGCAGGGCAAACCAAGGGCAAATCGTACATCCTAAGCGGCCAGTTTTTTTCACAACCAAGGAAAACATTCCAGGCTCCTCACTATAGAGGACACCCTTCAGTGCCATTTCAGGGGAATTGTGGTTGATTACAGCGGCCTGCTCCATACAGTGGTAACACGTCTTCCCAGCAGGTCTAGACGCATGTGCTAGTTGGCCATGACAACCCCTCTTGCCAAGAAAGTACCAATTGGTGCTACGTGGGTGTACATGTATGTGGATAGTGGATACTGACTCCGCTCCTAGAGAGAAGGATACTGATGAACACTCATCATACGCGAACGTACCGCCTCACCGTCCTGAAATATTCACTGCTCTTCCTAGAAATGCTGCCAGATTACTTGTGAGATACTGGATACATGCGCGCTGAGCACTGTACCGTTCCACACCCACACACACAATACAGTACGTGAGAATATACAACATAGGTATTCACTGCTTCTCCTAGGAATGCTGCCGGACTACTTGCGATATACTGGATACATGAGCACTGTGCACTGTATAGTTCCACGGCCACACACACAATATAGTACATGAGAATATACAACAGGTAAGTTAATTGCTGTAAATAATACTTGGGTGTATAAAGTACTTATATTATTGAAAATAAATGAAGAAATTAAATTTAGTTTGTTTGATATATATCCAGACCTTCACCTCTTACTGACTCTTCGCCATAGGTAGGGGGTAGATTTTTTTTGCAAAACACTAAATAACACCAACTAATGCAAAATATGGAGAAATTATGTTTTTTGTGAAATCCTGTAATAATTCCTTTATTCATGAAAAATAAACCAAATTGCTTATTTCAAATGTCTTACGTAAAACCACAATGCAATATTATTTTACCATGAAAACTCTTACAAATATTTATGCACACTCGTTTCAGAATTTTTCCATTTGTTTACAACATTATCCCTCATTTACTCCACAATGCACTGACAATGAAACTATTTGTATGGTGATTTGTTACGTATGTTGACCCGAATCGCTAAGTGTTCGTTCATGGGTAGAATCACGCCTAAATTATCTTTTATTATTTATAAACAAACAATTCTTGCCAAAAATGTAATATTACAAAAATAAACACACAAATATAACACCGACAAATATTATGTTCTGTGCTGTGTGGTTAGGTTCTTGACAACGACTGAACGGACATAGTGATTCTAGTTTGCTGCTTAGGTTGCAAAATCGGTTAAAAATGCCAAAAATATTAACAGTTTTTGATCATGCCCGGGAGTTTGAAAGTGACAGTTTCAATATAATTAATAAAATGGATACAGTACAAATACTGTGACGTAAACATTGAGTGAGCGCGAAAAGACATGTGCATAAACACTGCAGTGCCATATGCATAGTGATTAAGTGATAGTGACGTACATAAAAAAAAAAAAGACAACTGCACTGGCAGCACATTTGTGTGGTTTTTAGATCACAGAGGAAACAAAAACAAAGAGGTTTCTGCAACATCACTTTAGAAAAACTTGACAGCTTTATGATTAAAAACTTTGTGGAAGCATTTTTACCATGTAAGAAGTAGTTTTTAACATATTTACTTGTATTTTACTGAGGGAGTTAAGTACCCAAAATAAACTAAATGAACAAAGAAAAATTGAAAAACTCTGTTGAAGAGAAAGATGTGGCGATTCTGTGGGATGTAACAACTGATAGAAACTGACAGTGTGTATTTGTGTTGTAATTAAAATATTGTAATCTACAAATGAACAGAAGCTGTATGTGCATGGTATAAATATATTGGAAAACTCAAATGTGAATGTTCTTGGGCAGTGTGCAATACGTGACAAGTGTGTTCTTTTAAGATTGTCCTTTCATCCTTATTGTTACATATTTTTTAATGTTTTCACTGAAATATGTAGTGACAAAATTAATGAATAACAAATTCCACATTCAGTTTGACTGACTGAAATAGTTATAGAAAAAACAGATTCATGATCCAATAATAAAACGCACATTGTTTTTATCAAATTTATTTGATGAAATGCTAACATTTTAATGATGAAATTACTTCTTTTTATTTACCATAAATGTGAGACCCTAGCCATAGGCCACTTGTAACCCTATCTTATAGAGTTATAGGCTATTACATCTGGACACGTGTAAAATGTTTTAATACTGCTTCTAGCATTCATTTATTAATGCACTTGGGCTGCAAAAGTACTTCTTTACAATATATGACATATATTCATAAATAACACACATTTTTTACAATACTGTATTATTAATATATCTTATAAATGGCTGCAGATTCTAAACTGGCAAAAATTAATCAAGCACACGATTTCAAAACCCTTATTACAGAGCCCATATTTCACAATATTTAGGCAATTGCCACCTGCATTACACATGATTTCAAATTAGATTTTTTGTAGCCAAGCGTTTAGGTACAGTAGTGTAAAATTTCTTTGAAATTAAAATCCCCAATTGTTTTTTTTTTAAATGAAACTTACAATTTACTCAATGCAAGCACCATATAATATCGTCATGATCCAGACTTAACATGTAAAAAGTCAGTCCATGTGAACTAGAAGTTGTAACACAGAAAAAATAATACTAAAATGCATCAATTAGGTATATTGGTAACTCTTATAAATTCTGAAATACACATAGCCTATAATTAGAATCTAAAAAATAAACTGATATAAAATATACACTAAATTACAAGATGTAAGACTCACCACTAGAGCAGCCAACATGCTGTTCAAACTATCAGTGGGCAAGGCACCCAGCCCACATTCTGTAACTGCAGTAGCCCTTTGCAACGAGTCCAAGTCCGAAGACCACGAAACCTTAGTGGAAACAACAATAAACTTATTAAGACAAATCTACGTGGTACATGTGCCATCGCAAGCATGCTAGGAATAAAGTTACCATGCAATAATATACCAGATGTTGCACCTACATCATATTTTTAATATTTGCAAGAATAATTCATTAACCCTTTGCTTCAGAAACATTATTTCTTAACAATTTAAACAAAAAATATTTAATTTTATGTCTTTTGCAAGAAAATATTGTCATAATTTTATTTCTGTAAGAACTATATTTAATGACCAATGCTTCGCTTCACATTCATTATGTCTTAATGAATTTTAAAAAAAGTTAAAAAATTTAATATGACTTCAACAAAAATATGAATACATATACAATTCACTCACGTTTAAAAAATACATAAATTTAATTATAACAATAAATTTACTACAAATGTAATCTAGCAACAAAACTACAAACACAAAACATGCTATATATGTAAAAAGAAAACCTTTGTGGTGTGATACAGTTAAACCTTGTTTAGTAAAAAAAAAATTGGTAAACATATTTAAAAAAAAAAAAAAAAACTGAAAAATAAAATAAAAAATAATGAAACTAAAGATTAATTTTACCAGTTTTTTGAGACAACTTTTGTTACTACATCAAGTGATACCGCAACACAGCATGTCCTATAATGATTACTTTCAGTTTTGTTGGACTTTAATGGAAAAGTGTTGTTTGTCTTCTGAAACCCATAAAGTTTTTTGTAGCACTATAACACTGTTTCAAGAGACAACTTCACAAAAAGTAATGTTAAAATAAATTTCATACTAGCATGGCCCATTTTAAGAATTCACAAAGGCTTACAGATGCCAGCGCAGTCTCATTATATATATATCTGGCTACTGGAATGCAACTCACCAACCCTTTGCCCTGTACATCAGCAGAGTAATTGTTAGCAAAGTTCCTGAATAACGTTACAACTTTAACAGCACCCTGAATTGCAAACATCAATACGAGAAAACTGAAATGAACTAAAAACAAAACAAGTTTTTGCAAAAAATTTAATAAATACACTAAACAAGGTTTGACTGTATGTATTATTTTGATAGAATGGACATGGAAATTCATGCAGCTGGTTTTCAAAACTGTGATGTTACCATGAAAGCAGATTGATGCAAAATTTTTAAACTGTGTGTAAAATATATTTTAAAACTACTCACAAGTTAAACACATTGGTTAAACACAAAACACAAATATATAATATATATATATATATATATATATATATATATATATATATATATATATATATATATATATATATATATATATATATATATATATATATATATATATAATATATATATATATATATATATATATATTTTAAGGTCAAAATGAAAACACCATGTAGATAACACTTCAGTTAAGTATTAGTTCAGCATGATGAATCTAAGCACCTTAAGGCTGATAAAAATTCCATGCAATGCTAAAGTGTAGATAAGCTTATTGAATGTAAATAATTTATTTTGGGCAGTTGAATGCAACAAGTGATCCTGTATTTACAAACTGCACCAAACTTTGACCTGTTGTAAAAATTAAAACCTTACATCTCCTTCTGAAATCTTTTTCTCTATAGTAAAAAACCTAAAATATTACATTCCCTATATTTCATTCATTGTTTAAAGGAATTCCTGAACGAAAGGTCAGGTAACTAAAATGCTGGCATCACTTTCTGGTATTGGGATTTTGGGTATTATCCCAGGATCCGAGAAAAGCCAGTATACCATACCGGTATTGTAAAAGCCTAAAAATATCATGCAAGCATAGATTAGAGTACAGTATCGTATAGACAACACATATGTGTGAGATAACATTTTAAATTAGAATGTTCTTTTCGTATCAAATAACCAGTATTAAATTAATCCTCAAATATGAAAAACAATAAATTTGCTACACAATACATTTGCTGAAATGTCCAGAAATCAGACTACCTGGAAGTAATTCCAAAATATGTGAAATTTGGCACAGATGTTACATAAGCAGTACTAAACAATATATAATCTATTTCATATTAGAATTTTTTATTGACATATCATGTAAAAGTAGTAACCAGTAAACAAACACGCTACATATCCTTCCGCTAACATGTGGTTTCCACCTGTTTCGTCTGTGATGACCGACGTTGATCATACATTAAGCATACCTACCTAGATCAAAAAGTGTCGCCAACCTGCACACACACAGATAATGAGATAGAACTGATTTTGCTGTAGGATTTTTTATTGCTGCAATGGACATAAGGTGATTAAGATTCATAGTTTATTCACTTAAAAAAGATGTTTAAAAATCGCAGCTTTCTTTCCCAATAAACAGAATTAAGACATCATAATGCTCATAGAAAATTAAATATATTATACTCTAAGATTGATTTACAAAGGTAGTATGTTCATCATATTCCTACAATTTTTCTGTCATCCATCTGTATGGTTGCAATATACATATTTGAAACCTTCTCCCCATTAAAATTCAATACAGTGTCACAAACACTGAAAATTATATTCTAATCAAAAGATTGGACTTGCATTTATAACTATCCCATCAGTTTCGCCTAATGCACCTACAACTAGAGTCGTGTGGCCTGGTGTGTACTTAAAAGCACGACATAAAGTGTATAGCATTGTTTGTTATAGATGGAAAATTTGGTTTAACGTCTTTAATAAGATGTTAATTGTGGTTCTCATAAAGTAGCAGTTTAGATGTTACAGCGTATATATGTGAAATTTTGAAGTATTAGGAATCCGGGGAAGCTGTCAGACATCATATTTTTATTCATAATAATAATGTATTTCGCTAATAATAGTGGCATCAGCTCATCAGACGTGATTGGTTAGTTTACAGTTCATACATGCATTGAGGCTATTTATAAATTAACCACAGTACTGAGTGTACCTGAATGACAATATATCACTTTAACATAAATATTATTTGCCACAAAATGATTCCATCACAAAATGATGCACAGTTTCAATAAACAAATAAATAACATTCCTTTTTGCTTTGTTGCTGAATTTGGAGGGGACACGAACGAAACTCAAAATGGCAAGCCAGTCTTAGAAAGGCTACGTGATTACAGACTGAATCAAAATTATTAGCAAGCACAATTGTTGCACACAGAAATTCATTACATTAAAAAATATATAGAGCTCGCAGTAAAAAATCAATTTCTTGGAATTAGTTTTTACATTTGTATTTTATGCATGAAACCCGAGTCATTTCATGGGGGCGTAACTTTTGAGGCGAGCCGCATGCACTGGACAATAGATGGCAGCACAGTCATCTACTATGAAGCTGTATTGCAAAAATTATCTATCATGTCCCTTTAAAAGTGAATTTACATCTTGTACGGACTCAAAGACTCAGGTTTGAAATATATTGTCTCAAATTGATCTAGAAATATTTGAAAAAACTGCGCGACACATCTGCGGCCTGATCTGAAGCATGCACAAGGCAATTTTAGCAGCAGCTACAAACAAAAATAAACTATCACACATGGCATAAGTTCCATTTTGTTTGAAACATCTATGCATTATTCTAAAACAAAATTCAGTTTGTTACACTAATAACAGCTGTTCCATAACATAAAATAAAATACCTATACATTTTATCTAAGAACTCTTCCCTTCCTGCGTATATCTCTGATGTCTGTTGTGCGAAGGCAAGGCTGTCAGAACATCCAATATGAAATTCTCTTTCACTTGTTCACGCATTAGCTGATACAGGATTTTGTATGTGGGATGATGTTAATTTTATTTTTTACATGTTGCCACACACTGGCTGTCAAAAAATGGAATGCGAATATGAAATAAAGTATATAAAAAGTCTCATTATTCCAAGCTGTGCTTCAGCCGTCATCTTGTAAAATGACTGTCAATTTGAAATATTTTCGATTGAATAATTAAATATACAAATTACAAAAACTTTAAATAAAAGTTGTAAATAATGATTTTTTTCTACAATTTTTGTTTTAGATAAAAACAAGTATCCCTAAAAATAACAAAGTTATAACCTAAAAAAATAATAATAATAATAATAATAATAGAACATAAAATTGGTACTACCCCCGCTCGCCACAACCCTATTCACTTATTCGCAACCATCATATAATTTATTAGGTATCCTGGAAACTATAACTGCAAAACTGATTGATTAATAAATGTTTTTAATAGAAGCATATAATTGCATACAAGTTGTGAAAAACTTCACAATATTGTAACGAAAACACAACAATCAGAGATCAATAATTCATCACACACAAAGTTCGACATCTTAGTCTTTGTCTGACTGGTCATCATAAGCAAGAGAATTCCTACAACAGAGTCCCTGCAGGCCTATTATAACCCATGCTTCTGAACGCAACTCTGCGTTGTACCATGTTTCAGATAGCATTTTAGCAATTATGACAACTCCTTGCAACTATCGATACATTTTGCTTTAAAGAAAACACTTTGCGTCAACACAAACTTTGCGACGACAGTTGGCAATACTTACATAGAAAAATATCTCCCTTTTGAATAAAATCGAGGCAAGTTTCTGTCTTCAATGTTTCCCAAAAGCTATTTTGATGTCACTTAAATAAACAATACGTGCGCAAAGAAGAAAATAATTATAAAAATACACACATTACAAACACCGAGCAAAATATTGAAACATGGTCAAACAGCATGAAGTAATGAACTGTGATATTTCATATTTTGCATATACCCTTATGTGCATTTTTCTTGTGTACCTACTGGTAATCATAGATTACAAATGCTAACATTCCTAGTCTATTAATAAAATTTCATGTAAAAATCAGGAGTTTATAGAATAAATGTGGGGTTTGGAGATGACAGAACTTTTGGAAACACAAATTTCACTCAAATAATGGAACCTAATGAACAGAATATTCTCTCTTTAAGTGTTAATACATAATAAACTGTCTGTACCATGAACCATATTTAATTTAGTACATCACAATTTTTAACTCATAATACATGATAAAAGAACTGTACTTATGTTCCCTGTATTTTTTACTTGTACATAACATATAATAAAAAAAGGTGTAGGCTTACGTGGACATAAATTTCACATATTTAAAATGTTCACAATTTGTATGCACGACGAGAAAATTATTATTTTTAAAGAACTAGTTAGTTAAAAGGCTGAAAACAGACTATTGGTTTTAAAAAATACGCCATACCGGATTATAACCCATGAACATTCTACCTCTAGGGCGTAAGCTGTGATGCTATCCACTATGCTACAGTGCACTTGAGGATAACGTGACTCAGAATACTTTAAGTAGCTTCCACATGACTGCGCGACATGGCAGCTTGAAAATATACGTACTCATTTCGAAAACAAATATTAGTCTCTTCTGTAACCTTAAATTACTTTGGAAATGAAAATGAATACTCTAACATATGAAATATACTGTTTCTAAGCTCCAATATTTAATTACAACAGTTTTCGTTCATGAGGTTACTGCCAGTCATGAAAAATGTCTGCCATTTTCTCTTGTTGTGTGAGATGCAAAGTAGTTTGTGCAGTGTATCTCTCCTGCGTTACTTTGCGACCATTTTTATCATCTATGTAGACTTTTAGTTTGCAAACTGAGCAGTCATAATCATAACTAATGCAAAGTACGGTTTTGCATTGTGATTGAGCGCAAAACTGCTTTGCGTTTCCTAGTGTCGCTGTCATAATAGATCCACTGGCAATGTCCACATTCACACATAACTGAGCATGGAAGAACAGCTGTTTTGCACTCATATTGTTTATGGCAGTATTTTTTTGCAGTTATACAATATAAGTTTCAGAAAATTCTGTAGAGCTGGTTCCATTGTAGTTGTAACTTGTACTAGATAGTCCTTCACTAGTTTCCATTCCCAACCCATATTAAATTATTTCCAAACCATTGTCGCACACATAAATGAACACTGTATAAATGTTGGGTGGATGCCGTACAGGTAAGTGGAAGAAGTCAAAGTTTGCCTTGACAGACAGTTTGGCAGTTGTGCAGTAATAAAGCAAAGTATCTCTGCTTGTTCAAAGAATGTTTGGTTTTGCTCCATACAAATACAATAGGAGTTCTCCAGCTGCTCCAATGGCATCCGCTTCAACCAAGGCACACAGTTCAGAATTTTGCTACAATAGTGTCACTGCTTGAATTTTTTAAGTTTGAAAAATTTTTAATGATTCTAATTATACAAAGGAAGCCATTGGAGCAGCTAAAGAACTCCTATTGTACTTGTATGGAGCAAAACCAAACATTCTTTGAACAAGCAGCTATACTTTGCTTATAACTGCACAACTGCCAAACTGTCTGGCAAGGCAAACTTTGACTTTGCTACCCTTCCACCTACCTATGCTGCATCTACCCAACATTTTTACAGTGTTCTTTTACAGATGCGACAATGGTTTGGAAATATTTTAGTATCCATGGATTGGGGATGGAAACTAGTGAAGGACTAACTACTACAAGTTACAACTACAATGGAGCCAGCTCTAAAGAATATTCTGAAGCTTATATTGTGCAGCTGTAAAAAGGACTGCCCTAAACAAAGCAAGTGCAAATGAGTTGGTCTTCAGTGCTTGGATACGTGTGGACATTGTCACCTATTGTAGGAATTCCCTTGCTTGTGATCATCAATCAGACAAAGACAGTGATGGCTAACTTCATGTGTGATGAAATATTGATCTCTGATTGTTGTGTTCTCATCACAGTATTTTAAATTTTTCATGACTTTTATATAACTATATGCTCCTGTTGAAAACTAATCAATATATTGTATAGGAATTAGTTTCCAGGATACCTAATAAAATATATGGTGGTTACCAATTAGTTAAAGGGGTTCACAAGCAGGTGTAATACAAATGTTTATGTGCAATTTTAATATCACTTTTTTTTTGCATTTCACCTTATAAGTTTGTTATTTTTAGGGATACAGGTGTTTCAGAAAATTATAAACTAGAGTGGTTCTGATACCGATACTAAGTGTCTTATTGGCTGATGCTTACAATTTTTAAGATATCAGTATTGGATATGGTATCAGCCACACTTTAGTATCAGTTTTAAAAATTATAATTAGGGTTGTTTCCCTAGCAACAAAACACAATTTACTGCTTTCTTTCTTCTCTGCCCCCTCCCCTCCTCCCATGGTATGTAGCACCAAGCCATTAGGGGTATTTACAACACAGGACTAACAGTGAAAATAAACAAAGCATGAGCTGGATGTTGCTGATCCACTGTTTAACATTTGTGCAAAGCAAACAGGCATTTTACGTTATACACATACACATTCCCTGTACATACCTCACTCTTTATATTTAACAGCAAAATTTCTGGTATTTGTATTTATTTATGCTGTAATCAGCAGTGGTGTATTTCGTGAATGTGAAAAGGCCTTTACAAATGACAGAACATGGCTGGCAGGGGTGGAGTGAGCTGTCAACACAATCAATTATTTTTGCACCTCAAATTGGCACATTTTGTCAACATAATGGTTATGTGACTTTATTTTGTAAACAAATATTATACATTTAATAATTGAAATTATAAAAAGGAGACAGAATGTACAAGCACTCACAGGGCGGGTGCTCATGGATACACACACACATGCACACAAAAGTCGGACAAACACATTTTCCATGTGGCCTGATGAAGCTGGTCTAGCCAGCAAAACATAATGCTACCGAATGACACAAACATGCGTTATGGGCGCACGTGCGTGTGTGTGTATATATATACACACACGCGCGTGCGCGCGCACACACACACGCACACACACATGAGTACTGCAATGTGAGTACTTGTACATTGTGTCTCTTTTTTATAATGTAATCAGTAACATAGCGACCTATTCCCACCATCTCTTATTGTTTACATTTAACAATTTTGTAGTTTATTTTTTATTTACAACAAACCTGTAAGAAAACACGGAATTACCAAATTTCCATGTTTGTTTTTTTATCTGGAGGCAACATACTAGTTTGACCGATAAATTATCTGTTGATATGAAGAATTAATTTGGAATAAAGAACAATTTTATATCACATCAGTGCTTTATATCACTATGTAAGTTGCAATGTTATTGTAAATTTAAAATGGTAGGCTTATAATTTTCACATAAAATAACATCCAGGTCTTTCTGGAAATATGTAAAATAAACAGACAAAATTTTAACAATTACATTTCTTAAAATATATTTTTGGGTTAAATACTTAACTGTGGTTAATATTGATAAACAAATGACTGCTGACAGCATCAAAAATTAAAAATACCAAATTTCAAATTACTCAATAACAAAACGATCAATTCGAACATGGTCTGGACTGGGCACAAATTAACAAAGTTTCTGCTTTGGTCAACATAAATTGCATAGAGCATGCATGAAGGGATAAAATGGAGCAAGGAAAACTTGGGAATGTTGTATTGTGTATTGGTATAAGTACAGTATCGCAAATATTGGTATCAGAATAACTCTTAACAACTTTTATCTAAACCATTTCCTAAATGAGTAGATTCAGCTCTACAGACCATATATAAACTTCAAATCGGCTACCATTTTCCAAGATGACAGTCGAAGTACAGCTTGTAATGATGGGGACTTTTGATATGGTATATTGTTTAACATTGTTTCTTGGAATTATGTACTTCTGGTTCAAGTAATTTACAAATAATCCAAACATGGCACAAATTTTCCAGTGCATACTCTTAGCAGTGTTCTGAAAACAGCAGCATAACCATCCATTACAGCACTTTTAATAATTGAGTTTATATGTTATTGTACTAGCTATTTTGGTTTCCAGACATTGAAGTAATTGCCGCAGTATCTCCTGCTTTTCATCTTTGTTTCCCATGTTCTCTAACTACTCTCCTAGAAAGTTAAGAATGAATACGCTAAAAATGGAGGCTTCTCTAACATACATCTGACCAGTACTCTATAAATGCAGTTGTATTTATGTTACATTTATAAATTCCTTCATTATAATGCTGAAATATAAATAGGAAACAATGCCATTTTCAACTGAAAGCATAGCCAAATGTTACGAAATTATCATAGATTAACACTAAATGAGATTATATTTATTGAATGGTCTTGACTAAACGCAACAGGTATCGGTAAAGTAGCCAATGTTAAAGTAAGTGCTTATAATTTGAAGACTTCTAATCTCATCAAAGAAATGTATCATCACAGTTGCTGTTTATTGCAGCTGCTGTGACCTGCAGTTCAAAGCTGAGGTTAGTCATAAATCAACAATGTAACAGGAAACTTATCATAACCCAAAGCATGGCACATACAATCTTGTAAACTTCTAGAACGATGCTTATAATATCATCAATTTGAAAGTCCGTTATTTATTATATTAGAAAAAAAGAGAGGTGTATTTTTTAAACATAGGAATTCCCTGAGAATTAATCTTTTGCGAAAAATAAAGTAAATATCTTCTATAAATTTCATTTTGTTGGCCCTGGCAATGTGCAGGTGTACATTCCCTTGCCTGTTCTAACTTAGTTAGGCTACTGTTGGAAAAAATTTTGTGATAAAAATTAACTGCCCATAAACATTACATGATTGTATTAATCATTCCTTTTTTTGCAAGTAATAATTTATAATTTAATGGTCATCATAAGAACGCACAAAAGACTTTTGAAGCAGTGGGTATAAATTCTATTTGATACACAAATAACATTATTCACAATAAGCCTATTTCTGAGAAGAATTTGTTTTTGCTATTACTCCACATAAAACAAAACACAATACAAGTAGCTGTTTTAAATGCCGGGGACTAAAATAGAACATATTGCCCTACAAAGTCACATTTTCTTTTTATGAAAAAAGAAACCTTAATAAAATGGCAAATCCAAAACAATTTCCAAAAAATACAAAGTAACATTTAAAACTTTTCTGTAGTGATGGGACAGTTCCACTGTTTTCCGGTTCCAATTCTTGGTTCAGATTCCTGAATTTTCGTTTCCCATTCTTAATTTTTGGTTTGAGTTAATAGTTTTGCTGTGTGAGCGAAAGAATTGAAAATTCCTTGAAAGGATTAAGATTTTTTATATGTAAAAGCCGTATTTATGTTATAAACTTATGTTTTCGTAATTATTAAAAGCATTTGTGGATACACAGTGGGATATTCATGTTCCACAATAATTACAAAGTGCATTTCCATCATAGCAAACATAGTTTAAATTATTCCAGAAGTGTGATGTAAAGTTGATTCATTTAATGTGACATTCATTGCCTTAACTATCGCACCATTGCACTTGCTGTGATAACTTTTGCGTAATAAGTGGCATTTCTACAAACTCTTTTCAAACTACATTTTTAACAAACAAGGGAATAGATAACCCAGTGCTCACAGCATTCTCTTTTTTTATGAAGAATTAATAAGTACATTCTGCCAAACGAGTAGAGATGGCATCACCGGCACTGTGTATGCAATGCCAGCCTCTACCTTGTATGATGTTTACATGTTTTTGTGGAAAACACTACACATCAAGCCACTTTGTCGTGAATTCATGAACTCCGCTTTTTATTTTATTGCAGCAGGTAGTGGATAACAGATAATTAAAACAAAGGAAATGCCTATTACTTATGGTCTACCAAGTAATGGCATGGCACACATGTTACCAAATATAAACAAACATGCAACTTCGCCCAAATAATCGGAAAATGTAAATGTCACTGCTTATCGTAAAAAAAAGCCCCACATTTGAATCATACACTTTGTTTCTTGATAATGTGAATGTTTCCATTGCAAAGTGCACAACCATTACTTCTTTTTGACTTCCTAATCTCAATGTTTTTGAAATAATAACTTTGCTTCAATTTTTTTACACTTAACCACAGGACCCTATTTTGCATTGAAGGGCACACATTTGGTCATGTAAGTATGGAAATTACGCAAGTAAAGGTGTTAATATGTTGTAAAATAATTGGTAGGAAAATATGTTACAATACTTAATTGTTTCTCAATAGTAAAGTAGGTTATGTTACAGTACTTGTTCATAGTGTGGAACCAATCCAATATAAACCGTTGGTTTTGGTTCTGTCAATTCCTTAAGATCCTGTAGAACTGAGGAACCGAAGAACTGATTTTTCCACAAATAGTTACAACAATCAAGAACCAATGTCAGTAACTTACAGTAAAAAACTCTTTACCAAAATGAAGTGCTTACGACTGCAAAGTAATGCAATACAGTCAATGAAATGCAAGATGATGATAAATTTTCTGCTATATGTATTTTATAAGTAATACAAACTGCTGCAATCATGATTACTCAGTATTCATTAACCTGGTTTAAAGGCTCAAAAATTATGAAGATTTCTCTTTCAATTAATAAGAAGAACCTTTAAATATTTCAATAGCAATTTTGTTGACTAATTTTGTTCCAATGAGATAAAGAATATTTATCACATTTAAACAAGTCAATATTAGTAATCACAAAAAACTTTTAAGCACCTATCTGAAATTTAAATATCAAAATATAACAATCTCATATTCATAATGCAAGTAAGAAGGTGTTATGGGACATAAATTGCATGTAAATTACACGAAGCAAGGTAAATAAGTATTATGAAAAGATAACCTAAATGACATTGTTTTACTTAGCAGGCCGCCTCAAAAGTTTATTTTGATACTAATATTAAGTTTTATCAAAATGCCCAATATAAGATGTGTCTGTCCAAAAATATGACAAGCACCTGCTCAAGCTTACTTAAAATTAAATTTCTCTGCTTAATCAATTTTTTCTCTAACACAAATCACCAAAAACATTAATTAGCTTTGGTACAAAAGCCTAAGTACCATAATCGCCATGATTTATTTCTTAACTCTTAAGTTAACGATACCATATACACACTAAAGGGAGTTACTGCTCTAAGGGTAACAATCTCCACAGCATACACAAAAAAAAACTTACAAGCATCATCAGTGATTAGTGCTCAAACATTGCATGTGAAATTAATGTAGAAGAAACAACAAATGTGACACTACTATTTCAAAAGAAAATGCACACACAAACATACAAAAAACACCAGTATCAATAATTAACACACACAGTATGGTTTTGTGACCTCCCACACCTTCGTTTGCAAGATGAAGGTAGCCGCACTGTTGGCAGCATGTGGGTCTGGCAGGCTAACCTCGAACTCTGGTTCATCTTCATCCAGGTCTGTGATGACCTGTTCAGCTAGGCGCTGTGCAAGCCATGATGTGTGCTGTTCTTCTTCTGCCATGTGAATATCGTAATCTGATGGCCCTTGGACTTCTGGGGTAGAAAGGTAAGTACTCTCATCTTTCCAGCTACAGATACCTCCTGGTAAGTCGGCAGAGAGATGTTCTGTGAAATTCATAGAACCAAACCCTCCATCTCCACCCTTGCGTGGAGTATGTGGACCTGGAGAGCTATGCCCACTACTTGGTCCGTTGTCATCATCGTCATCTTGATTATCTGGCTCCTTCCGTTCTATGTCTTCAACTGTATCTTCCATCAGCACATCTCTATGTGCACGTTCCAGCATCTCTTCCCACTGAATTTCTGCATCCTGATACCTCCACATGTCTGGCCAAAATGTTGCATCCAGAGGTATGTATTTCCGCAGCACTTCCTCTCTTTCAATATAACGTAAAATATCATACACTTCCTGTTCTGATTCTGAGCGATGCTTCTTTCTTTTCTCATGTCGGATGTGCAAATTATCTCCTGTTTTACCCACATGTTTTTTGTGTAAGCTTTTAGCCTCCTTAGGGTGTTTCTTCAAAGGCAAAAGGTCATCAATAGAAATCTCTAGATATGTCTCATTTTTGTGTGCCTCCTCAGATGAATCATCTTTCATGTATTCGTCAGTTTTCAAATCAACAGCACCTTTTTCAACTAAGACCTGTTTGACTGGCACACTTGTGATGATGTGGTCGCTTTGGCTGATTTGACTGTCTAGGTCCTTCTTACCATCTTCATCTCTATGTCTTGACCTCGAACGAGATCGTCGTTTACGCATTTCTTTTTTGGGGATATACTCCATGAAACCTTCAGGGTCAACTTCAACTAGTGGTTCTGTTGTATCATCAAGAGCTGTTTCTTCAAGACGTACCAAAATTTTAGGAACAGCTTTAGGAGAGTATTTAATGTTTTTTCTACACTGGATGGAGAAATTATTTCTTCACTGGAGACTTCTTTCCTTACTGCCACAATATCTGCCCATGATTTTATTTTTGGTTCTGGAAATAAATCTGTGTCCCGCAGATCTAACTCTGATGCATCAGATATTACTTTTTCACTACCAGTAGTAAATTTGCTCAATGGTTCAGACTTACTAGAGATTTTAGGATAAGCTTGTGGTGTGTCATCACATGCAAGCACTTTCACATAATTCTCTTCAGCATCTACATAATTCTCTTCAGCATCTTTTACTATCCCAACATTGATCACATCATCCACATTTACATCAGTTAATAATTTAATTACTTCTTGATTTCCTGTTATGTCTACAGAAGATGAAACATCATTAGAACTTCTGTTAATTGTAGAACTATGATTTTCTTCATACTGTCTTTCTGCTTTGTTAATAGCATACATGTCATATGGCTGCTTCTCAAGTATTACATGTGTTTTTTGGAGAACTGCATCCTCATTGGCCATGTTTTCTTTTAATACAGGAAATTCAGAAACACTTTTTAAAATCGAATTTAAACTTGTTTCAATTTCTGCACTAACAAATTCAACATCATCACAATAAATTTTAACATTTGTTTTCATCTTGTTTGCATCTAGTAACGCCAAATGTTTGCTTTCAACATCCTCAAGTGTGGACATGTTGTATGAATTTAATGTAGCTAAAGCATCTACATTTCCAGAATCCATGTTACACACATCTGTGATTTTACCTGCTATAATTTCTTTTTTGAAAGATGCTGATTTTTCAGAATTACATTTTTCAGCCTCATTGATTTCTGACATATCATATGGAATATTTGAAATAGAAAGTTGAGTAGGAAACTGAATACTGACATGAGATTCACATCTTTCAGAATCTACATTTGCATTATCTTCAAAAACAGATTGTTCTCTGGTAGGTGATACATTTTCATCATGTAGTTTCTCAGCTTCAGACAGAACAGAAACGTCATATGTTATTTTATTCATTTCATATGGAACTACAGATGAATCATCTTGTTTGTTGTTAAATGTACAAACGCTAAGTTTAGCATCATCAAGCTTAGGATCCAAAGCTAACACTTTCAGTTGTACACGTTCTGCATCATGAATTTCAAATAAATTATAATTAATATTATCAACCACATGAGAAGCACATTTTCCAACCATACTAGCTATTTTGGCAGCTGTATGTTCTTTATCCTTAGCAGCAGACTTTGTAGCAAAAGCCAACACCTCCTGGTGAGCTCTTTCAGCTTCATAAATGTCAGCCATATTGTAAGGGATTCTCTCACCTCTGTACTGAACACCATTTAGTGACTTCTTTTCAAAACTGTTTGTACATGCAGCATCTTCTGCAGCACATACATTTTCAAAAGTTAAAAGTTTCTTCACATCTGTTACTTCAACTGGTCCACAAATGTGTGTCATTTCATGTTGAGAAATCAAGCTGACTGGACATTTTAATGTTGGTTCTGTCATTTCCAACAATTCTCCATCAGTCATTTCCGAATTCTTTAAAGTCATAAGAGCAGTGATTGGAGTACGCTGGGCACATTCTGGATTCATCTCGACAACATATGGAGATGAAATTATGTTATCAGGTACTTCAGTAATTTGTACTTCTTGCCATTTTCTTTCAGTATCTAAGAACTTGGATGATTCTAACCAGACGTTATCATCAGCTAAACAAGTTAGACTATCTTTTTCTAACTCAACATCCTCAAATGGCATACTCATTTCACCACTTACTGAAAACTCTTGACTGCTTCCCTCAGTTGATGATTCTTTTACAGATGTGTAGCTCCGTTCATCCGCAGTTGGACATAGTTCTTTTGATAGATTTCTCTTCCTCAACGATATCAGTGACCTATCTTGAACAGACTGAACATTTGTCTTTCTACCTACAACCTCACTATTTACAATGAGTGGTGTTGCTATCTCTTTTAATATTTCTAATCCTGCACTTGGATTTTCTGTCACTTTTGTAACATTCACAACATCAAAAACACTTTGTTTTGTACGTTGTATCACTCTGGTACATACCTGCTTCTGGGTCCACAATTTTTCTGCATCTGAAATTGCATTAAGATTATAAAAAGGTGTATCTGCTGCCATTAATTTAAATGTCTGATTTATATGTTTTTGCTCTCCTGTCACTTTCTTTAAATCTTTTACAAGCATGTAATCTTTATCACTTACTTTACTTGGAACAAGTGATTCAGGAGTGCTTTTAAGAGGGCGATATGCAAACTTTTCCTGATTTACTTTTTCCTGCCAACGAAGCTCTGCATCACGTATCTGATAATAATTACTATTGATCTCCTGGGATATCAAAAGAGCTGTGGTACTCATGAGGTCTATAGAAACTGATGCTTTTTCTGCTGTTAGGGTTCTTGGACTATCAATCTCTTGAACTTGTTTAGTCATCTCATTATACTTGTGAAATTCATTGATGTCATTTTCACTTTCCGTAAGAGTAATAGGTTCATTGGAACTATTTACTTCATTACCCACATCTGTAGGTGATTGAACAATACTTTCAACACATTGCACTCCTGAAACATTAGCCTGAACTGGTTCTGGTCTCATTGTATCTGTACAAGCAATTTCTCCTGGCTCTTGAGGTTCTTCATCACTTTCAAATGCCATTGGTTCATCCAATGCAGACAACCAAGCATCATTTAAATCTTCAGAATTAACAATAAATAATTTCTTGCTATCTATAAGAGCCTGTGCAGGAGTATCACGTGCTTTACCAACAACACTATCTTCCACTACCTTTAATGTTTCATCAGAATATTCTGTTTCATTTACTTTCGAAATATGTTCAAGGGTTTCAGCATCTGCACCATCCTGCACAAATGTTAATTTTATTTCACAAGATTCTTCATCTCCCCCAAACAAATCTTGTGGTTTCATGTCAGTTCCACATCCTATCTCTTGCTTTGAACTTTGAACCTCAGACTCTAACAATTTCTTTGTTATTTCAGTAACTAATGACACTGTAGATGGAGTTGATAAGAATTCAGTGGGAATTTTTGGCCGTTTCTTTTTTTTCAAAATTTTTTCTTTCATAAATTGATATTCTTCTTCTGGAATATCTGTAGTTTCACTAGGTGATACAATTTTTGACATTATTTTCTTTTCCTTTCTACTTTTTCCTGTGCGTTTGGGTACTGTTTGCTCCTTTTCTGTTACATCAATTACTTTCCGTGGTCCTCTTGACCTTTGCTTTACAGAACCAAAAATTCCATCCTCTTGGTTTTCAAATTGTAATTTTAAGTCTTCATCCCTGGGGCTTGCAATTTCTTCTGCAAGTCCTGAGTCAGAGTCACCAGACAATGGTGATGTGACAATAGCAGTAGCTGAATGAGAGGGTGAATCACTGGAGACAGTGGCCAAGAGTGAATCTTCATCCTGATCATTGAATTTGAGTGATTCTACACCAGAAGTGTCTACAGTCTCTCCTTGACCAGGCGTCTTAGAAATTTCTGTCATTTCCAACATACACATCTGGGTCAAAGTCGCACCATCAGGACTGTTAATTGTAACTTCTTGATGTGAATTACTAATATCTTTTGTCCATGGAACAGATAATATGTCTGAGTCTTTGAGTTTATCATTTCCCATTTGCAAGTTAGTTGGACGACTGATTTTTTTCATTATGTCTCTCTCATCTGCTGACTTGGCAGACATGTCATATTCTGTTTCTAAACAAATTAGATCTTTTAAAGCTGATGAAATACAAGGAGTTTCAATAATTTTGAAGGTTTCAGAATTCTCAGTTTTAAAACATGGAATTTTTTCAAAGTTCAATTTCTCACTTTCTCCCAATGACTCAGACTCTTCAGGTAATTTGGCATCCAGTGTTGTCACATTATCTGACATGATTACTGCTTCACCAAAATACTTACTCTCATTATTCAAAATTGGTACTACAGAGAATTGATTCTTAATATCTGGTTTTATAGTGTCTTCTTCAATTTTTGAATCTACAACCTCTGCATTCCTTAATTTGAGTGAAGCATCGTTTATAAAAACATGATCCTCACTATCGCTCTTCAGGGCTTCTGTTTTTGGTAGTGCTTGCAACTGTTTATGTATGTCAAAGCACTGAATAGTTGGCAATGAATCATCCAACTGTACTTCACGTGTTAAACTAGCAACTGATTGCATGGAATCTATTTCATTGTCACTTTTACCAACATCTACCTCAGTTGAAGAGAGTAATTTGTTTTTCTTTGATTTCTTAGAGTATTTCTTGTTTTTGCTTTCAGAAAGTATACGCCCTTCTGGAGATTCTTCCTTTTCAGTAATTTCACTGTCCAAAAATGTAAATCCTTGTATGGCTGACTGAACATCATGGGTTTGATCATTACTTTCATTAAGTTTCCTCCCAAAAAATGTTTTTCCTGTTGGGGACTCAACACTGTTTACCACATCATCCTTATTTTCTGTAGTCTTAAACTCAGCAACATCACATTCAGTGCTGACAACAGCTTTGGTTTTCTTTAACTTTTTACTTTTCCTTGTACTTTCTGGTACCAAAGGGCTTGAAGGTTCTGATGACGATGACAGTATTGTTCTCACAGATGTGTTTATTGGTGAATCCGTTATTTTTTCAGCACTAGAGACAATGACTGGGCAATCACTTGATTTTGTATCTGTGACTGGTGGTGTAAGCAGACCTTTAGACTTCTTATGGGGTTTTTTCTTCTTGGACAATAAGCCAATGCCCATCTGCTCATTTTCAGCAACAACAGACTTTGTGATACTCTCAGATAGTGTCAGCTGGGCATTCTGAAAATCAAATTCTGCAGGAACACCAGACAATGGAATTTCTTTGTCACTGAATTGCAATGGCTTGGATACATCTGTCCCCACCTCAGCAACACTATTAGCTGGCAACTCACTGACATAATGAAGTTCACAAATTTCAGCTTCTTCACTTGCTGTTAACTTTCCATCATTCATGCTATCAGCTTCAAGATGATCCACAACAAAATTTGCAATTACATCACTGTCCTTAACTTCATTATTATTTTGAGTAGTACCTACAACCTGCATTGTACCACTAGCAAAATCAACATTTGTATCATTTGTAGTCTTGCTATTTTTATTATCATTTACGAGCTCTAATGGTTCAGTTGTTGATATAGAAACAAATAACTCTTTATCCGTAGCAATAATAATTTTGTCATCACTCAAGTCTTTCGGTGGAGATGTGAGCTGCACATCACTTTTCGCATGCTTAGCTTTCTTTGATTTCTTACTTTTGTTTTTGACTGTGGAATGATTCACATCAGCTGCACACACTTCTGTAGCTGGTTTTCCTTCAAAAGAAACAATCTGTTTGCTGTAAAAATCATCCTTTCCTTTTGCATGCACATTACCCATCTTTTCTACACCTATATCAATATTGTCTTTTATTATGACTACAAAATCTTGCTTGTTTGTTTCAGTGAGTGCTGTTATTTTAGAACTGTCTTCAACATTTATGTTTCTTTCCAGAGAATCTATGTCTTTCAGTTTCTCACTTATCTCATCGACATTGACAACCAACAATGCTGGCTGTTCCACCTTTTCAGATGAAATGGATTCCTCAAAAGTGACATTTGTTTCATGTTCCTCTGGTTCAACATCTTTCAATTTTCCTTTTTTTGACTTCTTGCCCTTTCCTCTCTTTGTTATATCACCACTAGACTTTTCTGTATTGCTATCAGCTGCACAGTCATTATTTTCCTTAAACTTTGATTGTTCAGCTGTTATCTGAGATACTGTTGGCAATCCCTCCGGTACACTGACCTCCTCTTTACCTACATCATGTCGTTTTTTATCTTTAGTTTCCTTTACTTCTTCAAATTGTAAATATTTCTCCGCAGTAGTTTGTAGAGATTCTTCATCAATATTTAGCAGCGGCGGCAACATGACAAAGTCATCTTGAGGTGAAAACTCAGTGGTTGTTCCCACTGGCTCAACCACATCTGTCGTTACTGAGGAAGGAACAACAAATGGTTCCCCAACATCCGATTCTACCTGCATATCCTCAACAACTTTTTTGTTTTCATAATTCTGTGCTTCCGGAGGAGTAATAAATGTAACACTATTGCTGAGGTTAACCTGCAGAATTTTAGTTTCCTTCTCTAATTTGCCTTTCTTAGTCTTTTTAGGTTTCTTTGCCTTAGCAACTTCCCCAACTTTATTTTCAGTACGATCTTTCACATCTGCAGACTGTGACACTGACAATGGTGATGCCAGTTCCTGTGCCTGGTCCTCAAAATGTTTGTGTTTCTTTGTCTTCACATGGGGGGCTGTGTCTTTATGAACGTCAGGCTCACCTTCATTAATCTTTACATTACCATAACCAAGTTCAGCTCCTGTGCATTTTTTTATTAAAATAGTCTCACTGTCAATCAAGGATTCAAATACTTGTTCTGAGGCAACAATTTCCGGTTGTATATCCACAAATGGAACCATTGGTACATTAGATGTTTCACTTTCTGCAGAACATTTAACTTCACCAAACTTATGTTGTTTGCTTTTTGATTTTTTCTTCTTTGTTTTGCTGACAGGTGACTGCATAGCTTCCTGTGAAATTGAAACTGGTGTAGTCTGAATTTTGTCATTAATATCATGAACACCTTTAACGTCTTTTTCTACATGTTCTGCAATGCTTGTCTCTTCTATTGCAGAAGTGATTTCTGCAATTATCTGCTCTTCTGGTTTACTAGTTGAAAGTAATGGAACAGTGGCCAGAAATGTATCAGTTTCTTTAATTTCAATCTCTTCAGGAGTGTCATCAATGTTACTATTGTCTACAACTGTGTGTTCTTTTTTGATGTCGTATGTTTCTTCAGAGTCAGATTTTACATCCAATGTGGATTTATCATACACTTTCGATTCAGCTATTGGTTTTTTCCCACGTTTCTTCTTTGTCTTTGCTTGCTCCAACTTGATGCCATCTGTGACAGGTTTTGTTTCATCTGTATCCTGGACTGTAACACTTAACTCTATGACTTGTACCTTTGTCTCGACAGGGGTCATAAGACTTACAGGCTCCTCAGTGGGATGAGCAACCTCTGGATGAAATGCTCCTCTATTTCTTCGTACTTTCTTCTCCTCTTTATCACACTTTATTGTCTCTGGTTTGACATCAACTGGTGTTTCCTTTTTACCTTTGTGCTTGCTTGACTCTAGCTCTATTTCCTTCAAAGCTTTCTCTATTTCATCTTCAGATGTGTGCTTGTCTGTCTTTCTTCGCCGCTGCTTCTTTTTCTTCTCTTGTTCAGCTACGCTGCCTTCATTGTTCTCTTTTTTAGTGTCATGGACATCAACTTGTAAATCTTCTTTCTTCTGTATTTCTATGCTATGTCCATTAGATTGGAATGTTTGTGAAACAGGTTTACTAGGGTTGTTTTGCGCTTTGTCGACAATCTGTTTTGATTTCTTATTATCACTTCTCTTGTTTTTGACTGGAACTGTGCTGTCATCTACTGAAGGTTTTAGTTCAGCTTTAGTGTTTAGCTCTCCATTTGCAATATCAGTCACAGCTTCACTCTCCAACAGAACAGTCTTATCATGTTTTCCTTCTCGATCTTGTCTTGTTTCTATAATTTTTTTTGTTTTCCGTAACCCAGACTTCTGCTGATCAAATGATGGCACTACATCTGGGACACTGATATTTGATGGACTCTCTCCATCTTTCTTCAGTTTCTTTTTACGCTTCATAGCGTTCTTTTCTTCTTGAAAATCATTAAAACTATCAATAGTGATGTTTTGCTTTTCCATCTCTTCTCTAGCCATGGAAGAATTGTCCATGGAAGGAGAGGTGGACCAATTTCTCTCTTCTTCGAGCAACTTTTGTTGCATTGATCGGGATCGATCGTTTTTATAGTCAACAAGTAAAACTGGCTGACTGGATGACTGGAGGGGTTTGCTGCACAGGCCTAGTGCTAAAATCTGTGCATATGACAAATGGCTTCTGTCTACATCTTGATGGGAAATTTCTATGCTGGATAATTCGGAGCCCTCTACTTTAGGAAGGCTATCCTCAACATGTGACTCGTGCTCGTACTTTGGTAATTCAGAATGATCTTGGAAGTCTGTCCCAATGTTTGCAACCAGATGTATATCTAAATCTGGAGAAGCTTCAGGATCCATCTCTGAAACATCTGCATGCTGATTTGAAACATACTCTGGTTCAACTGCTGGAGCGAAAGCAATTGAATCATCATAAGAACCTGCATCTAATGAGATATGTTCAAACTGTTGAGGCTCTGATGTTACTGTAGCAGGGTAAACAACAGGCTGAGGACTGTGAGTCAGAACATAGGGATGAGAGCCACCGCTGTGATATGTTCCTAAACCAGAATTCAGGAGCTGTTGCCCAGATGCTATAAAGCCGACCAGATCTGGTGCAGGCTGTTGTATATACTCAAAAACAGGTATAGTGTTAATTTCATGACCTGAGGCAACTACTTCTTGTTCCAAAAACTTGGCTGTATCTGCAACTTCAGCTGGAGGAACTTTATTAATAATGCCACCAGTCGTAAGTCTGTCTTGAACATAATCTTCCATTGCATGCAGAGACTCATCATCATGAGATGAGTAAACTTTCTCTGATTGGTATGGATCTTGTGGAGGAATGCTCCATTCCTGAACAGGATACTGATGAACCTCTTCTTGTTCAAGAACGACTGGCTCTGTTTGCTTTGATGTCTGAGCAATGTCTGGAGAAATTTCTTGGTCAGTCTCCAACTTGACTGGTTCCTCGTACTCTGATTGCGGTAATGGCTCACTAGATGCAGATGTCTCTGCTGCTTGTTTGCCTCTCAGTACATCAGCATATGTGGTTAAACCAGGAAGCCACAATGGACTAGGGGACCTGCCCCGACGAGGCTGTGGTTTCAACATATCCTGAGATTGTTTCAGCACTACATGATGATGTTTCTTATTAACAGGTTCCAATTTCTGAACTTTAGGGGTTGCACACTGTCGCTCCTGAACATCTATGTCTGAAGACTCTGCTTGAACATTCTGAGCTGGAAAAGCTGAATCTCTCAGCTCAACCTTCTTCTCTAAGGCTTCCTTCCTTCGAGGTGAACGTCCCCTACGATACGTTCTGAATTTTTCACCCTTAAATGTAGTTGAAGTAGTATCCTGGCAACCATGTAGTTGCTCTTCACCATCATTTAGTTGGACTACTTGCTTTTCAACTTCTGGCTGGTTGTTTACAATCTGTATTTCTTCTTCAATGTGTACATCTTCTTGAGTTGCTTGTTCCGGTGTACCGATGATAACTCTTGAAGGTACAGACTTTCCAATTACGTACCTAAGACCACTTTCACCTGCCTCTTCTTCCTGGGGTTCAACTGAAGGACATGGACTCGTTCTCCCAGCAGCTATGTCAGCATACGTTGCAGACATTGAAACATGGCTTATACGTTCTTTTGAAGGCTTTCCTGCACTTGCCAGTTGCAGTTTGCTCTGGATTTTCTGATGTTTCTTAGGTAATGGAGCCATCTTCTTATCAGACCCGTAGCCACCAGATGTCATGTCCACTTCACTTGATTCCATTTTCTCTGGGATGATGACCATATAAGGATCAACTTGGTGAATTTGCTCCGTCAAGGCCTGGATCCGGTCTCGATACAACAGCACATCATGTTGCAAACCCTGTGAATTGGTGTTCACTCATCTCAGTTCTTTTTGAAAAAACACAT
The DNA here is from genome assembly GCA_029891345.1 of Dryococelus australis. Lineage (NCBI taxonomy): Eukaryota > Metazoa > Arthropoda > Insecta > Phasmatodea > Phasmatidae > Dryococelus > Dryococelus australis. The sequence continues at coordinate 111,245,291 of CM056993.1, read as the reverse complement.
TATAAATATCATATCACAATCTAATCAGAGTACGTTTGCAACGAAGTAATTTCAGACACTACTTATGGAAACATTCGTTTAGTAAAAGAGGTACAGTGGTTGGTACATTTTCAAATCTATTTATACATTTACGTCAATTCTGGTGGCCACGTAATACAATTCACTTCCAGTGTTTTCCACTACTGCCTGCGATGACTCTCAGTTCTTAATATATTTTTAACATCATCGTCGCCTCCTCTGCATGTTCTTGCAATGTCTTGGGAGAACATCAACTTAAGAGTCAAGGGGCTCTGTATCCGGAGTGCAACGCTGTGCTAGGAGTTTTATCCGCTCGTTTCGAGCAGCAATCTTGGTCTGCAACGCTATGACTCGATCGCGACACATCTGCAGGTGCATAGTGGGAGATGGGCAGAGGAGTGCAATAAAAAAGAATTGCATCAGAATGCAAGAAAAAATAACTAAAGAAAAATATATTTTTTAAAATACATCTATTTTTGACAAAAGAAAGACTATGAAAGAAAATTTTGCTTAAAATCCAAATAAAACTTTTACTAAATGTGAAATGTGCAGTGCTGTGATTTAAAAGATAATAAAATACAATAACCATAAATTCAAAATACAAACTTATAATAATACCACTATAAGAACTTCATAAAAAATACCTCACTGCTAAATTGTTTTGTGAATCTATAAAATAATTACCAATCAAGCAAAAATAAAAATTTCCAGTTAGCAGCTAAAACCAGGGTTAATTTTAAGGGGGAGGACGGGAATGCTAAAGGGTGATGCGGAATGAATAATGGAAACACCTTGATGAAATGCTGACGTAGCCACCAGGCCTCAAAAAAGAACATCAAAATGTTTCCAGGTTAATTCTGTATTCGAGAACGCTTTCACATTGGAAAATTAATTATCGTTGGTGCACGGCTACCAACCATTAGAAGTGTCTGAAATAAATCTATGCAAATGTTAATGAATCTACACTACAATAACAACAAAATTTATAGAATTACTTCAAACTACTTGTTTTTTGCTAATGCTGAAAACAGTCATGTGAGTGTGTGTGTGTGTAATGCACACATACCACACAACTGATATTGAAATGAAATAATTATTAAACTAAAAATACTGTTTTTGTTTTACAAAACACATGATAACTTTTGAAGTAATTCTTTAACTACACATGAAGCATTACAACTATATTACTAAAAATTTTCATCTTTGAGCAAAGTGTTTGTAAACAAATCACATGATTAAAAATATTTTTAACCAGGCCCTTTAAAAATTTTAACAGGATGATTAAGTTATTCTCCAGTTTCACGAAACAATAAAACAAAAGCTCTGTGACATTCTAGTTAAAACTATATCAGAATTATGCTGATGCTAGTCAGATTTACTTGACTGTAAATACAGTATAAATATTACATATAGTATTACTTCCAAAACTCACAGCATTCAAAATGTCCACTGTTTTACATACTAGACTTACGCTCAGGTTTTGTGAGCTGATTCAAACAATATGTGTCAATCTCTACCAGAGATAATGGTAAAAGAACAATAAAAAATGTTTCCCAAAAATGAAATCAAAACATTAATTCTTGTACAGATTTAATATTTTTTAAATAAATAACTTTAAAATATGCATCAAAAAGTACATAAACATATTTTCAAGTACAAATTTTTTAAAAGCACAATTATGTAAAATAATTGTCTTTTGTGTTGACATATGTAGTTTATTTGTGAATGAGCAAAAATTAAAAATTTTTGTGATACCATTTCAACATTTTCTACCTTCCAGCAGTGTTGTTTTTGTTTGGAGACCTAGGGGGAAAATGGTGTAATGAAAAGATTTTTGGCTAAGTATTTTCACATTTACAAAATAGAAAAATACTGCTTGTGGTAACTCAGAAAATGTGTTTATGTAATATGATTATTTATGTTAATTTTTTTAGAAGCCATAAATATTTATGATTTTCTCTTAAAAGTTCTTTGTTTACATTTTTGTCGTTTTGCCACCAAATGATGGTTTGTTATTACAGTAAAGTGCACTTCAAAAATTAATGTTTCATGCAAATAAAAACACATTATGTTTGTAAACAAAGTAATGTCATGTGCAAACTACCCTGAGAATTTTAGAGTTGATCGCACCTACCAACTGGTAAGCTATGCATAAACTTTGAAAATGTTTTGTGTTTTTAAAGAACTTTAATTGTCGTTTTGTAAGGGACACTGTTGATATTGGAAATGATGAGAAAGACAATTTTTCATAGTGCACATTACTTAATTTTATGAGATGTGTCATAAAGTGATAAATAAAGTTTGGCATATTAATCTCCTTTTCAAGTTTAATTAAACACAGTATAAAAAAATGTTTTTCTTTCATGGAAGACACGAGCTGCACACATATAGACTATTAGTGGTTTCTTTACACTTTTTGAATTAAACCTTTGAAAAATCACCCCATGTATGACATGTTTAGTTCTTTCTTAAATATACCACGTATCACAAGCGTTTTATACTTGTGTTCATAAAACCCCCTCCCATTTTTTTTGGTTAAATTGAAATGTTATATGCCTGTGCGAATATCAATTTTTTATTTTGAATCGAATTTGAATACGAATATCAAAATATTCCCAAATACGAATATTGAATTTGAATAATGAGATCCACAATAGGTCCAAATATATAAATCAAAATTGCCATGTAAAAAAATTTATATTTGTATTTAAAATTTCAACAAAAAAGAGAAGATATAAAAGTAAACAAACTATTTAAATTTGACAAGTTATACCACTGAAAAAATCTCCATCCAGAAATCAATGTAGGGGATTAAAGCTTGGTTGACATTCCAACATGCTCTATTTTTGTTGCTGGGGCTCTCATTTTATTTCAGTAGAAATATGCAAGGGAGGGGGGCTTTAGTTTAACGTCTTTCGTAAGACGGTCTTTAGTTTAACATCTTTCACGAGACAGTATTGTTTTGCGGTTCTTACAAGAGCAATTGTGAATTGCATTTTGTTTTGATGTAACAAGGGAAAATTTTGCTCATATGTCAATAACATTCTTTTATTACAACTTCAAAAGTTGAAATTTCAATGTAAGAAACACGATATATACGTTTGTACAGATGCAGCAATAAACACACTTTTACCAAAGTTAACCGTACACTCGGTGGATGTACAACACATGCGTAGAAAACAAATTTTATTTTTACAAGACAAAAAAGTTGAAAGTGCTGCCTAAGAAGGTATGTGCATTTAAAACATTATACCTAGTTACAGTTTCAAAATACATTATTTATAAAACACGCTAACTTACTATATGTAATTCTGTAATTCGCGACCTCTTGAACACGTTAGTCCATCACTGATATGAAATAATTTATTTGCATAATCATTTAGTAAAATCAACACTTCACCCGTTTCCTGAAATCAACAACTTAAACCTTCGAAACGTAAATACTTCTGTATAGCTTCATTGATCATTTATAGTAGAGCACGGAGGAGAAATCAGCAGAACAAACCGTTGTGGTAAAATATGTAATGATAATATTACACTTCACTCTAGAAAACTACTAAAATGGTACCTGCAACCAATTATGCTTAATGAAAGCACATACAAAAATAATTAACCATCAATAAAAGAAATTTAGAAAACACAAATAAACATGGCGGGCAAAACATTATTGAATACTTCACAAAAAATTTACTGCAAATGCTGTAACTACTGGGAATATGAATACCGTATTTACCCGAAAGGAAGACGACCCCTTCCTAAAAAAAATATTTTTAAAGGAAAAATATTAAACCTGAATTCAACACTACACTGTGAAGTGTTGAAAAAATTCATTAGGTTGAAGTATTTTTGCATTAATTTATGACAAACCCTTCACGAAGAAATGCTATTATATGAATAATATACTATATTTGATTTACTTTTAAAGAAAAGTTAATCACAATGAAATAGGTGTGTATAACCTGGGTGTATGGTAGCAGCATTTTTCGTACACTGTAAAACTTTTGTGGGTATTATATACCTATTCGTGACTTGAGCCATTTTGCTTCCCAGCAAAGAGCTTCCTCTTTACTGCAGGATCATGCCTAGCTTTATGTCAAGTGACATTAGATATGGGGACCCTTGTCAAAGTTGACAGGTACAGTCTCAGCACTATAAAAATACCTACAACCATAGGAGACACGGTATTTAAGCATGAAAAGCATTTGTCAAAATCGCCTAGGTTTTGGATTGAAGACGATTCCAGAATTGTAGATGATCCCTCATTTTTTCTATTCCTTTTCTGTCAAAAAACCTCGCCTTCCTTTAGGGTAAATACTGTAGGTGATGTTCTTTTGCGTCCAAAGCTACTGTTTCTAAATATCAACATTCACACTTCAAAAAAAAAATTAATATTCGAAAATTCAAAGTATTTATATTTGACATTGAATCGAATACGAATGGTTAATTATTCGAAACAGTATTCGAAAATTTGAATAATTGCACAGACCTAAAATGTTATTTTTATTTCATCTATAAATCATAATGCTTCATTTATAAACAATGTGAATAAAAATATTGAGAAAATATATATGCTAGTAACGCCCTGTAAGAAATAGTTCTCATGAAAAATATAATTATGACTGAGTGCACACAATTGTGGTGTGTTGTCCTCTGGTGTAATTTTCCAGACTTACTTAAGCTTAGTTTGCACGAGGCGGAGGAATATCTTGGATGTAGAACTTCAGCAGGGCTTCAGAAAAGTGTGACGTAACCATGAACGGATTATACCCTAGGGTCTATGAATGATATTGCAAGTGTTATTGTTAGTTACCTACGAGTGACATGTTTTGTGATACATAAACAAGAGAATTATCTGTCATGTAATGAGTGTTATGATATGTCGTGTAATTAATCCCTGCCACTTATATATGAGAGCGCTGACTACTTCAAGTAATTATTCAAAACAACAATAATAAGCATAAATAAAAACACCCCAACCCCAACAATACCAACCACTCTGTATTGATAATCAAAACCATTTCACGCTCAGTTTGTACTTTTGTCCATACATTTCCTTTCTTCAATATGATATGCAAGAAAAAGAAGTATTTATCATCATTTAGAGGGTTACAAAATTCATCACTAAATGTCAAAAACTTTACTTTGCATTTCTTATTGCACTGCCAGCCACAAAACCTGGCCAATGCCACCTTCAAGAGGTGACTACAAACATTAATTGTACCAACCGACCACTGATGGGACTGCTTCTTTCTGCGTCTTTACAAATGTTGAATAGATATTAATAATAGGAAATAATATACTTTGCACATAGCAGAGCAATAAGCACACAAACTTAATGATAAAAAAATGCTATTTTAAACTTTATCCCCCCTCCAAGCCCTAATTTTGTGTATTGCTGGAATGCAGTTACCAATATTCATTTTCAACATTAATTTCCAACAATCAGCAGTTTCCCGAAAACTGTAACATATAAAATAATGAAACAGATACAGCTCCGAACCTTAACTTTTTTTCCCCACCATTCCAGGCAAACGAGATGCACAGTTGTGCTTAAAAGTACATACGAAATACGGTTTTGATAACACTAACAAATTGTCTTCAAAATTGCAACACAGTTACAAAGTAATACACAAAATTTTTTTAAAAATTATAATTCAGTAACTGACACAAAGCATAAAAAACACTAAAAATGTAAATTAATTGGTGAACTATCTACAAAGAGTTAATCAGATTTTGATGTACGCCCAGTTTAGTATTGTAATATGTATAGTTTGTGTTTGACTTTCTTGACCTTTGGCTGTATTATATCAAAACAGAACACCCCATACCTAGAGTCTATAAATTTTCATGAACCGCGAAATACTGAGAAATTATGTTTGTTCGTGAAATTCTTCAATAATACCTGTACTCGTAAAACACAGACGAAATTGCTTGTTTAAGTGTATTGATGCATGACGGATCCCAGATATTGGTATTCAGATGACCTCAGCTCCATCCTGATGTTTAGCATTGTTGAAATAGGAATTTATTTTTACTGTTTTAGCCCCACGTGAGCTTAGATTTTTCTGTCTACTATTTAGCTTGTTTTTTTCACAGACCCACCATAATTATGCATGCCAGGCAACGAGTTCACTTCTCCACCTTTAGATAGCAATTGTTGTATTATCGTTCGTCTTTGCTTCCCTTTCTCGAGCCAGCCGGTGATGTCACAGCTGCGAGCCATGCCATCGCTAACCCTGCTCTATTGCCATCCCCTCACCCTCATGACGCCGGCCAATTAGCATCGGGCAGCAGCTCGAATGAGTATAAAAGGAGGTCTCATTCGCACCTCCAAGAGCAGTCTGACATTGTCTCTAGCACTCGCTGCTCAGGACAAGCCAGGAACAGTTTGATTTTGTCTCTAGCACCCGCTGCTCAGAGTAAGTCTCCCGCCAGTCTAGCACTCATTGCTCTAGACAACCCTATTTCTTCATCATTATTCCAGCACCCTTTGCTTGGGGTCATTTAAGACCCTGCAGTATAGTGGTTTGCCCACTCGGCGATGTTAGTTAGGCAACTCTCCACGAAGCTCCCTGCTAGCTCCCACCCCCCTCCTAAACACGGATGTGTTCAAGACAGGGAAACCTTTATTCTTCAATTCTTCTCAGGAATATCCCTTCCCCACCTTGCTTAGTCTCCCTGCGTCCTACACAGCACAGCGTACTGGCATGTACATAGGGAACTACGGCAACAATAGGCATGACAGTTGCTTAGCCAGGCCACTTCAATGTACGTCCAACTTCCCAGCAGACTACTCGTGCCGACGTGTAGTAGCGAGTAAGTCACCACATTATTTCCATTGTTAGAAATAATCGTGAACTGAGCTGAAACCTTCAGATTCACCTTTCCTGTAGACTTAGTACCTAACTCCCAGTTGTCTCCTCAAAGGGAAGGGAACGCAGGTAATCCCGGGGAAGTTTTCTCAAGCAAACCATCAGACTCAACTTTTACACCCACACACATCTAGTTCGCATACCTTTCCATCCTGTGGGAAGAATGGGGATGCCACACAGGTACTCTGTCTGTGGTGTAGCTTGTCAGCTTGGCGTCCGTAAGCCTCTCTACAGCAGGCTCCGCCAAGAGACAGACGTTCACAAGGTTGGGAAGACTACCCGAAGCATCACCCACGTAACTGACCTTAACCAGTGAGGCTCAACTTCCAGCACCCACCACGGACTCCATCAGGTGCCTGAATAGGGTGTCCATGGAGTTATTGTCCATTCGTGGCTCTACACATAAAAGAGGGGGGGGGGGGGGACAAGGAATCTGCCTTCCATTCTCGACAAGGGTGATGTACTGTGTTTCCTCATGCCCTATTCCACAAGATATGGTCTCAAGGAAAAAGTGAGGTTGACCCTACTTGGCTCTTAACGCCAGCACAAGTACTCCCTGGCCTTTGGCCTTGGTAACTACATCACCAGTCTCCAGCCCAGAGAGCAAACCCAGACACTCAGGCACCTGCAAAACACAATGACGCTGGAGATACCCAAGCACCTCTTCAGCAACCTCATGCACAGAGGGCCGTCGGAGCTGCCTTAATGGATTGCGGAACTGGTCTGCCTCTCCTCGACTCCACAACCTCCTGTCATAGCATATAGGGTTCCCAACGTCCTTCGTCTCGCACCTACACCACAACCTCCCAGGAAACAGAAACCACAGACTGTACTACCCATTGTTGCACGATCTTTCCCAGTGATCTGTAACCTAGGTATACAGAAACCAGTGGCAGCTCCTAAGCACCCAATTATGTTGAAGACTTTGTGCTTGCAGACAGCCAACCAGGCAGATTCTTTATAACGGGAGGATTTCAGCAGTCCAGAAGAATAAGAGCCCGGAATCCACACAGGAGCGCTCAGTCTAGCTCTTGGCCAAAAACTGACGAGGCTACCCTTGGTGCAGTAAGTAAAAGCTCGCACACCCACTCTCCCTACCAAAGTGCCTAGTGTAGTGATCTTGCATCAGTATCTAAAAGCACAGTGCAAGCTTCCTTTACCATGGCAACTCTTACAAACAATAAGTTTTACAATTTTCCATTTATTATACAGCATCATCTCTCATTTACTTCACATATGTGCAGATAACAAAACTATATGCATGGTGATCACGTTGTTTACAGAACCGTAACAAAATTTTACATCACGAGAACAATTCATAAATAGAATGGTAGCAAGGTCGAAAGATTATCATTGCCTGTACAATTTAATATATATATTGAGTCAAATTGCTATGGCTCTCGTCCATGAGCAGAATCACGCAGTGTATTTTATTTATAAACGAACATCTGTAACCAAAAATATTGATGAATAACAATAGTAATTTTTGTGTGAGTGTGTGTGTGTGTGTGTGTGTGTGTGTGTGTGTGTGTGTGTGTGTGTGTGTGTATATATATATATATATATATATATATATATATATATATATAGAGAGAGAGAGAGAGAAAGAGAGAGAGAGAGAGAGAGAGAGAGAGAGAGAGAGAGAGAGAGAGAGAGTGTGTGTCTAGTGCATATTTATTACTTTCCGCAAAAAAAATATTCATCTGTGTGTGTGTGTGTGTGTGTGTGTGTGTGTGTGTGTGTATATATATATATATATATATATATATAAAACAGATGAATATTTTTTTTGTGGAATGTAATAAATATGCACTAGACATTTGTGCAATATCTGTATGCGTATTGGTTAGGTTCTTAACAACTAGCAAATACAGCATTTGCAACGTTTGCTTGAGGGTGGTGATTGTAATTGCATGCTTATATTGTAAAACCAGTTAAGAACACCAAAAATAGTTACTGTTTTAGATCATGCCCAGGAATTTGAAAGTGAAGGATTTTTTTTTGTAAACTGACCAAAGTGCAAAACTGCAATGTAAAATTTGAGTGGGTGGGAAAATACATGTGCATAAACACTGCTGTGCCATATGTAGTGATTTAGTGATTGTGGAGGACACAAAAAAAAAAAAAAAAAAAAGCAACTGCATTGGAAGCAAATTTGTGTAATTTACATATTGCCAAGGAAACAAAAACAAATACGTTTATGCCACTCCTTTTTAAAAACATTTTTACTAGTGTATGTAAGGAGTATTTATTTTATCAATAATAAAATATTTACTAGTACATATTTTGTAGTTAGGTTGTGGATTTGTGTTGGAGTAATATTGAACTGAACAGGATTTAATTAAAATATTGTTATCTACAAATGAACAAAAGCTGTATGTGGGTGATGTAAAAAATATTGTAAAATTTAAAAAATTTTCTTGGGCAGTTTTAAATGTCTCAATAAAGTACAAGATTTATTGCGCAAAAATGTCTGTGGCATGACAATGTGTATTACATGACAATGTCCTCTCGTAAAATTGTTCTTTTACCCTCATCGTTAAATATTTTTTAATGTTTTCCACTTAAATATGTACTAATTAAAAGAATGAATAACAACTTCCAATTAGTTTGAGTGAAATAATTACACGAACAACAGATTCAATTTTATAATAATTTCTATGTGCATTTTTGCTATAAATTTATTTGACAAAATGAAAATATATTTTTTTTTACGAAATTATAAAATTTTAATTGCAAAATTAGCTCATTTTGTTTACAGTAAAAGTGGGGCCCTCACCCCTACCCTACTCATAGTTATGAATAAAAAATTTCAGTCAACATCTAGACAGTAATAATGCAACAGAAAAACTAATAACTTCCATTTAAAAGATGTCTTAATTTTAACCAAACCCCAGCTCTTTACAAAAAATAGAAGCCTGATATTTGTTGGTGAAATCTTGCAACTACATGCAACCAAACATTTTAAGTAATACAATATTTCCATTTTTAATATGCACTGATTTGCAAAAAACAATTCATCACTATGAACGAATCGCATGAGTAAAAAAGGTGTAACACAGTATCGCGATAGGCAGACATATGTCCCAATTGTAAATGCTGTTTTCTTGTGTGGATGTGCCATTGGGAAGCATACAGGTCCGTCCATCATTCATAGCTGTAAGACACTGAATAAGGAATTAGTAGCAATGTAAGCCACAGAGACAAATTCAGTGGACACGCAGCATGCCCTGATGGCGTATTCGTCAAGTCTTTGCTCAGTTGCATGGATAAGTTTGAGAGAGGCCAAAGCGTAGGCTTCCGAGACACAGGTCGGGCATTTCTGTGTATTGTTTACTATTTGGATCATTCTGCCTACACTGTGAGTCTGTGTTGAATGCAATGGGAACATGAGGGTACACACAACTCTCAAAAAGGTTCAGGTCAACCCTGGCAAACCTCCAACAGGGAAAATCTGTTTCATCATTTGACAGGATGTAAGCATTCCACAGGCATTGCTGCGTACCATCCCGGGACATGTCGCAGCAGCTGGAAACACGATTGTGTTCCGTAGAACAGAATGTGTCGTCACAGCATCCCTTACAGTGTAAACTATTATAACCTGAGCATCACAGAGTACGCGAGTCCTCTCCCAGGAACGAGCAGCATGGCGGCGTGTGGATTGGCAATGAGTGGTGTTCAGCGACGAATCATGGTTCTGTCTGGATACAGATGACCACCAAATTTGAGTCTGGAAACATCCTGGCTAGTGCCGTGATACACGCTTTATTGTAGAGTGGCACACCACCCACAAGAGGTGTCATGTTGTGGTGCCATTTCCCATGATTCCCACACCCCACTAGCGGTGATTGAAGGAACCCTGATGGCACAGGGATACATCCAGTAAATTATGTGACCATATGTGCTCCCCTTCCTGGTGCAGCTTGAAAACATTTTCCAACAGGATAATGCCCGACCTCACACAGCATGCATATCTCTAGCCTGCCTTTGTGATGTCAACATGCTTCCTTGGCCTGCAAGGTCCCCAGACCTCTCACCCATTGAGAATGTTTGGGACCAGATTGGACAGCAACCTTAGCCAGCAGCAACTATTGCAGATTTGGGAGGTCAGTTGCACTAGCCATGACAGGATCATCATCAGGAAAACATCATATGTCTGTATGCCTTCATGCTCAACCATATCACTGCCTGTCTGCATGCTATGAGTGGTCAAACACCATACTAACTGCATCCTGCAATTATTGCTCCCCTGCAATAAATACTCAGTGTGGTACAATATTTTGATGTCTCCTGTATACATACTCCTTTGTCCTGTGCCTGAACCTATTTACATACCGCTGCAATGGCACCTTTAAGGGGATCAATTGTTCCTGCAAATGAGTGTATTATATCTGAATTACATTGAAAGATGCATCTCAAAGTATCAACTAAAATCATTTCACTTGAATAGCTGACAACAAAATACAGACTTATGAGCAAGTCTTAATTTTCTACAAACAACAGTCTTAAAATGTTAGAAATAGTGCAAGACCGCCTGAACAAAGAAATGATTACTGACCTATCTGAAGTTAAGACAAAAATAGTTTGTGCAAGGAGAAGTAATTTCTAGCATTATCTGCACATATTGTGCAAGAATTGAGATCTGATCTTTGCCAGAATACAATAATTCAAACTGAAAAAAAACCACAAGATCATATGGGACTATATGGCGATATGGCTACTTTAGAAAATCTTCAGTGGGTAAAGAACTGACTATAAAAATGTATGTAACCATGTCATAGAACTGATATAGCATAACAAAATGAACAGTCCATATGTTACCAATGTGGAAATAAACAGAATTTCTGAAAAGGTGTTCTAATTTATATTTTACCTTATACACAACGAGCTATAATGTAAGAACAATACAATCCCTTTCAGTGGTAAAGTTACAAAGTTAACAAGTTACGTAATAAGCCTTTATAGTTGTAATACTTCATGTAATAAATTGCTTCATTAATGTAAGGTTAGTAGCACATAGTGAATAAAGAGCAGTACTCACATTTTGCTCCTCCTGTGCCTTATCTCGGTCGTGTGCCATGTAGGTGGGGCTAAGCACAATACGTAACTGCTGCTCTACTTGGACTATCTGCTGGCGCAGCTGCTGTATCTCCTGCACAAATTCCTCAATGCTTGTTAACACTTCCTATATTTATTCAGTTCAAACTAAATTTATTATGACTCAAATTCACAAATAGGAAAAGTCCAAGTCAATTCATCAATATAACAGATTCATACATATTAATTAGAACTGATTGACGTTTTACACACCGATAAATGACACTTATGTCTATGATGTGAGAAAAATAACTAGGTAAGGGTTTACTAAAAGTTAATAGACATGTTGTTAAGTTTCAAAATTGTAAATATAACTCTTAAAATTCACAAATTTATTTACTTATGTCTAAAAATGTAAAATCACAATTATATTTAGTTTATATGCACAGCATCAGAAAAGTCTCTTGTTCCTTCCATGTATGCACTTGGGAACAGAAAGACTAAAGCAGACCCTTGATTTTATGAAGTATGGATTTTATGAGGGTACCGATTTTACGAGGTGATTCATAGGGCCATCAATAAATTCCAAAATTGAAGGAAGATAAAATAAGCTTGACAAGAATGCAAGAAGTCCCAATAAAAAACATATAAAAATATGATTCCTACCTATAAAATGTATGTGCTGTAGTGTCATCATCCTTGACTGATACATCACAATATGAAAAACTTTGGCATCATAGCAATACTGGTATTTTTTGCAGGTGTCTGCCTATTCAAGTAATTAATAATACTTTATTTTAATAAGTGTGACTTTTCAGAGAAACGCAAATAACAACTTTAATGAAGCTTTATGACCTTCAGTTATTACAGTAATGTCTCTGTTTACAGCACATTTAATCAGCGGACTATGTATTTACTGGACACACTTGGGTAAGTGTTTTGACACACGTACTAACTTAATGTCAGACAATGTTGTTGTCATTCAGTGTTCAGAGCAGAAGCTCAATCTTCTTTTGAATATTCTCTGAAATAATCTTCCAAAACTTTAAAATGCAACTTCTAAAATCAAGAGAGTTTGTTCCTAAATACTCGAAAGAGGAAACACCTCTTCCGGCAATTCCTGGGCAAAAAATATGAAGGCAAAAGTCTTCCACTGTTCCTAATGCCAGTTCTCACTATATGGTCTTCGTGGTACGAGTCTGTGGCCTATGTATCCTACAACTATTGTTGAGTTCATGAAGCGTGATGAAATTGCATCAATCAACAAAGTAGGAGTTCAGTATTTGACAAGTTTGGCAAAAGAACAAGTTCCTAATAGGAAGATACAAGCCATCTTCATCAAAGAAACTGCAAAATTTTGTTGACTGGACAAAACTGTTGGAAGGGTCATCATATCCTTGCAGCAACATTCTGTATGGTAAACTATGCAAAATTGAGCAAGTTCTGCAGCTTGCTGAAGCTGAAAATTTTGGTGACGAAATAAGGCTAGCATTAAATACTTGTGGAAGAGATGCTCAGGTCTATCTGCATTAGCAAAAGCTGCTTCACATGCATCTACTAAGCTGCTGTCTTCAATGTCAAGTGATCCTGCAAGCCATCTTTATTCTGAACTGAGTGTTTTTGATCCTGCACAGGATTTTGTCAGAGGTGTCAAAAATCTCGGTAAAAAACTGAAGAAAATTTTATTATTTACCAGATTGTGATGAAAGTAAATTGCTTCAAAGCTACAAAGAACTTCAGTTCTGGGTGAGAAAAAAGTTAGGAGAGCAAGGTGATGTACCGCTAGATTTAATTTCAATTTTAATGTCTCGTTCTGTAAATCATACAAAATTTTCTAAGGGTGCCTTGAAAAGTGTATGGTTGCCATGTGCAAATGCAGACTGTGAACAATTTTTCTCAAAATACAACCCTGTTCTTAGTGACCAACAACAAAGCCTTAAAGCAGAAAATGCTGCAATTCTCAGTTAAATGTATTTTGAAGGATGATCACCATTTTTAAGGTGTATTTGTAGTTGTAGACCAAGACATTGTCTTTCATGTGGATTCAGCTCGTAGTAAATGTTGATACATAACACACATCCTGACCATACTACACGCGACTGACTAATCTGAATGTGCCTTCACATCACCCAGGCGGGGTTGGAACAGTACTGGAGGCTACTCGAGTGCCTACAGGATATACCCCTTGTCGCAGGGGCTATTACAGAACATGTCAGCTTGTACTGTTCACCCAAAGACAGACGTCATGTCAACCTCCCCAAAGTGTGATTTTACTATCAGCTGAGTGGACGAGAACGCCTCCCAAAGGTCATGTAGTTCCACGGAGGAACCAAGGGATGATGCTAGCAGCACTAGCAGACAACTCCGTTTAGGAGGTGGAGCTCACCACCCCCGTCACTCAGAGGGCCCGTGGACGAGGAGAATGTAAGTGCGTGCACAGTTCGAAGATGCCAGTTGTTCTCAGCAGTTCATCGCCGGCAGCTCACTCCACCGCTTGTGCTGGAGCTCACTGCTGTCCTCAAAGTTCTAGCGACCTACCAGAAGCTCTTCGGCAACCTCACCAGTGACCTTTCAAAAGCTCTTCAACACTGCTCCAGCAGCCCTCGAAGACGTCTTCAACACTTCTTGCCTTGCCCACCCTTCTCGTAATAGCAACTGCACTGCCTCTCTGGCAGTGTTAATGTCACCACTACCCCCCCCCCCTGGTAGTGGCCCCCGAAGGTCCCTTCTGGATAACGGTTAGAATTAGTTAGGGTCAGTTATTTTCATAGCTACCTAGCCCAGGCCTGCTGTTTTAATGGATTTTTTTAAAACAATTTTTATGGATTTTTAAAGTTCAAAGTGGCGATACTAGCGCCCACAGTGATGTGTTTCATTTTCACTGGTATTTGTTTGAAAGATTCTTATAATACAGGTGGATAATTAGTGAGATATTTTAGACATATGCTATTGCTTCCATAGTGTATGTCCAAAATATTTTGCTTAATTATTCACTGGAGCGGGTATATAGTTATCTACTATTCCTGTTCCTGGCTGTATGATCACATGCAAAGGCCAAGACCATTATTGAAAAGAACCTTTGCCACAAATTGCCATTTGTATGCATGCAATCCGAATTTGGTGACTTTCTGGCATTTGGCAATGATTTCACTATGGTGAGGAAATTAAAATTATCGCAGATACAGTCGTTATAAACTAAAGAATATGTGTGAGTGGAGAAAAGAATTACCATGTTATGTACATTCCAACCCAAACAACTACATTAAATATGTAAACGTCTTTCATATCCACTTTTTATTCTGTAATTTGGAATTTTTCTAATTCCAAGGATTTTACAGGATTTTACAGGATTTTTATATACAGCCCTGACCTAGCCAGATTGTCTTGTTCAGTTTAGGAATAAGTCTCCTTCACCTGGATTAATGTATTCTAACTTCCGTTCAGCACCAGCTAGTTAGGAGGTAGTACGGGCCACCATGTTTATTCTTCATGGGATGAATTGAGTTTCTCTTAAACCTCCGAGTACTATTTTCTAGGGTGTTTGTTCCTTTCTCAATAGATGACGAACCACCAAAGCAAATCAGGAGATGCACTTGAATCTCATTTTATTGCAGCAAGTGTAGAACTGCGAGCTCCCTTCACCGGATACTGGTACGTTGAAAACCCACACAGTCGACAGCCACTCGTACTGTACACCTGGTGTGCAGTAAGTTAGAACCCCAACCACTAGTAATTCAATCCAAGAGTAATCAGACAGCTAGTCCAGTTGATACAGTCCCTACCTATAGTATACTGGAAGCGAAGACATGCTAAAGAACTTAAAAGCCCTTGGTTTTGCTCTCTTAACAATCAAATAAAGGGGCAGCTTATAGGTCCCTAAGACATTTGAACATAATGCAGCCGTAATTTTTTCTTTTCTGGCCTTAACACCTGGGGCTGAAATTTCCTTAACACCAGCAAAAGTTTAATTGAGCAAAAATTTGACATTCAGTCCGTTTCATCACTATCATACACTTGCTCTGGGGTAAGGTTTCCTTGGGTAACGATGTCAGTGAACTTTTCAAAAAATCACTTGCTGCTGATGGGTCTATTGAAAGTTTTTCACCATAAATGCGACGGAAATTAATTACATGATGTTTCTTCCAGCATGTAAACCATCAATGTACCCTCATTTTGAAGTTTTGGGTGTAGGATATTTGCTTTTCTTTTAAAATTGGGCCACTTATTGGAGAGCCTCTTCAGCCCTCTTGCATTGACCAAACTCACAATGCATCATCCACCAATTCATTTTTAGGTTTTCTTAAGGTGCGAAGTGTTGAAAGTGCTTCTTCTGTATCCACTTAAGTGCAGAAATTGTCAATAGACTTTCTATTACTGCACCAGTAATTAACTGTGCTTTTACCAACACTAAGAGAGGATTACCAATACTTTGTACTGATCCACTTTTACCAATACACTCTACGGCATTTAGTCTTTGTTTCATACTAGCATACGTACATTTCCTTTCAACACTTATTACACATTAAAAACACACAATATATACCTGTACATAACCGAAACTATTAATCAACTAATCTACTTTTACTGTGTAACCAAAAACTAGAGAGACAAGTGGCGGCATGTCTGTCTGAGCGGGGGAGATAAGGAAGGGACGCGTGACTCACGGACAGGTGGCAGGCCGATCAGGCAGCCGGACTTTCCGGCAGCCAATCTAACCGAAGTCAAACTAGCGGGAGTCTACTGTATTGTAATGTTTTGCAATTCGAAAGGAAATAAAATTATTGTGGAGAATGCTTCATGTCATATATGTATATCATTTAACTCGAAACAACATTTGAACTTCTGTAAGAATAATAGTTACTAGAATAGGCCTAACAAAAAAAAATCTTGTATGCTTAAAAAATATAAATTCTAAACAATTTTTCTATCTAAAAAAAATATCATTTTCCAAATTTTTTTCTGACACAGAATTTTGTCAAAATTTTTGAAGGGGGAAAACATCACAGTGACAAAGGGTAGTAAACAAGCCATAGATTGGTTTAAGGTGAAATTACAAGGGAGCCTCCACAATAATGGTTTCCTTTATTATCTTAGAATGGAATTCATAGCAAATGTGATAATGAAATGAATGTCAACTGCTACATGATGGTGCCTACATTAAATAAGATACAAAAATTGAGTACGCAATGAATTTAATATCTGTATTTACATTTGCCATACTAGCATCATAAACCTAACCTGTTGGTACTGATCAAGCTGGGCCAGGCATGTCTCCAAACTGGTAGACTGCTCTTTCACAACGTCATGCAGCTGGTCCAATTCTTTCAGGATTTCTTCAGCAGATTCTGTAACTTTAGCATCCCCGCCCACACCAGAACGGAAATGAACCTGCCAACATACAAGACAAATTTTATCACTATCTTGAACCATGAGTTTCACTTATGAAAAACATTGGTTGGTTTAATACAGATTCATGCAATACACATTTTACTGGAAACAGGAAAACAATGTGCTCCACCCTTCTTTCTTCAGAACAGCTCATGCAAACATTTAACATTCCTAAACCTAATCTGTGATATAGACAATTTGCCAAGTTTCCTGAGAAAATGGCATTGCTATGGTTATATATGAAACATATTTGTGACTTAGTAACTTACCCAAAATGGAATGTTCAAAGTGGTAATCAATGAAATTGGCTTCTTATTATTTTGCACACATTAGAATGGGAATTGTCTAATACGATAGTTGTATGGTTAAAAATTTTAAAACTTAAATCAATTACAACATGGGTACCAGTAATTATGTAAATAGCATTAGGTATTTTTTGTCTGATAAATAAATGATGAGCTGAACATGAAACTATGCAGAACCTTACAAAGTAATCCATTTACTAAGCATCAGTTACAGTAACAATGTCTTCAATTTCACATTAGCAAGAATCCACAATTGGCTTAGTGGCATTAAATGCTTTCTAATTCTGAATTCACCAGTTAGATCCTAAGCCTAATTAGAACAGTATGGTCATTTCCATGGGTAGAATAACACTAATATGGTATGCAGTTTTCTTTAAGAAATTCCACTGCCTGCACTGCCTTCATTAAGCACATCATCCAATATTTAAGTTGTCCACGAATACCAGAATGCCACCTCGTATAGGAAGCAAATTCTGCTGAGCAACTACCTCCTCTATTAACATATATGTTCATTTTGCTTCATATGGGAAACTGTGAGTTGTACGATTCACACAATTGCACTACAGTACTGGTTTGCAATGAGGTGTGGATTCCAAAGTCCTAAAGTTGGGAAATTCCCGTAACTTGATATAAAGGCACCAATTTCAATTGTGAGATAAGAACAAACACACAGTATCACATGAAATTTTGCAAATAAAGGCATGGGAAATCACTTATCAATGAACATTCCCCACACAAATTTAAAGCTATTCAGTGAAGGGTAATACAATTTATTGCCAGTGATTTTCAAACATTTTTATCAACATGATAGGACACGAGGCCTACAGGAAACAGCTGGAACTGTAATCTGAGTCATTTATCTGCACATGCATCTCCCTTATTACTGAATGATTATGAGATTTGCGATCAGTGTTCTGTTCTCTGGGACCTTGGGCCTGTAAATTAAATGCATGGAAGAGTTGGTGAAGAGATGTCGCACTGTCTACCTACAGCAGCACATAATGATGTTGTTACGTTGTTGCCAGATCACCAGATGAACTCTGTTGTAGTCAGACTGTCAAAATGTGCTTGGTGCACTCAAGCAATGCTCATTACTTTATTACGTAAAAGTCAACTGTTGTGGCAAATAAAAACAAATGTGTGTAGTTATCTTGTGTCTTGAATTCATCACAACAATGCATTAAACATTACTGCTATAACACACATATTTCAATAGACTAAATACATTATGTGGCAATTCACTAAATAAGTAGGCGGTCTTTTAGATGTCTTTTTGGCTGTCAAATTTCAGTATGTAAGAAACTATAGCATAGTTTAGTCATTTCTTTTCACACTTCATCACATAATACCTGTACCCACATTTTTGGGTCAAAAGTAGGGGTGTGTGAATACAGCGAAACCTCGTTGCTGCGATTGTGTTCATTTTGTTTTTCCATAATAGTAGTTTCTTTTAGACAGTCCCGAAAACTATTCTATATAAACAAAGTTAAAAAAATCAGCTTTCTACAACTCTTAAAACATAAATTTCCCGCATCCATAGAGAAGATGTTCTGCCCGAAGGCCAAAATATATTCTGAACAATTGTTTAGCTATGAAATAGAGTGGATTTTCGATTATTCATTCCAGTTATTTAGGTTTAATCACATTTTTCTTCAGTACATTCACCAAAGATTGCATGCGTCATTCGTTTTTGAACACTATGTGAATGCAAAACAACACGGAAAATCGATAACTGGTGCTATCGATAGTATTGTTTACATTCCGCAACAGTTTTTCTTCTTCTTCCTACATCTTTAATGCATTCGTAGGTTGGCGACTATGAGAAACCATCTCGAAATCTTATTATTCTTATGTGTTCACTAGGGATGGGCCGATACCACATTTTGCAGATACCAAAAACACCAATTTTCAGCTGCCAACGCCGCCGATTACAGCGATGCCAATACCAGTTTTGATAAGCAGAATCATAATTCCCAATTTCCAATACATATAAGGACACACTTTTATTACTTAAATTGAAGTCTTCAGTTTTTGTGAACAATTTAAGCACTTTATATTAGGTGTCTACAGCATAGAAATGAAATACAACACTAATTTTAATAATAAATTATAAGAAACACAATTTAACTGGGAAAATAAGCAACTTAACAGACAAAAAAAATTGTTACCACACAATACGGTATTCATTACAAACTGAGTTTATTAAAGACCACCTTCAAAACTTCAGGCAATCTGATGTGGACTTGTATTTTAGACCAGAGAAATATCGTACATAACCTCAAAATGCATGTTTATTTAAACCAACAGCCTAAAGATGTAGTTAAAAAGAACTCATTGAAATTAATTTGATATAAAATATTCACTTGAAATTGAGTGAAATTTTATTTTTATTTATGTTATTATTTTTGCCTAGTACCCCTTCGTCTGCCGAGCCATACTCAATCCCTTGGTTAAAATGACAACTGATTTATTTGCGACAATTTTTGCCAATTATTACTCGCCTAGTCTTATTCAAACCTTTAAAATTCTAACTAAAGGCGACAGCTTCCAATAATAAGTACACACAGCAAAATACTGCCACGATTATAACCTGTCAATTTCCATTAAAAAATAACTTAACAAAACCACAATTTGTTGAATGGTGTCATAGAGAGTGTGATTTTCTTTTCAATGTCACCAACCTATGAGTGCAGTATATGCATAAGAAGAATAAGAATACAAGTTGCTTTCTCATTGTCATCAACCTACATATGAAGTAAAAAAGTAAGGAGAACATAAAACAAAAAACTCTTGCGGGATATAATCAATACTATCTACAGCACCAACTGTTGATTATTTACATTGTTTTGAATTCACGTAGTGTTCAAAAACTATACTGCACACAATCTTTGGCAAATGTACAGACAGGAAATACAGTAAAATGTAAACAACGAGAACAAATAATCGAAAAACAATTGTTCTGATTCCGAATATATTTTGAGTTTTTGGACAGAATATCTGATTGACAGATGCGGTAAATTAATGCTTTACGAGATACAGGATGCAGGTTTATTTAGCATTGATTATATAGGATATTTGTCGGGATTGTACAAAAAAAAACTTGTACAGAAAAAGTGAATGAACAGGATCGCAATGAGGTGCTACTGAAGTAATCTAAGTGCTACTAATCGGTGAATGATAATCAGCAAATAATGTTCAGATACTGCCGATGCCAATGGTCATGGTATCTGCCGGTTAATCTGTATTGGTATCGGTATCGGCCCATCCCTAGTTTTAACGTTTCATTCAAAACACCTGAATGTAATTGTCGACGGGCAATTCGTTCTTCAAACAAACATTCTAAAAATGATTCAGCACTATTAACAAACAATATCTCAAACAGACTATGTTTTTACCACTTCACAAGTAAATCTTACACTATTATTTTGTGATTTCATGAACCATTTGCTTATAAACATGATTTCAAATAACTGAAGAAATTTTGTGATTTTGTAACATGCGAAAAGAGGCATCCATAATAATCACAGATAGGTAGAAGTACAAAAACATGGTTTCTACACAAAGAACAAAAAGCACCCACTCAGGAGAGGGATACATGGGAATTGCGGCAAATATAAATTGCACAATAACATCTGATGTAGAACAAGATGATAGAAAAATAAAAAAGTGGCACCTGGTCCAAAAAGTTTGTCACACTGACCTCATGCAAACAAATTTTAGACAAACTGTGAAACAAAATTAAGTATAGACATACAATAAAAAATCTCATAAAATTTTATAAATATGCATAATTAAAGAATTTTTAAAGTACCATAGTTACTCATGTAAGTACCCCACCCATGTAAACGCCCCACCTTATTCTAAAAGCTTCTGGATGGAAACAGATATAGGCTATTCATGGTAACATGAGTACTTTTGAAAGCGCTCGCACTTGGAATAACAGCCAATAAATATATTTCCACTTTAGAGTTAAATGTTAATTCCGAGTGCGGTGGAATATACACACTGTATTTATTACTTACATGGCAATATTTATTTAAAAAGGTGGTTAAAGGATAAAAAATAGCTGAAAGAAAAAAGTAACTAGAGCCTCAAAAGTGCTCACTTTACTGTGAACAGCCTATAGGAAAGTATCAGTAATGGTTATCTTGCATGCAACGCACACAGTACGGTGTTAAACAGCCATGCTGAGTAAGCACAAATTTGGCTGGCTGAAAAAAAATTTGTGTTTATGTCATTGCTGTATGTGTGGTATCAATAAATATATTCATAATGTGGGGAGAGGGTAGCATGGTGAGAACGACTGATGCAGAGGGTAGGATGGATGTAAGGGAGGAGGAGAAGTGGGTGTGACTAGCTAGTGAGCGCTTTGGTTAGCTGTGGCTGCCTGCAACTTCAAAAAAAAAAAACTATTTCACTGACCCATTGACCTTCTCTACAATGTTGCCACATTGCTACTGCATTGAACATTTAAGTTTTCTCTCTTCTGTGAACGTGATATAGTGAAACACAAGCAAAATTAGTGAGTGGAAAAAATCCAGCGACACTGTTAAATTCAAGTTGAAAGTTATTGATTATCCACTTAAAATGAAAAAAAAATAAAATAATTGCTGCAAGAAAACATGTTTATACGAAATGCGGAAGGCACTGGTGTAACGAGAGGGAGAAACTTCAAAAGGCACAGAAAAATAAATATGCCTTTATTTAACAACAAACTTTATTTTAAAAAAGTGAGGCATTTACACAAGTAAATACAGTAATACCATCATCACTACAAGAGATGTGTGTGTCTATATATATATATATATATATATATATATATATATATATATATATATATATATATATATATATATATATATATATATATATATATATATCTATCTCTCTATCTATATATATCTCTATATATATCTCTCTCTCTATCTCTCTCTATCTCTATCTCTCTCTCTATCTCTGTCTCTATCTCTATATATATCTCTATATATATCTCTATCTCTCTATATATATCTCTATATATATATCTCTATCTCTCTATATATATCTCTATCTCTCTCTCTATATCTCTATATATCTCTATATCTATCTATCTATCTATCTATCTATCTATATCTCTCTCTATATCTATCTATCTATATCTCTCTCTCTATATCTATCTCTCTATATCTATCTCTCTATATCTATATCTATCTATCTATCTCTATCTATCTCTATCTCTATCTATCTCTATCTATCTATCTATCTCTATCTATCTCTCTATCTATCTCTCTCTATCTCTCTATCTCTCTCTATCTCTCTCTCTATCTATCTCTCTATCTATCTATCTATCTATCTATCTATCTCTCTATCTCTCTCTCTATCTCTCCTCTCTCTCTCTCTCTCTCTCTCTCTCTCTCTCTCTCTCTCTCTCCTCTCTCTCTCTCTCTCTCTCTCTCTCTCTCTCTCTCTCTCTTTTGACAATTTGTGTACTTGCCCCTTCCAAAAAACTAAAACTAGCTGTTACTCTTGTAACTCTATCCAAATGTAACATTTGTAATCCTGTACCTGTAGCTTTTCGACAGACATAGAAATTTTTGTTTTCTGTACAGCCACATCACTCAGCATCTTCTCCCGTAGAGCCAGCTGGTCACGCAAGGGTCTCTTCTTGTTCTGTGGAGACTCAAGGGCTTGCCTAGACTTCTCCATCCAAGCTCGTACATCCTTCATCTTTTTCTCACACTGCTCCCACTCTTCGCTTGTCTCTTGCAACAATGCATTCTGAACAATCAAAACAAAACACACAAATCAAGCTGAAATACAACACCTATTATAAGTTATCTCCACTAAGTCCTGTTAGCTCATTTTCCATTTCCTCTACATTTTAATGTAGGCATATTTTTTACCCAACCTCCAATTAAATGTGTTGGCCAGTACTTTCGTGGGCATGTGTTGGCCAGTACTTTCGTGGGCATACACACTACAATCACCAACCTTTTTATGCACATCTCAAAAAGAACCCTTTTATGATTTTACTTAAATACATAGATTTCCTTGCCTAGCTGATTTCTTTAAAAAAAAAATAACACCATATAGAGTAAACTCTTGATTCTCAAACCTTTTCTGGTTCCCAAGAAAAGGGCTGTTATTTCAAAGGGGTTGTATATTTCAAAGGGGATGTTTTCAAAATAATTTTTTCAATTAAATTCGTGTTATATTTCCACAAAAATGGGTTGTTATTTCGAGAGGGTTGCTATTTCAGGGGTCTTAGAAAAGAGTGTTGACTGTGGACTGTATTGCATTTGGTACGTCATTCATACTCCACATACAAAAACTTTCTGATTCCATTTACTTTGGCCATGCTGTAAATTTGTGCTGGTATCTTCTTAAGTGAAAATATTCAATTCACAATCAATTTTACGGGTACAGATTTTACAAGGGTAACAATTTTATGAAATCATTCAAGAGACAGGACCTTTCCCAAAAATTCAATAAAAAAAATTAAAAATCATTGCAAAAGTGTAAAAGTTGGAAATAAAAACAATTTTTTAAAATGTTTTCTAATGATAAAATGTAGGTGGTGTGATATGTAGTTGCCCTTAATTGGCAAATCACAACATGATGGGAAAAAAGAAAGAAAACATTTGGTAAAACTGGTCAAAACGGTGACGAAGTTAGTTTACAGTGAGCATCTCCATAATAGAACATGTGCCAACAGAAGAGGGGAGGGGACATGCTGAAGAAGACCAGGTCTAAATCAGCTGCAATTTACAAGGACACAACAACCACGCCTTCATAGGATCTGTTCACCCCTACTCAATTGGCCACTAGAGGGATGGCACTAGGACACCACATTGGTTGCTAGGTGACCATCTCCCACTTCACCTGCTATGAAGGGGAGGAAAAGAGGCAGCATTTGGCCATGTCCATTATCAATCAGACAGACAAAGCTTATCCTTCCAAGCCAGAAGTTTTTATGCATTTTGGCCCTCCCTATAACAATTGACACCGCACATACTTGGATGTCGCACATACAAGACTATTGTTTTACTCTAAAATGTCTACCTATGTAAGTGACTAAAAATTTCTCATTTAAAAAATGTTATTTTTGAGACAGAATCAAATAACTACAGTAACTAAGATATGTTTCTTCAAGACCTTCAATAATTATTAATTAATAACTAAGAACCACATCCTCTGATTTTCCATATGTTACACAGTGCTCAAGATCGCTTAGGCATTATTTGGATGCTGCAACTGGCGTGGTACTCTACTAGTGGATGATGTCAATTGTTCCCCTCCGGAAGGCTAAGACACCAGAGCCCTGTTGATGGGAGATTGCTGGCTGGGGCTGACTGAGCTGCGGGTGCAGATATTATGGTCCTATGAGCTTGAGACGGGGCCAGGCATATCACAGGTCAGGTCTATGTTCAGGCTGGAGTGAAAGCTTCAGTGATGGTACAGTCATTATGCAACACCAGCCGGCAAACTATCTTCCTACTGGTGATTGGACATGGTCCATCAGGTCTGCATGTTGATGGAGTCGGGAATGTGTGATATAGCTCTCAAAATGATGAAAGCAACCCATGTGAAGGTAACCTGGATGCTCCTTCCTCCCAGGTGAGAATGACAGTGGTCGTTGACAGATGACGAAGCCCTTCTGTCACACTGCTTACTCATGCAATGAGTACATTTTGTTGGGCCTATGCAAAGACTCCACAATCTCCTTGGTGAAAGCCAAGCTCTGCTTAGCTGCCTTCCATTGCCCAGCAGTGGTATAGCATACGGAAAGGAGAAAGAGAACGTTTCTAGTGGATGTCCAGTATGGCAAGCTGCTTTATGGTACAAGCTTTATGAACAATCCTAAAAGGGAAGGAAAGTTTGGGCAGTCTCACAGAGAGCAGATACCTCCCTTGTGGTGCAGCGACCTTGCAATACATGTCCCCGTTCCCAGGTTATCGGATAGGGCAAGGTGACCGCCAGCACACTGAAACGCTGTGGAAATGTTCTTTAAGACCACTACTGCCAGCTTCTTGACAGTACCCAGGTAGGGCAGGATTATCGCTGGTATACCAAGTACTCCACAGAAAGATACGACAGCAACTATGCACTCTGTGCCGGTATTGGCAGACAAGGCGGGATTACTGCTAAACCCCAACCAACAGCACAAAGTGGAATACTCGCTTCTTTACTCTCTGAATGGTGTTGGGGGAACATGGCTCATGCCCACTCCTGTGAAAATGGTCAAAATGGGGATAAAGCCAGAGCAGGGGATTGACATGAACTTAATAAAATACAACTTCTGACCTTTTTAGACTTAATTTTGAGTATAATGAGAGCTGCACATTATCTGTGAATAAAGTTTAGCTTATAACCACAATAAAAATGGGGATTTTAAAAAAAGTATTACTATATTATTTTTACAGTAAATAATACGTTAACAAACATTTCACCTTACCTCGTTTAAATAAAGAATATAACATCTCAAACGACAGTATACAATTGATTGTAATCCGACACCAAATGCAAGCTGACCTAAAACTTTCAAACTTTTGACGCATGACAATCTTAATGACAATGGTGATTCAACGACTTCAGCTCCATCCTATGCTTAGCTTTTCTTAGGAGTTTCAAGTAACATTACAGCATGTCCTGACTTGAGATTGTTTTATCTACCATTTAGATTGTTTTATTCACCAGCTCTCTGATTTTGTGCATATAGGCAATGAGTTCTTTTACTCACCGCTAGATAGAATTACTAGCTCGCCGCTAGATAGCATTACTAGTAGGACTTCCGTTTGTCTTTGATTCCCCTCCTCAGTCATGCATTCGCTACCCCCGCTCACCGACCACCCCTCCCCCTAATGATGCCAGCCAATTAGCATCAAGCAGCAGCCTGAAAGAGTATAAAAGGATGTAGTTTTTGACTCCGGGCCAGTTCTTTGACACCCACCGCACTAGCCGCCAGGAAAGGATCAAACTACCAGTCTAGCACTTGTTGCTCAGACATTTCCCACTTCAACTTCACTATGCTGCAGTCTCCAAAACTCACTGCTCAGAACTGCTTACCATTTAAGCCCCTTCGCTATGAGTAGTCTGACCACTCGACCTCTAATTTAGTCAGGTGTCACTCTTCGCGACGAACCCTGCTAACATGCCTCCCTATC
The DNA here is from genome assembly GCA_029891345.1 of Dryococelus australis. Classification (NCBI taxonomy): domain Eukaryota; kingdom Metazoa; phylum Arthropoda; class Insecta; order Phasmatodea; family Phasmatidae; genus Dryococelus; species Dryococelus australis. The sequence goes on along the minus strand of CM056993.1, from coordinate 111,218,528 downwards.
AAGCAAGGGAACCCTATCCTCACAGTCCTTCTCAGGACTAATCCCGTACTATCCTAGCTTAGTCATCCTAGCGCTGCATCTGTAGCTGAGCATTACGTCAGGACACACAGACAACAATAGGAGAGGGAATCAGCATAGTATTCAATGCTACGCACCTCACACACCCCAGTCAGTTCAACCGGTCACCTCTACCCGAATTCTAGTGCTTTAGCTTCCTGGCAATCGCTCGTGCCAATGCAGGAGTTAAGAGTACGTCATAATCCAATATTCCAAGAAGTCGTCAAACTGCCCCCTCCGCACAACTGAACTATTGGCTGAGCTAGTTCCAAGGCATGGCAGCGAGGGAGGGCAGCACCCAGTCTACTCCAGCAGACACCCCAAGATAAGATATGAAAATGCCGCATCAGCAACCTTGAATTTTCAACCCCTGCAACCGAGGCTCTCTCCCCCTGCACCCCTGGCTTCCGAGCTCTCGAGCAGAGATAAGTATAAAAGATTTGGTTTGACCCGAAATCTTCAGTCTCTGCACCTCCACCACTCACAAGGGCCAGAGGTAGACATCGGGTGCATGACCACTGGTACTATTGGAGATTCAATAGCTCACAAAGGGTGGATCTCAACCAGTAGGTCACACCAGAGGCTCCCAACGACTTCGCTCCACCTTCCTTACCACCTTCTGGTGTTAAACCCAGAACCTACTCCATTGGTAACTAGGTCACGTTGAACACATCCCTTCAGGACCCTGCCCACAGGATGGTGACGACAACCATTGACACTAATCTTCCAGTAGACGTCTCCTCCCACCCAATTGGTTCCTTCAAAACAACCACCAAGTTAGTCAGGAAATTTGTTGTAAATTTATTAGTTTCTCTAACACCAAGTAATGCCTTCTATTAGATTAACTTCCAGGACTTCCTCCCCCTGGAATGGCTAGGATTTTCTTCCGTTTTTCAAAGTCTAGATTAGGAGGTAGCACAGTGCTACCGTGTCTTATTACTCACATAATAAAACACGTGAAACTTAATTATCCTCTGTGTGCTAACGTTCTTTGTGTAAAAGACTTAGAATTCCTAAGTAGGTCAGACCATAAAGTGAAGCTGGCAACTCCACAGGCAAACACCAAATACCCACACCATTAAGAGGCAGATCCTAGTTCTGCCAAACTGGTAGAATTTGGAGGAGCACAAAGCACTAGATACCTCTACACCAGGCAAATCAGCAAATCAAGGTGATCCATACTCCGCCACCATTCTCTAGCACAGCTGGAAAGGGGTTGGAACCAACTTTGACTAAGTGACCTACTGCGGATACCACACCTGGTAACTTCTATCAGGAAGTGACTTAAGTTGCCCATCGTTCTGTCCACCACTCTATTGCAGGGCTGGGTGAAAGGAACACGAGGTGTTGTCTCATCATCACAAAACTGGGTTACCAGAAGTACATGCTAGAGAACTACAAGTACTGGCTCTACTTTACTTGGTCTCAGTAGCACCTTACTACCCATGCCTTACACCCAGGACAATGTACCTCCTCCCAGGAGCTTCACTCCACACTGCACACACATTTGTTTCCTACACTTATAAAACTTGAAGGCTCTCCTCATCCTATTCTAGAACCGTTTCTAAGGAGTGAGGAACCTCCTATTGAAACTGCTAACCCCTGGTTGTGCACACCCAATTCCCCTTTAACCTGTATCTGCAGTAACAAACAGATCCAGAGGCTATCACCATCCAAGTGTCATCAAGGCGACTACCAGCCCAGCCCACCCCACAGGGTGATAAGTGTCATTAAGGCGACTACCAGCCCAGCCCACCCCACAGGGTGATAAGAGTCTCCAGCTGGCAACAACACCACCACCTCAGAAGAAACTTCATCTTCCAGGTAAATGTGTTCCTAAAGGTCAGCCGACTCGTAGGGCAGTGACAGTGGTTTTGGATTTTGTTCCCTTGAGACAGGCCACATGACCAGTCCTTTATACTGGCCACCTGCCTCCTCACCATTAAGGTGCCCACCCTCGTGATTCTGGCGTCAAGAATTAAGACCGTAAAAGTGACTAAAATCTCAACTAGCTCTTATAAACGTTGTGTGGCCTAGGTTTTAGATCATTGTTTGACGTGACTAGCCCCTCCACATAAGTGTAGTTATTACTAGTATACTTCCCCATTGGACACGGATCACTACATATTTCTGTTCCTGGCTATACAATAACATGCAAAGGCCAAGGACATCATTGAAAAGAACCTTTGCTGCAATTTGCTGTTTTTGCGCATGCAAACCGAATTTGGTGATGGTGTTTCATGTTTGGCATCAATATCACAATGGAGAGAAAAAAAGTTACACCGATACAGTCGTCGTATAAACAAAAGTATAAGTGTCAGCGGAGAAAAGAATTACCATGGTTTGTAGATTCCAAACAAAAACAATTACCGGTACAGTGAATGGGTAAACATCCTTCATATCCACTTTTTTCTGTAATTTGTCAATTTTTTTTAATTCCAAGGATTTTACAGGATTTGACCCAATGATTCCTGGATTATACAGGATTTTTATATACAAGAACCAGGATTTCAGCTTCAGGACTGGTGGCAGGACATAAAGATTTAATTTGGCTCAATTTCAAGAATTGAAGTTTCTAATTTGAAGTGAATATTTAATCATAAATTGACTTGAATAAGTTGTTTATAATGACGTCTTTAGACTGTTGGTTTAAACAAACATGCACTTTGAGGTTATGTACAGTATTTCTTAGGTCTAAAATCAAAGTCCATAACTATTTTTTTCCAGCATGCTTCGTTCTTTTCATGTTGGTCCACTAAAAAACGAATTATTGAGAATTCAACATATATTATTGCTGCTAACATATTCGTAATTCACTTTTATCCTGACAACAGCAGTTGCACGTGAAGAGTCATCTGCAACCTTGTGGAGTTAGGAGGAGAGGGCAGACAGTCCAATGCATAGTAGTGTCTATTTTTAAATCTGACCTCCTTGCTATTGTACAGTGATCATGAAGAGAAGCACAATACGGAGCAGCCAAAATAAATGCAACACACTTATTTTTCTGCCCATTTGCTTCAAATTGTCAAACTTTTCAACCAAATATTTTTTAAGTTCCCCAATAAAGGGTTATTATTTCAAGTATGCAAGCATGCGACAAGAAGTCAAACTCACCCTTTCTACCAATTGAGCTTCCACCTCGCCTTTGGCCTCCTCTGACTCCTCCAACTTTTCTGGTAAATCACCCACATTTATGAGCTCGCCCAGCTGCTCCAGTTCCTTGCTCATGTCACTGATGTTCTTGGTCACATGCTTGCAGCTCTTCACCGCCACCTGCACAACCAAAGTTGTAGTGACATTCACTGTGGCACTAAAAATACCACAGACATCCAAAAAAATAGTTCAAAAGTTCAAACGGCTCACAATCACAGAAAACTGTTTCCAAAGTCTCGAAATTTCAAAGAATGATTTTGCATGGCTCACAAACAGAAAGAATGAACTGCAAAAAACTCACAGAATAGTCGTGAAGCCTCTGGCGTGCCTGAGTAAAACTACTCAGTTGGAGTGGTTCAACCAGGAAAGTTTGCTTGTCATCCACCCAACTCTTCACTGCCTGGTACAAAGACATGAACCTCTGCCACGAGTCTAAGCAATCTGCCACCTGTAATACACACACATCACTAATGACATCACAATTACAAAAATATAGCTCTGTAATTTTTTTTTTTATTGCAAGTACAAGTGATCAAATTCAATGTTGTTATTTTTAAGATGAATTGTATTTTACTTACGATATTATTATTAAGTCACCATGTCACAAGAAAAATTTAAGTACATCTTCCCGACAATATACACAGTCAAATCCCAACAAAATGACCCCTGCAATAACTATTCCTTCAAAGTAAAGGTACTATTTTGGGAAACCATAAAAAATATGGTTGCCAATGTTAACAAATGTGCAACTGCCAGCCTGCTATTACTCAAGTTATATGCCATAGTCTCGGGGACATGCTTTTATTCGGTAGACGTGTTTTTACAAATAAATTAATATTTCATCAATAAATTATATGATTTTTTGCAAGAAGCTACTGAAAATAGACTTTGCACTCATTAAAACTGACTTGGTGCCTAGTGTTTACATTTTTTTGAGACTAGGGGAGGTCATATGTACTGTTCTGGGGTATACTTTTACTTGGAAACCTTCTGTCTATTAAAATTAATTAATGTTTCATATAAAAAAAATTGATATTTTTGTACCAGAGACAATCAAAACTGACTTTAATTAGAAAACCCACTTTTAAAGCAAATTTTTAGGGTTTTTATGGGGGGGTGAAAATCGGTCTGTTGCAATTTAATGAGGGCAGAAGATTTCTGAGGTCATTCTCAGGATCCGTGAGGACTCGCAAAATTAAGCCCCAACTGTATTTAATTACATCTGACAATTTGTATCCTCCACTTATTCAGTAACTACTCCGTTTATTAAATACAGTTACTATGTTGATCATCATACAGACTTATGTCACTCATGCTGAGTGTTTGTTACTTGTTACATCATTTGTTGTTACAAGAAAGGCACTTGCAGAGTGCACATCTAATATATGCACACAAGAACAAAGTGTAATGCTGTTAAAGGAAAGTGACACACCTGCTGCTTCTTCTCATCCAGCCAGGAGCGCACCTGCTGCAGCTCCTCTGTTAATGTTAAGATGGTGCTCTGGACCAGCCGTTTTTCCTCTTCATCCTTTGTGTTCTCTCTCAGCACCTCGCCATTCTTCGTCAGCCTCTCCAGCATGTCACTCACCCCACCTATCTCCGCCTGGATTTGCTGTTTTACAAAATCATAGCTTCAGCAAAAATGTTCTTGGGTCCTTGCACTTTTCCCACACACACTTCATCTAAATCTAGCAGATACCACACCTACAATACTCAACTACTCTGCTACAAGGCACATGCACACAAAACAACAAACAACCATATAAAATTAAGCATAGCTTTGTTTTAAGGAACTGCAGATTTAACACACTGCCATAGTCCTTGGAGATGTACAACCACCAAGATATTTTTATGTGTGCGACAGTTAAATTATGTAAAATCCCTCTGCCTTCTGCCATTATTCAAGTATAGATTGTTCCTTTCTAATTGTATCTATCCCAAAGCAGCCAAAGTTACTGTTAATTTGCACATCAAAATAGCTAAATACCAGGAGCATACGCTTATGCATTCAAAATTTCTCCATGTCTGATATTTAACAATTACATATTGTAACTTAACACAAACTCACAAGATCTGAAGAAAAATAAAAAGTCTGACACTGAAACATTACTGTAACTGGCAAATAAGAATCAATATGTCATCAGTTATGAACAGCACATTTTGTATGCATTTAAAAAACACCAACATTGTTGTTCACAGAGAACAATATTAGACTATAGCAATAAACATTAACATACAGCTATGCTTATAAGCAGATTACACATCAAAACAGTGGCAAATGCACAAACTATTTACATAAGCTGATATTATTTTTGGTGTTTAATAAATTCTTTAATGTAGAAAAAGCTATGACTAGAGAGAGAGAAAGACAGTATGTGTGCTTGTGTATATGGGCAATAGGGATGAGCTGGTTCTCAATTCTACCAGTTCTTGGCTGTCAGAAACAGAAACCGAGAATCCAAGTTGTAATGTTGATTCTTACGACTGCTACAGCAAATAAATATTGTGAACTTTTTTTTAAAATATGAATGAAGCTCTTTGACGGGAAAACTAAATTAGCACTGATAAAACCTGTTTGCACTGAAGTTAGCATGTCTTAATAAACAGATCACATACTCGTCTAAAATTATTATTGTGCTACGTAAGAAAACAAAACATTTTCGTCCACAACATGAACTGAGCACAGATATAGCTGAGCAGTGTGTGCTACATTCGAGAAAATTCTTTTGATCGTCATGTTATTATCACAGTTGCTGACAATAATCAATAGTTTCTTAACGCGTGACACCTCACCTGACTGGACATTCAATATGTCAGAGAGGAGTTCGTTTTATGGGGCGCTAGGTCAGGCGCACCTCTGGCGGGTTCTACGAGTTTCTTGCTTAATCTTTACAGGGTACATGTCCAGTGTAGAGAATGGGCCTGGCAGCTTTGTAGCAGGGCTCAAAATCAGGTTCGGATAATGTGATCTTTCGCTTCAGATTATTTGCTTTCGGCAGGATACCTGGGTGATGCGTAACCTCGGACAGTGGCTTGACCTGGTTTGCCCCTGTTGGCCGTACATGAGCCACAGGCAGATTAGTAACCAGGTTTCTGCCATTTGAACATGCCTGTGGGGATGGTGCAGCTGGTTTGAGTCTGAAGTAAGCGGTGGACACTATTGAGGGCCGATCTAGTTGACTGAGGTATTCAATTCAGGGCTGAATCTCCTCACTCAGATGTGTCGGTGCCTTGAAGAGGTCCTTAGGGATCTCCGGAGTAATGGGTGTAGGTACGTGGCGCAGTGCCTGGGCTTGATCCTTAGGTGTAAGATGACTAAGTGCAGCAACGAGTTAGGGGGTAAGCTCTTGCAAGCGCCCAGAGTCAGTTGGCACCTGTTTAACTCTCTCGAGGAGACCACTCCAGCAGGAGAAAAGCACCTGGATCAGATCACACTCTAACATCCGTGAGGGTTCGCGGGTTACGTGTATACCTACTTGGCTTAAGGCCACGTGGAACGTCTGCTGACGTAACTGACACCTTCTCGCAGTGCTGGGTGCCTAAATGCGGTGAGCACTGAGAATCAGGCCTTGTCAACAGCCCCCAACACGTGGGCGTTGCTTCAGAAGCTAAAGTCTTCCCAACCCAGGGAACGACCCCTCCAGCGCCTAAACGCAATGGAGAGGGCGAGCACCATGTCGACAAGCTGAACTTGAGAGACAGAGTACCTGTGTGCGGGCTCTACTATTCTGCCTACCGTGGTATGCAGAAAGGCTGACTATACTGGACTAGTGCATGTGGGTAAACTAAAAGTGTACTGGCTCGAATGAGTAGGTTTCCCGGGTCACCTGCGTTTCCCTCAGTGGCATGAGGTACACTACGAAAGGTGCAATGTCTACAGTAAAGGCAATACCCAGGAGTTAGATAAACTTTGATTATTCCTTGTTACAGGAAATAAACAAGTGGTGTCGAACTACCTCCTAACACTGGCCAGAGTTTAGGGGAACTTTAAGCCTATGTTATCCAGGTAGACGATAACCTGGTCCTAAGTTAACAATGGAGGGGTAGACGAGCGCTATTAAAATAACATGAACTTAAACTAACTCCCTACGCATGTGTTGCCCAGAAGGGGCCGCAGTGTCTAGGTGTGTACACGACGTACGGCATAATATCTTTGGTGAAGACTAAGCAGGTTCAGAAGAATGGCTCCGGGTTGACGTCACCGGCCGGCTTGGAGATGAGGACGCGGCAAAGCATACTGGTGTAGTCATCTAGCAGCATGGAGTGGAACTCGGTGCCTTGATGCATAGTCTCGGTGGGCCAGTGAATAGTAAACTTTGCAGGCTGGAACGTTCATTCTTGCCATAGCAAATAGTACAATTCTTGACATCTTGTGTGTTAACAATAAAACTCCATTGCTTTCAGAAAGCTAGGCTTACTCCCAGATGAGGCGAAGTAGTTTATTCCATTGTTGGAAAAGATGTCATGCGTCATCCTTGTCCACAGCAGCAAAATGTAGCACTTGTGATGAGCAGTTGGGAAAACAACATTGTCTTTACGGAGTATGACCATTGCTGTGTAGTAGCACATTTTTGTTTACTATTTACACAAAGAGGTTATGATTTGGTAAACAGAGACATAGCAGTAGGTGGCGTCGGAACAACAAATGTTTTATTAATTACTGTGCTGAGATCTTGAATTTCAGTTATGAAACAAAAATCTTGAAATGGCATCAGAAGTATGACGCTATTTTGTTATCGGCAGTTGAAATAACATGTACGCAAAATGTTCACTGTGTGAGAAACTAATTCCCCAGAAGGAGTCTAAATATACAGCAAATTGGGAAAAAAAAAATATATATATATATATATATATTTATTTGTTGAAAGTTGGAAGTACATCAACAGTGTAAAAATTTCCATGGAATAAACTTGAAATGAGCAGTGCTCCATCTGAACTGGTTTTGTTAGTGAATAAAAATGTTTTCAGTCATTCTGTACTTTTGATGCATGTAGCTCTTTTGTTTGCTTTCATAAGAACAGTTTGGAACAAGCAAGTGAACATCAGTAATGTTTTTGTACTAAGTACTTATGATATAAAACATAACAATTACAATTATTATTATTATAAATAAAAAAATAAATAATCTAGTCACTTTTAAAAAAGTGAAGAAAAGTTTTTTTCCCAAAAGAACCGAGACCCAAATTTTAAGAACTGAATTAGAACTTAGAACCAGGAAAAATTGTAAGTAACACATCACTAATGGGCACATGCACACTGTGCAGGGGATCAGTCTGTCAATATTCTCGCTTGTCATAAGTAACAATGAGCATGCTAACAAGCTGGCACCACTCACTGCCAGGCACTCCTTCATCTGATGTGGCTCCAACGATCTGTCCTGCACTCGAACCTCAGCCTTCTGTAGCCATGACTGCACCTGCTCCACATCTCGCATGTACTCTGTCCTCACAGTACGTGCACGCTTCATTTCCCGGTCCTTCTCCTCCATGGCTCCACACACAGTCTCCCAGAGCAACTCGAGAGATGACAACTGTCCACACACACACACACACACACACACACACATTTGCATATAATTCTCACCTTGTCAGCAAATAGCTTTAAATCATGACCATTAGAAGTTTACAGAATAAATACAATATGAGAAACTGAAACTTGTGAAACAAATAATGCATAATTTCAGGTATTTAAAAAAAAAAAAAAGGAGGGGTTTCCCCACGACTCAAAATTTTATTCAACTAGTAAAAAAAGTTAAAAACTATTACCAAGGCCACAAATTCAGTGTGAATGAAAAATAAAAATACATAAATACTAAAACAATCTAGGATAGTGTTCATGATGTGAAATGATTTCTGATACAGAAAGTTTAAGTCTGTAATGTGTATTGCTAAACACTGTGATGCTGGTAATTATAAGAATACCAAATAACAGGTGCATTTTTTATCAACTGTTATATAGTGCACAACATACAAGTGGATATGCAAAGAATTTTTGTGTCTTTTAATAACACATTAGGCAAAATATACAATACATTTTCTTTAGTTAATGTCAAGTAATAAGTTACAGATATTTATCAATACAATCAAAATATCTATTAAAGACAAAAGTCTCGTGTGGAAGGAATGCAACTACAACACAATGTAATAAGTCTTGCCAAAATGGGCCTAATGGAACCAAACTGCAATCTGTACACCCTCCTCCTTTCTCCCGCATAAGTGGGCTGGCAAAACAAGGAGTGTGTGTGTGTATATACTAACTTCCTGTGCTTCTAATATATGCTTACTTGTTGTAACATATTTATTTTCAATATCCCCATGTAAATTATCAGCACAGTTCATACATGCATTTTGATTATGATTATTGAATTAAAAATATGTGAAATGATAATAATTTTAAAAGTAATATTACTTCGGCAGGGAATACTGAAATTTTTATTAACCTGAAGCAAAGATATACTGAATTATGAACTAAGAAAATTATGTACCTATAAACATCGCATTCCCAATGAAAATGAAACATCAAAATAGAGGAGTAACTTTCAGTACATAGTAATAACAAAAGTTTCTAAAATCATGAAGTGTAATGGAAACATAAATGTGTTTAAAGAAATATGTACAAAATTTTAGCAATCTTAAAGTTGAAACTCTTGGATCTAATTGAATCTTACTTTTACCAATTATATTTGCTTCTTTACGTATTTGTTGCAAAATATACAATTGTGTGATTTCTTGAGAACTGATTATGTGAATAATGTAGACATTGACGTGCTACAAGCACCATCGTCATACCCACTATAGCTTTCCCTCCGTCTCTGCAAGCCCTGCCTTTCGCCTCACGGACATGAGTGTGTGTTGTGTACTCCAAATGCCTTTTTCCAGATGCAGTAGTCTTAAGGAGAAAGTGAAACCGGTGCTGATTTCCTCTGGGCATTTACAAGAGCTATCCCTTGCCCTCATCGCTGCTATACAACAACTCGCCTCTCAGGGACAAGCACAAGCTCTGCGACACCTACTCGCCCCTGTCACACCGGAGATACCACAGGATCTATTCCAACCTCCAACCCACCTGAGTCAAGAGGTACACCTGTAGCTCACAGAGTACTTTAAGCAGCCTGAACAGCAGCTGACAGCTTACATTGCGTACATCACACCTGTTGCTCTGTCCCCACAGACACAAATAACGCCTACCAATCAGCACACTCAAGCACCCGTAGCATCTACACACACAGTCGTTCTGCCAGTAACTCGCCCCAGCATCAGTAGTCTCAGTCGCCCGGGTATACCGCCTAAGGCACAAAGCCTGAAACGTAATATTGCACTGGCAGGACCCAACTTTGTGCACTGCCGTAAAGCTACCAGGCCAGTTCTCTACACTGGGAAAGCCCCAGTACCATGTAGGGACTGAGTAATAAGAGAACCCACCAGAACAGGGTGTGCCTGACTTCGCACCCGACAAATACCCCGCCTCCACCTGATGTGGTGTTCGCCTATTCGTCAGGGTGTCATGCATCAGATCATAATTGAGGTGATGCAGCAGATGTTATTGAGTCATTAGATACATCTACACAGGACTATCAAGTTGCATGGAATCTGATGGGGGAAAGGTTTGAAAACAAAAGAGTTTTAGTGAGTAAACATCTATCAGCATTGTTTAACCATCCACAAGTGGGAACTGAATCAGCAACTCACCTGAGACAGCTGCTTGACAATGTCAACAGATACTTTAAGGTGCTAAACCAGTCCACTCATAGTTGGGATACTCATCTGATATATTTAAAAACCAGTAACCTTGACAACACCATAATACAGCAATGGACAAACACTGCTCCTGGAAAGGTGTTACCTACACCAGCAGAATAACCAGATTCCTAATGAACAATCCCAAATATTAGAGGCAGTTGATCTAAGTGTAGCACGTAGGAAGAATGTATGGAATGTTTCACTAAAGGTGTCAGCACAAGGATTCGTCACCATTATTCTAGTACTGTCTCATGTGTCACCTTGCAAACTTTTAAAGGCAACATTTGTGACCAAATGCATTTTTTCTATGAGTGTGACTCTTTCCACCAAATGCCAACAGCTGCATTCATTTGTTTAGTAAAGGAACTGGGATTGTGCTTAAATTGTCTTGGAAGTGGTCATCAGATAAACCAGTGCACCTCTGGCATGTGCAAGCATTGGAACAAAAAACAAACAATTCACTGCTACATGTTGAAAGTATTTCAACTCCAGCAGAACACATGCAAAAACAATCAACATCACAATCATAGGACACCTCCCATTATGTACAAGATAAAGAAACCGGTGTAGAAACAACAATGTCATGTACAGCAAAGAGCACAGGAAGAACTGTACAGATCCTGTTTTCCACAGCATTGATAAATATATGAGATTCTCTGGGCAGTTGAAAACCTATAAGGGTACTTCTCAAGTCTGGAACTCAAACGAACTTCATCACCATGCATGCTGTCAGGCTTTAAAAGAAACAGGACATCTTAAATCAATCTCAGGAATAGGTCAGTGAAAATCTCAGGTCAACTATAGTGAGTGAGTAGAATTGTGGGGTGCTCGACAATGGGGTCATTAATACCTACAGGTCAAAAACCTCCAAAGGAGGCAAAAACAACCTCCATAAGAGGCAAAAGAAAGTTAGGTATATAGAAACAGATTGAAAACCTCAACAGAAAGAAACAGGGCAGTCATATAAAAAACAAAACAGGAGGAAATACTCCAGTGGAGCAACAACACAAGAACAAAGAAACTAATCACAACACATTGAAAAGACCTGTTGCATGTAAAAATGGGAATATATCGCTCACAGACATACTCTCATAAGACAATATTCACCATAGTTCATCAGGAAGGCTGGTGTCACCCCCATCTGCTACCTTCGGCTGTTGGGTATCTTCGCAGGCAAGCTCCTCCCTTCACAGTATTGATCGCATTGTCTCGGGGAAAGCTGGATGCAGGGTAATTTTCCTTGTATGCAGGTTGCATCCAATACTTGCTTAGAGGGAGGCTTGGCTAACGTTGCCAGCTTCACTTCAGCTTCTGTCACTCATAGAGTGCAGTTAAACTGCGTGGCATCTGGCATAGTGTAGTGGGTGGGTTGACTGCCCTTTCCTTGGGTTGTCATTGGCTAAGGAGTGTGTCGGTCAGGTCTGGAGACAAACAGTCTCTGGTTCAAATCCCTCTCTAGTGATGTGATGTCCCACACAGATGAAGCGGAGTTGAAAAAAAAAACACTAAGCAAAATATGAGTAACGTGTCAGTTGTAACAATGGAGAAGAGCAGGAATAAAATGCTTAACACATGCATTCAAATACCCGACTTTGATAACTGATGCAAGATCACGCACATCAAAACTCAAGATGAGGGTAGCTGTAGGTGACTTAACATTATCGGTTGCCCTCAGCACATGGTAACCAAAAATGACAAGATTCACTTTCCAGAATTGCAATCAGGTCAGGACACCAGATGACGCCCTTGCTGGAGTTGAGGGACACATGGAACTTGACCTCAAAAGAGAACTTAGCAGTTGCCCCACTGAACGTCTTCATCATCAAAAGCCCCTGGGATAGGGCGGCATTCAACGTCTTGACCAGTAGCTCAAGCCATTCACTGATCTTTTTATAGTCAGCAACAGGTCCACCCGCTGCTACATCAATAACTTTTTTCAATTCGAAAGGCGACAACTTTTCAAAAGTGTGCCCTCCTAAACCTTGGACAACCAAAAAATATGGTGCAGATAATTTAATAGTGGTAGATTGACGCAATACAGAACCACACAATCCGAATCACTTACAGTGTCAATGCAGTGCCGTTTCAATTCAACTGGCTGTTGAAGGTACCACCCTTATGGGGAGTATGATTAGAAGCCATGGTGGAGGTCTCCATAGTAGGACTCATCTGCCTCAGCCTGCCGTTCGGGAGAGGAAAGAAAAGAAGCCAGCAGTTAAAATACCTCATGAACTGTGCCATTAGAAGGAGGACGAACCTCTCCCAGATCTAAGCAGTACATATCAACAGCTACCCTTTGCTGCTATTTACTGCAAATTACTGTCCCCGTAGCACACTGAACTGTACACCAGGGCAAACCAGGGGCAAATCATACAGCAAGGCCAGTTTAATTCTCCTACCAGGGAAAATATTCCAGGTACCCCATTATAGAGGACACGCTTTGATGCCATTTCAGGGGACTTGCAGTTAGTTACACTGGCCTGCTCGGTACAGCGGTAACACATCTTTCTGGCAGGTCTATGCGCATAGGCTAGTCGGCCGTGACAACCCCTCTATCAAAGAAGGCACCAATTGGTGCTACGTGGGTGTACATGTACGTGCATATGGACTCAGCACCTAGTTTTGTCAGCTGGACCAGTGAGAAGGGTTTGCTAGATCATCACCAACAAAGGTACCACATATGATCACACAATTAGGAGGCAGCACTCATTCGTGAGGAGACAGACACCCTCATGAGGAAGAACATGCCTCTAGCCTGAGACAATGCTGGAGAGATGAAAGATGTGATGAGACCTGGTGAGGTGGATAAAGAAAGATGAAAAAAGAAGTATGAGAGGTCTGAACAAATTTAAGATCCCAACCGTGTCCCAATTAGTCGCATCTTACAAGCACGGAGTGGCTGTGGTGGTATTCTGAACCCCCCCCCCCCCAATCACATGGATGTAGTGGAGGAGGGGGGAGGCATGTACCATGTACTATTCAGTATCTATGCAATGCATGTTCTTGTCATATGAATTGCTGTGTACTTCACAAAACAATCATTCATGAACTACTTATGGTGGAAGCAGAAACAGCAAACTGGAACACTTCATCATCAATTCAACTGGCAGATCCAGGTGTTCACTTGCCTAGCAAGATCGATGCGCTGCTAGGTGCAGAAGTGTTTATAAATCTTTTGTGCAATGGTCAAATCAAACCTGCTGGACATGCACCAGTTTAAAAAAAAACACAATTGGATAGGTAGCATCTGGAAGGGTCACCTCCTCACCTAATGCTATCACCTTGAACACATGTAATTTTATTATCAATGAGGATTTCAACAAGCAAATTAAAAACTTTTGATTTCTGGAAACACGTGTTAGTATACCACACTTCCCACATTATGTAATATTATATGAAACACATTACACAGTCTCTATAAAACGAAATGACCCAAAACACTACACAGTCAAGTTACCTTTGAAGAATGATGTCACCATGCTAAGCAATTTAAGAATGAAGGCACATATGCTGCTGCAACAACTGCACAAAAAGTTTGTGCAGAACTTATGCAAGAATATAATTTGCAAGATAATATAGAACCAGTAATAGAGCATTAACAACAGCACATCTCTGAAATCAATTATATCTACCTCATCATGCAGTTATTAACACATTTAGTATGACAACAAAGTTGCAGCTTGTTTTTGAAACTTCAGCAAAGACATCAACAGAATTGTCACTCAATGACTTGCTTCTTGTTAGACCCATTATCCAACAAGATTTGTTTTTGATCTGTATACACAGAATTGCTATGACAATTGGCGTTGCCAAGATATACAGACAGATTCTCATTCATCCTTCCCAAGCAGATTTGCACAGGGTTTTATGGAGTGATAACCCCAACAGTGAAATCAAGACCTATAGGTTCAAAATTGTCACATATGGTATGGCTACAGCTCCATTTTTGGTCATAAGAACACTTCATCAACTAACATCAGATGAATAACATAACTCTCCAAAGGCTGCGATGGTTCTAAGAAGAGACTTCTATGTGAATGAGGTAATAGTGGATGCAGAAACACAGCTTTTAAAAAAATGACCTAACATCTCTACTTCATCTTGAAGGAATTTAGTTATGTAAATGGACCTCCACCAATCCAGAGGTTCTTTGCCATGTGCCAAGTGATGCAAGAGAAACCAAATGTGATATCCACTCCCCTGACAATCATTCAAGCAAAACACTAAGCATGCTCTGGAACTAGGAGCAGGATTATTTTCTCTACAATGTCAGGGTATTTTTGCAAGGCTCAAAAATCACAAAACTGACAATATTGTCAGATATTTGACAGACCTTTAATCCTCTAGGAATCACTGTACCAGTAAATCTTAAGGTCAGACTGCTATTGCAGGATTTAGGACAGCTTCAGTTGGAATGGGATGAATCATGGCAACTAAACACCACAGATTAATATGTGAGAAAGCTCTTGAGTGTGTGTGTTGTTTTAAGACCAAGTCAAGGATGACTCAGAAACTCATGGGTGAACTTGATTTCCAGAAGCTGCAGCCCTTTAGACCGTTCCTTCTCACAGGTATTCACTTTTGTGGACCTGTGTTTGTTCAGTCAAGTCTTAAATTAGAAAATTCTTCCATAACATTTTATGAAGGGACTGAAAAAATCATCCTTATTAACCACGGAAACTTATTAAAAGGACTCATTTATACATGTGTATATACACATGCTGTAAAATTTATGAACTTATTAAACACAAAATTCATAAATGGGAAACTTTTTAACAGGACTTCAATATATAATAATAAAATTGATTCAAAAATGTTTTTCTCTTAGAATATAGGACAGGCGATGAATTTAAACCACTTAATAAAAATTCAGTAAACAACTGCAAGTACCAAATGGATTCACAAAATCTAAGGCAGAAAAATACTACATGTAACCTGTGCATTTGTCAATGATACACAAACTTAGAATAAAAGCAAATACGTAGTGAGTTGGCAAGGCCATACTGCAAGAGACTCACTTGTTGGGCAATATCAGTTGGCACCAATTGTTGTAGGTTGGTGTACCAGTCTCTGGTCTCTGACGTCAAAGTCTTTGCTTTTGAGACACAGTTATCCACCTGAGACTTCAGAACCTGCAGAAAAATATATTGAGACTGAATGTTAATAATTTCAGGACAAACTTCAATTATTATTACTATCAAAAAGAACAAATAATTTTATAGCAATATCTCAGAAACCATAACACAGGTAGACTCATGGTAAGAAAGCTAACCCAGAATGGTAAAGGCTATTTACAAGCCTAAGCAGATAATACCCATTTCTATTCCATCAATTATATTTTATAAGCAAACATTTTCTACACTGATTTCTATATTAGAAATTTCATTACATTACAACAGTGCAACATACTACCATAACCAAATTCTTGTGCACATTTTCTTGGTAAAAGTTTAGTTTTCATTTCCACTGACACACTTCAAACGTGACAAACATAAATTCACAATTTTATAATGTTGAAATAATTTTCTTTTTCCTCAACAAATTTAAAATTTTATAATGTTAAAATAATTTGCTTATTTATGCAAAATTAAATGCTAAGGTCTTCTACTTAGCTATGCCACCACAAGAAAATAGAAATGAAAAGAAGTAAACATAGTAAATACTGAGCACAACACATAATCTTGTTATATGTGTGCATGTCGTATTTTACAGTCATTTTAATTAAGAAAAGAGAAAAAAAAACAGACAAAAGGGTAAAAACTTGTCAAAGTGGATGAAAAAACTTAAAAGTTGTTAGCCAGAAATCACAGTTAAAACTTGTGAAAAATATGATGAAATCGAGAAAATTGGAAAAACAGGATAAACGAACAGAATGCAACAAAAAAATAGTATATTAACGAAAACAGACAGATCCTCACAAGTTAAAAAGGCCCACAGCACATAAAACTGGGAGCACACAGCTCACAGTTGTGACCCCATCTGACAGAAGTTGCCACACCATCCCATGTATGTTAAATGTGCGGTGGGCATGGTCATACTTGCAGCACTCCATAAGAATATGTTGCACACTCAGCGCAGTGTCACAGGTACCAAATTCAGGAAGGGGTTCATTATGCACAAGGTGACAAATGTGTCTAAGAAATGTGCCCAATCCAGAGCTGAGTAAGAACTACGTCTTCATTATGGATACCCCAAAGATTGTGACATTGCTAGCCCAGAGCATCAATGACGGCTCTCAGCTCGTTAGTCAGAGTGAGTGATAAAAGTGGGGTTGACGGAGTGGTCAACGTCCAGCTCATTAACACCCAAAGAAAATTTAAATAAAAACACATTAAAATCCTCCACAAGAGGCAAAAGGACAATCACAAAACCAACAAACAAACAGGAAAAAAAATGGAGAAGCAACACCACAAGAACAATACAACAGAATGTACAAGAATGAAAATAAAAAATCCCAACACAATAAAAAGACCAGTCACACATAAAAATGGAAGTATGTTGCTCACAGACATACTCCTATCACATAAAATTCCCCATTGGTCATCCGGAACATTAAAAGTATGACGAGCCTGATCATATCGGCAACACTCCACCAGAATGTGCCAGACAGTTGAAGGAGTGCCACAGGTAACACACTCAGGAAGGCGTTAAGAACAAAGCATTATCTGTGTGTCTGACACATGTGCCCAATGTGAAGTCCAGAAAGTACATCTTCCCTGCATGTGCACGAAACATTAGGACAAGTGAAAACAAGTGAGTCAGATATGCTATGTAACTCGTTGGACTGTGAGAGAAAACTCTACTCCCACTGCCAGACAAGGTCACATTCCATGCACAGCACACAGGGACTTGACAGTTACCCAGCATGTGCAAAGCGAATAGATGCTAGCTGAGGAGAACATGGACTAGTAGAGAACGGGTCATTGGGCAGATGGAGAAAAGAAGCAATGTGGTGAAGGTGCGAAGAATCCAAATACACATGCACCCCACATGAAAGAAGCAGGTGGTCACGCCTGTAATGTAGAGGAGGTTCACCAGCCACGGCACAAAGACTGATGACCAGGCTCATGCAAACAACCCGTCGTGAAACGAATACCAGAATGATGAACACTCGCTAACTGTTTTAGCACAGACGACCTAGCAGAAGAATAAACGACACTGCCACAGTCTAGTCAGCTACTGACCAGGGCATAATACAACTGAAGAATTGTGACTGCGTCACCACCCAAGTTATGATCACCCAATGTTTACAAAAAATTTAGGTCCAGCAAACGAGATTTCAGGACTAAATATGACTCCAAGAGAGTTTACAATTAAAGTCATCCACATGAAGCACACATTCCACAGGTGGCCGAATGGCTAACTTGATGCCATTAACAGCAATGACAAACAGAGTGACACTCAAAATGTGTCCATGTGGAACACCATTTGTCCTGAACGAGCTCCCAAGTGTAGGTAGCACAATAACAAACCCTGAAGGTGCAGAAAGACATAAATTTCGTACAAAAGTAGGAAGACGTCCACGAGAACCCTAAGTGGACAGCTGCCACAAGATACCATGTAGCCATTATGTGTTGTACACATTCTTCAGTTCACAGAAAACAGCAAGGAGGAGCAGCCCTCGCAAAAAAGGCAGTCTGCATGGCAGCCTCTAACCTGACCAAATCATACACCGTCAAAACAATTTTGGCCCCAACCACACTGAAGAGACGATAAAAGCTGCCAGGTCTCAAGGTAGTACATCAGATGGGCATTAATCATACATTCCATGGTCTTTGATATGGCAGGTGAAGGATATAGATCGATAGCTGGAAACATCTCCCTTGACCTTCCCTGGTTTCAAAATTGGTACAAGGGTTGACTCGCACCATTTCAAGAGAAAAACACCAGAGGTTCAAATTTCATTGAAGATCCACAGTAAAACAGCTTCCTGTCGATTGGAAGGTGTTGCAACATAGCATAATGGATATTGTGGAGCCAACAGATGTATGTTTCCAGTACGATAAAGACTACTCCAACTCAAAAAAGGTGAAATGCTGGTTGTAGCCTCCTCAGCTGAGCCACCAAAGTGGACACCTACTGACTCACATGATGGCTCAAAATTTGAAATAAGAGAGTGTAATGCACGCTGCTCGAAACATTCACAAAATCTTGATCTACCAAAACTGCTATGTTTATAATCTGTAACAATACTCTTACTGACCCAAAGGAAGGGAACCTGTATACTGAGAAATTGTCCGCACAGGTTCCGAACATTGTCCCCGATAAATTTACTGGTAGAATGTACCGTGAGCAATGAAATGAAGACTCTTCAAAATTTTGGATGGCTGTCCTTGATGACACGTCGCATCCAAGCACAAAAGATGCGTAAGAGCTCTAGGTAAACTTGAGTGGGATGACCACAGAAGTGTCTGAGCACATATCGTCGGACATGGACAGCATTCATGCATTCATCGCTCCATCAAGGGATACGGCTATTAGCACAAGGTAAAGTTTTAAGGGTTGGCAGTCTCCCCAGCTGACACAACAATATGTTTGAATAGTGCCACCACCATATTCACATCAAGGGGAACCTCAGCAGAGAAGTGAAAGGAATGCTGAAAATATGCCCAGTCAGCTTTCTTAAGTACCCACCAAGATGGTACGGATAGGGCAGAAAGAACACTCAATACAATATTATTGTGTAATGGTTATTCCCACAGAGATCTGGGTAAACAGACCAATTGAAGTGGGTGACCAAATCGGGGCTACATATAGAAAGATCAATACAGGACAAAGTGACAGTGTTGGTGGTGAAATGCATAGGGATACCAGTGTTCAACATGGTGACAGAATAACCTGTGAGCGATAACTGAACTACACAATCCCTTCCATCCCTGTGGTCAGAACCCCATATTGGATTGTAAGCACTGAAGTCACGAATAACTATAAATGGAGTTGGGAGCTGTGATGAAAGCTCCTTCAAAGTCAGCTAAGCTGACATGCTGGTTTGACAAAGGTAACCTTGTCGGTGACCCACATGCGCTGAACAGCCTGTTCCTCCTGATAAACAGGGCACTCCTTCAACCAAACAGGGCGTCCTTCATTGCAGTACACACACCTCAGGGATTTACTGCACTGAAAAGTAGTATCACAATGTGATGGGTAAGATCACTTCAGACAAGCTGGTGGAATCCAACATTTCACAGATGAATCACCTAACCGTTGACAGTTATAACAAAGTAGAGAAACAAGAATAAACTGCTTATCATGCACATTCAAGAAGCCAACTTTGATAACTGATGCGAGGTCATGCACACAAAATGTCAATATGAGGGTAGCTGTAGGTTATTTAAGACCATAAATTGTCTTCCGCACACTACGAACATCAATGTAATACTTAGTTTGCAGCTCACATACAATCTCGCTTCCTGGGATGTCAATGAAGTTGGGACACCAGATAATGCCCTTGCTGGAGTTGAGTGACACATGAGACATTACCTTAAAAAGGAACTTTGGAGTTGGCTCACTGAAAGTCGTGATTGCCAAGACCATGACTCAGCAGCATTCGACATCTCGACCATAAGCTTGCATCTTACACTGATTTTCGTACAATCAGCAACAGGACCACCAACTGCTTCATTGATAACTTTTGTCATTCGAAAGGTGACACATTTTCGAAAGTGTGTCCTTCTAAACCTCCGCTAACCAAATAACATAGCGTAGGTAACTTGACAGCGGTAGATTAACGCACTACAGAATCACAATCCAAATCACTACCAGTGTCGCTGCAGTACCGTTTCAAGTGGCTGTTGAGGGTGCCACTCTTTTGGGGAATGGTTTTGGAAGCCATGGTGTAGGCCGTCTGTACTAAGACTCATCTGCCTCAACCTGTTGTTCGGGAGGAAAAGAAGCCAGCAGTTCAAATATCTCTCTCGCTATACCATTTGGGGGGGGGGGGGAGGGAACTAACTTCCCACAGGCCTAAGCAGTACATAAGAACTGCTACCCTTCACTAGGACTAGTTGGCCTCAGCTTGCCGTTCAAGGAGGGGGGGGGGGGGGGGGGGAGACAAGAAGCCAGTAGTTTAAATACTTCACAAGCTGTGCTGTTTAGAAGAGGACCAACCTCCCACAGACCTACGCAGTACATACAAACAGTTACCATTTGCTGTTATTCACTACAAATTACTGCCCCAGTAGCACACAGAATTGTACACCATGGCAAACCAGAGGCAAAATCATACATTCTGAGCAAGGCCAGTTTCACTCCCCTAACGGAGAAAATGTCCCAGGCTCCTCACTGTAGAGGACACCCCTTTCAGGGGACTTGTGGTTCATTATAGTGATTACACTGGCCTCCTCTGTACAGTGGTAACATGTTCTCCCAGCAGGTCCAGGCCCAAAGGTTAATCGGGAATGACGACCTCTCCTGCCAAGAAGGCACCAAGTAATGTCAGCTGGGTGTACATGTATATGGATATGGGCTCTGCACCTTGATTTGCCTGCTGAGTCAGTGAGAAGGGATTGCTAGACCATCACCACTAAAGGCACTATGTATGGTCACACAATTTGGAGGTAACACTCATTGGTGAGGACAAACTCTCATTAGAAAGGACATCGTACTGGCCAGAGATGATAAAATAGAAGACAAATATAGAAGCATGAGATGATAGTCCGAACAAATTTCAGATCCCAGCAGTATCCCAGTTAGTAGTTGTCTTTGACGACAAGCACGGGTCAACTGTGGTGAATTCTAAAATTCTACCAACCACACAGGGGTAATGTGTTGAATAGTAATTACTGTCATAGTAGATCTACAATCCCACACAATTAACATCTGCTTTCTTTCATGACTTGAAAAGCTTGCACTCGATAGATGTGGAAGCACTCCAGATAACCCTGCACCGGACAAACAACAAATCTACTGTGTGCCCATCACCAAATATGAACTGCATCTCTACATTATTCAGTACACCATGGGACTCAATTGTGTTGATGAGGTAAAGAATGAAGGATGGTAACCTCTACACCTGACACTACAATTGCATTAAAGGTCTCCACTAACACATTCACATCACAAGGATCAGAGAGATAATACAGATTTCCTTGCACACCACCCAGCCCATTCTCATTACAACTGAGGTGGTAAGGGTGTAGAGGCTTGGTATGGAAACTCAAACTAGTGGAAAGTGTTTACTACCACAAATGTCAGGAAGAACAGACCAAACGAAATGGGTGACCAGTGCTGGGCTGCAGATGGAGAGGTCAAGACAAAAGGTAGTGCCAGAGTGTGAGATGTGTAGGGGTACATGTGTTTAAGCGAGGAATGTCTGTGTTGGTTAAGAGCGACTCAACTCACTACTGCCATCCCGATGAGAGGATCCCCTCAGCTCATTGTGAGCACTGAAGTGTCCAACGATCGAGAATGGAGGAAGAAGCTGGTATATAAGATCCTCCAATTTGCTTAGTCTAAGGTAATGATTTGGAGGGATATGCCAAGGGAATTTCTTAATTGACACTGCTTGAAGAGAAGTGTTCAAGGCTAAAAGTTTGTGGTAAACATTATTCCTCACCATAGTGTACACTTCGCCACAAACACGGTCCACAGACATGTTATTCATGCAATGTGAAGTATAGCCTCCGACAGAGGCAGTATCTATGGGGCACAGTTGAGTTTCCTGAAGGCACATGACAGCAAAAGTGAGAAACGCAATAAGTTGTTGCATCTTTTCATTGTTGTTGAAAAAACTTTGCCAATTCCAATGAAGAAGGGACATGAAAAAGGCAAATAGAGAGTGCATGAATTATTTCTTCAGTTTCCTTCTATGTCTGTTAAGCACTGGCTTATGTGTTTCAGAACAATCACCGATACTGACCACATCCTCATCTACCACCATCTCCTCCTCTGCCACCTGGGTGGTAGGTGTGCATGGAGGCAGTAACATAGGTTTGGTTTCATGTTTTGGAGTTTCTACGACTGCAGTGTTAGGCTGGGTAGATGGAATCTTAGTTTTGTACCTTATTTTGAAGGAACATTACTGTCAGACCTATCCACAGCAGGTATCTTTGCAACTTCCTTGGCATACTCTGTGTACTAACTGTCGCAGTTTGGACGGACTGATCGTACTGTGGCTTTGGTACACTCACAAACATCACTGTTTGGGTGGCTGCATTGACAGTCTGGACACATGCTTCCTTGATTGGTGGTCGGGCGCTGACCACAACATTAAACACAACACAAGGCTTAGGTTTTTTGCATAACTTTGTATCGCTTCTGTGCTTCATCAATAGATATTTTTTCAGTAGTCCTTAGCCTTTGGATTCTGCTCTTTCTGGAAGATAGAGCAATCCATAGACCAGACTGGGTGACCATATTTGTAACTGACACACCTCAGTGGTTTGCTGCACTGAGGCGTGTCATGATGTTACGGCACACTTTGAACAAACTGCTGGCGTTGTGCAGTTTGCTGATTAGTGGTCATACCACTTACAATTAGAACATCTGAAGGGTACAAGGACAAACATCTTTACCCAACCGATCTTCAGCATGGGTGGCAAGTTAAGAATTCTGAAAGTCAATACTATTATAGGCTATTCCAGGTAAAGTGAGCACTTTTTAAAGCACTTCTAACCAACATTAACCACTAATAAATAGAATTTATTACAGTTTCAGACATTACATTTTGGCAGAGAAGAAAAGTATACACTGCGTTTGTTTGTCACCAGGCAATGTTTATATTAAAAAGTGATAGGAACATAGAAATCTGTCAAAAGGAAAAATTCAGCAGGACCTTAAAAAGTGCTCACTTTATCGTGAATAGTCTATAATGTAGTGGATACTTAGAAACCCTGTCATTCTTTTTTCATTATATGATAGAGAGTAGTGACATACTGTGTCTTCAACTCATTCGAAATTTCACTATCTGGGACTTCAAGTAGGTCAGGACACCAGATTAAGCTTTTACAGGAATTCTGAGAACCATGGACCCTCACCACAATGGGGAACATTTCAGTTTCCCTGCTGGAGACCTTCATTGCCAGCAACCCATGGGACTGGGCGGCATTTGATGTTTCAATAAGCAATTCCTTCCTACCAAAAATTTTCTTGCAGTTTTGGACTGGACCTATAGCTGCTCCGTCAATGGCTTTTTTGAGCTCAAAAGGAAACACTTTCTCAAATGTCTGTCAGTCGAGGCCGCTTATAGTAATGAAGCTGGGTGTAGACATCTTCAGCTTAACAGTCTTTGATGTCAGTTCCAAGTCACAACCCAAGACTTTAACAGTTAGTCGCACTGTCTTTTGCCTTGGCTGTTGATGGGGCCACCCCTTTTGTGAGTGCTGAAGGAAGTCATGATGAATGTCCCCCCTACTTGGAACTGCAATACTCAACCTGTCGTTCAGAGAGAGAAAGAAAAGAAGCCAGCAATTAGTTATAAATACCTATCAGTTTTGCCGGCTAGGGGGACCAGCCCCCCAAAGACCTAGCCAGCCCATAAGAAAAGCTACCCTTTGCCACTATCCACTGCAAATGACTGCCCCAGTAGCACACTTATGTGTACACTAGGACAAACCAAGGGCAAAATCATACAATCCTGGACAAGGCCAGCTACATTCCCCTACCCAGGAAAACCTCCCAGGTTCCGCACTATAGAGGTTCCGCACTATAGAGAACATCCATGGGTGCCGTTTCAGGGGACTTGTGGTTGACACTAACCTCCCCTGTACAGCAGTGACACATCCCAGCTAGTCTGAATGTGCATGTGAGTCAGCTGTGACAATCCCCCTGCCAGGATGGCACCATCAGTGTAACGTGGATGTACATGTACATGGGATATGGATTCTGCACCTAGATCTGCCTGCAGGGCCAGTGGGAAGCGTTCACAAGATAGTCACTGGCATAGGCACCATGTATGGTCACACAATTTGGAGATAGCACTCAGTGGTGAGGACAGACCCTAATTAGGAAGGACATCGACCTGAGATAATGCTTTACACACAGAAGATGTGATGGGGCGTGCCAAACTGGAAAAGAAAGATCACAAAAAAGAAGGTGAAGAAAGAGACACACTATGTTAAACCAAACCAATTTCAGATCCTAAGAGCATCAGATTAGTCGCCTCTTACGACAAGCACAGGGCAGCTGTGGTGGTATTCTAAAACTCCACCACACAGGGCAGTCTTTGAAAAGACATTTAATCTACTGCACCTGTGAAATATCAATAAATACAACATTTCATGCATTCCATTGCTTTATTTACTACAAAGATGGAGGCAGAATGTTTAACAAATAGACCTAAAATGAGAGTCAAAAAAACTATACCACATACCTTCAGGGCAATGTCCGAAGACTCCAAGTCCTCTCCAAACACGTAAAGACTGCGCACTTGAAGGTCTATGCTCTCTAGTTCTTGTCTCTTTGCTTCAATGTCAGCTTCAACTGCTTGAATATTATCAAACTCCTCACTGATTTTGCAAAACTTGCTCCTCACAGATTCAACAAGTCTGTAAACAAAAATATACAAATTATATAGATATAGCTTAAAAGAGTTCTCTGCAGGTTCTACAGCTTAACATTTCTAAATTTAATATCAGAATGTCTACAAGAAAATAAAGTATACACACACATATGCAAAATTTCACAACGAAAACATAAATCAAACACAAATTATGGTATGGTTGTGTTTAACTGAGATCTCATTAACCAAGTGTTTGGCTTAATCAAATCATTGCTCCAAAAATTCAAACATTGCTGTATAGGTAACTACAAACATGACTACTGTACATACTTATTGGGTAAACAGCAACTCTCTTTTGTCGTGAAAATGATGGCCAGTAGTGATGTTATAAAAATTTTTCTTATTGCTTTTGATTTCATTCTATAAATTTATGGTACTGTACATTCAGTAAGCTTCCATACAATACAGTAGTAATGTACATATATATTATGTAGGGTGTACTATACAAACTTGATGCTTTTATGTGTAAATATAGTTAGTACAATAAACCTACATTCGTCAAATAAATCTTTCTACATACTAAACTTAACTTCATACCCCTATGTTATTGTTCTCTTTCCTGGATTAACCAAATTTTCATTTATTTGAATGGTCCTGGTCCCGTCAGGTTCAGTTATAAGAGACTCTATCGTAACACAAAGTAAAAACCAAAAAATTAGCTGTAACACTAACCTTACTCTGTGAATTAATTTGTCATAATGTTCATAGGAGCTACTTTGCACATACAATTCAGTACGGATCACAGGCTTTCGCAGCCATTGATGAGAATACACTCCTGGCTTTTAAGGAATGAGCCATATTGAGTGTTTCTTCTTTGACGACTTTTAGCAACTGCAACAACAGCTGAAACGTTGTCAAAGAAGTAACACAGATGTGGCTCAAGCCAAAAGCCACGAGCGTATATAATACAGTAGTTTATTCCCTTCACATTTTCAGATAAAAAGTGAGACTATAAAATTATATTGAACTGATTCTATTAGCATTATTATTGTAAAAAAAAAAAGCATTTAAGGTAGAAGCAGAATGCCTTCCAACTCACTGTAGTGTATACACACTACCAAAATTGTCAGGAAAGCACTATTTATGTTGCATATGAGAAGAATGCATGTATTTTGTAACAACATAAAATGTTTTGCTATAGGCCTAATGTATTTATTTAAATGTTTAAAAAATAAATTAATAGGAGTCTGTATTTAATCAAAATGTAAATGTATCTCCATTTTAAATGCTTCACAAAGCACATTTTGCAACAAAAAAACTTTATTAAGAACAGCAATTATAATGATTACTATGGTTATGTAAGAAAACATTTGTAATAAATTTTTAATAAATAATTTTATGTACATTCATTTCAGTTATAAAAATGATAACTTTTGTGGCTAAAATAGATGTACATAAAAATTATTTTTAATATTGGTAAATATGATAAATAATTTTTCATTACGTAGGCCTACCTACAACTAGAATAGGTTAAATCCCATGTTTGTATTTAGCTGTACTTACTGAAATGAATGCACCATTAAAATTTGAGACTAACAGTGCTTTTCCACCTAATTCCGAAATGTAGTAAATTTTTTTAACTATGTGACGGAGCAGTGCCCGAATTCAAAGGCAGGGGATATGGGAGATCACCAAGAAAACCCACCAACCAGTGGCATTGTCTGGCACAATTCCCACATGTGAGAATCCAGGAATAACTGAACTCATTTTGCCTTGATGGAAGGCACTCTAGTGCTCTAGCCACTGAATCACCACGGTAGTGCAAGAATTTTCCGCATCAAATGACTTGACGCAGAGTGCCAGAAAACATTGTGGCCTATAGGTCTTTAATGACGAACATGTCAATAGTCTTCAATGAAGAGAACCAGACATCTGTCACTTCTTCATGAACTCGAATAAGCTTCTAATGAAGCTACAAATCATTCATTGTCCAGCTCAAATTTAGAATTGTAGTGTGACAAGCTTGCTGTAACGTTAATATTTCCAAAGCAATAATTGCAAATGGGAAAAAATATGTCTGCAAAAAAATTGTGGTGAAAACTGACTATGCTGGTTAGTTCCAGCGGCCATTGCATAACACCACCCATAATAATTTTCAAGGGTATTAAGAGTGAGTGACGACCTCCTAAACAATACGATTCCAGGGAGTTTAATAAGGCTCTCCTGCAAATACTGGATAAGTAGTGGTCTCTTTTTAGAGATGTTTCAGAAGTTCACGAAATCTACTCCACCTCCCAGACCAGTTTTCCTGCTGATAAAATTGCCATGTTTCACATAGGCTATTCTGAAAGCTGTAATTTTACTCCGGAAGAAGAATATCACTTCAAATTTCCATTCCACACCATACATTTGCGACCATTGGATGAGGGAGGTTACCAGCTGCTGAAAAAAGTATCTGAGTAACATCATAATAGTAAATTCATCTAAGAACAAATCCAAAGGAACGGACTTTACCGACTTCTGAGGCCAGCAATTTTCAGTGCTTTTAGTCTTAAATGATTATTGGCAGTTTTAATAAGTTCTTTGATAAAAATACAGTCTGCAGATGTTGCAATGCTTCAGATATATTGTCAAATACGTATACTGACTACATTTTTGTACCATTTAACAATTCTTCAATCCTTCAATTTGAAAATGTTTTCAAGTTCCTGAAAGTGGAAGTTTCCTTTACATGTACAACTAAATACAAAAAATAATAAACTTAAAATATTTTTTTGCAGACATTAAAAGAAAAAAATACAATTGAATCAAGCAATGTTATATTTTGACTGAAAAAAAATAATTTTTTTTTAAGATTTTAGTTTATTCATGATTACAGGAAACACTGAATTCACTAGTGAAAATCTTAAATATCTTGTGTACCGAACAGTGTGGCCATCATATTGTGAGGCTTTAATTGCAGTAACAATGTCAGACAGAAGAACAAATACTGCAGGCCTGAGCTTGACTCTTGATTTCAAATAGGTACCAATTAATGTTTACAAGTGTACATCTTTGTATGTTAAAAATTACGGATAGCACTCAACAATTTTTTAATCAGAAAGATTATTAATTTTAAGAACCTTCCAGTTTTCAGTTATAAATGATTTTTACATTTGATTTAACTGTAATCTGTATTGCATGTACAATCGTTAAATAGTGTAGGGTTGTATCTAAATCATCACAAAATACAAAGTTTTAAAAAGATAAAAAAAAAAAAAAGAATGTGGAAATCTGAATGCATTATAATATAAGTAAAAGCATCAAACAATTGAGGTCACTACAGTAGTGTTTTATTATGCAGTGGGTACTGTGCCATTCAAAATCCAACAAACCAGAATCTATTTTAAATTGAGGCAACACAAACACTGTGAATCTACGTTATGAGCTAAGCGGTGTAATAAATTATCTTTAACAAAATACAGTCACGGCTATGCAAATATAAAACTTTGGGGAACATACACATAAGCATTCTGGTGGGTGACCACTGTTATCATCTTCCATCTGCCATTTACATCTCAAACTGTACATGCTTGATCATATTAAACTACACAACCGCCTGAGGTAGGGTCACCGTGTATGAGCTGAAAAGCATGATCAGCGTGACAAAGTAGCACAGACTGGAGCGGTGGGGCAGAGGTAGAATGACAGTGTAGGAACCGAGAGCACCCAGGAGATTTAAAAAAAATCGCCACGGCAGTTATCGAGTCAGGTAAGTATGGCTGTCTAAAATATTACCGGCGCACCGGAACCTGGTATCTAGCGACTGCTGCTTACAATTAAAGCACATAAAGCTGACTGCCAAAAACAATGTATGTATTTGTACGCTGATCTCGTGGTTAATAAATGTGTACGTCATAGTGTATAGGCAGTGTTACTACGTGCTTCTAACAGTACATAACCAGATGTACCGGGAGATACAGTGACGTACGCCTGCATACAATTATTTTTAACGCATCGGCGCATACATTTAAACGTATTTCGCAACGGCGTTTGTGAACTCTGCAATGTCGTATACACCGCGCCCAGGAATCGATAGTAATCGTACACCAAAAGGCTCACGACTTCTTCTGCGTTAATTTAAACAGCGTAATATATTGATTTGTAAAGAAGATAACTGTTGCACAGCTAGACGACAGAAATGTTTAAGGTTAGGTCGCCTTGTAGAACGGACAGGACGCACCAACCTGTCGGAGAGATGAGGAGTGCAAGGAAGTAGGGCCCGTGGACGATAGCTGCTCTACGTCACATCCCTCGGAAGCATAGTGCTCGCCTGGACGCACAGAAACTACGCGGCTCGGCTTCCCGTCACGCCCAGCAGCACTGCAACGCGAGCGCGAGCGGGCACATCCTATGTGACTGCAGCTCGGCTCGGTGCCGGCTGCGCGCGCGCTCTCCCTCCCCCTCTTCAAAAACCCCTCCTAGCATCCTGTCTTGCCGCAGAGGGCCATGCCGCACGTCAATAACTCCCCACCACCTCGCCCCGTCCAACAAACCATTCCCCGCCTTCCCCTCGTGAAGAACAGGTGCGGGCCAGCCGAGTTGCGATCAACACGCTAATATGACCATTCGCAAGTTATGAGATGTCTAAAACACAATTTTGTCCCAGCAAACTAGACTAGTCCTAGTCAGCAATGACGTAACAACTTTTCGTAAAGGGGGGAGGGGGCAGGTTAGACATTGCCCTCCCTAAATTTAGGCGCCAGAATGAGAGTAAAGATGGTTTCACATCCTCCAAGTAGCATACTTCGTGCAGAGAAAATAGGAGAATTGCTCAACTTCTACGTACGTACGTAAGGCTTGAACTCTTAACCAATCAGAATGTCAGATTCAATAATAAATATTTTAATCTGACTAAAACTATTAAGATAATAACATGAATACACAAAATTCGGTATTATTTGGTTAATGACTTAAATGGGATTGTACAATGTCTTGCACAAAGCCCACAAAAACAAAATACAAAATTATGTAATCTCGCTTCGCAAAGTTACGCTTTTGTTTGAATGTCTACGAACAGAAATCGTACGTGCGTAGATTACGAAGAGGTTGTGGATCCGCATTAAGTGAGGACCCAAATTTCTTTTGAGATGGGATATTGTTATAATATAGTTCTGATTCTTAAATCAAGGCAAGGAGAGGAAGAGGCAAATCACGAGTAGGGCCTACTTGTACAATCATCTTGGCTTGTTCCAGTCTACAAATTAAATTGAAACAAGCTTCTCTTGGTGTTATCGCCTCTGTAGTTTGTCGCATAAAATATGTTTTTTCCCTTCTGAGCTTTTTCCTGTTAGAAAATAATTAAGCCAGTGAGGCTGTAATAAATTCAGAAGGTTTGGATAACTATTATACCGATATACTAAAAGAATACACATTTCAGAAGAGTTACAAAAAGGAAACAATGTAAAGACATAACGCACATTAAAAATACTATTCCCGAGCTCTCCAACAATAAACCAGCTTTTTTTACACTGCTGTATTTCAAAATATACTGGTCGAAAACATGCAACAATACCACAAGTACCTGCACTAAACTTATCTGCAGTCTTTCCACCAATAAAATGATTTTAAAAAAGTCATCGATTGAAGTCCCAGAGGTACACACAGCACGACGAGAATATTACACGTCAGTTCAGAGTATTGGCGTAAAGGCGATGGGACGCAAGGCGCATGTGTCAGTATCGCCCTTAACGCTCACTTGCTCCTATGCCGCAAACGCGCAAAAGGCAACGGCTTTAAGAATTGTCACATAAATTTAGTAACGAAGCATTGAAGCGCCAGTTGATGGACGATCATCACTCATTACACTTGAATTGATCTGCGCGTGAAATAGGCACACAATTAGTTTCTTCCTTCTGGCCACTGTGTGTTCTTCCGCCACAGTAAAAATGCAGATTGCAATAATCCATCTAGTGAATGCATATCAGTACGTTAATCCGGTGGTACTGTGAAATTCGTAGCAAGATAAATTAAACTACTATGCCAGTTCCTATTATATTTTGTGTACGCGACACAAAGTTTTGGGGAAACTGAGTTTAATTAAAAGTGTACAGAATATGTTGGTATTTTTAAAAACTCGCCCACTCCACAACACGATCTTTCTGAAAATTCGCTCAGTCCAGCATTTTAGGTGTGATGGTGGTAACTGGGTGTGTAATAATACTATGAACGCTTTTATATGAACAAAGGAAAACATTACCACATGTAGTGGAAGGATACACAACGGGCGTACTAATAGATCTTAAGCAATACGTACTTTCAAAAGTGGCAAATTTACGGTGAACAGCCTATATACTCCATTCACGGTTAGTTCCATTATTTTCCCAAGCCCTGCTAAAGTTCTACTTCCAGGGCATTCCTCTGTCTAATGCAAACAAAGCTTTAAAATCACACCATAGGGACAACGCACCGCATTCGTGCGCACTCAGTGTAATATTGTTTTGCATAAGAACTATTTCTTACTAGGCATTACCAACATGCCTATTTTCTTCTCCCTATATTTATTCATATTAGTTACATAAATTACATATTTTATTAACAGATAAAAATATAGTAAAATTCCAATTTAACAAAAAAAAAGGTACTTTTATTATAATTTTCACAAATGCAAATTAGATTGTGGTAAGTTCAGAAATAATAATTGCGACCTTTTCCTTGCGCGTCGACCGTGCGCACATAATTTGCGCTGCTGGCGCGGAGTATAAAGCAGTTTTCACAATAGAGCGTCGCGTCCGACCCTGGTCGTCAGCGACGAGCGTTATTCGCGTTTTCACAATAGAGCGATGTTCTGACGCCGGCCGCCGGCGACAGAGACCGTGCTGCAATCTGTTATCCTGAAACGAAGCTTACAATGAAATGCTAAAAGAGAACGAAATACAGTGGATTTTTTTGCCATTTAATTAAGAAAATTGTTATTTTGTAGTGATATACACTTTTAATTAATAAAAGTATTATATTAAAATTCGAAATGATGTATAACATGAACTACTCTTCAGGCATCGGAAAAGTAAACATACTGTTGTTTTCCTAAAGGTAATTAAAATTGTTATAAATTTGCACTACAATTAGTATTTCTGCAAACCGTTTCTTATGTATATTTTCATTGATTTTTATCTCAGCTTCTCGACAGTTTATTGATTATGAAGTAAAGAAATATTATTATTTCCCGACGCTGGCGACGAGCGTCAAAACCAATGTTCGTCGCTCGTGCAAAGTCCTCAACGCTCGACGCTAGCGTCAAGGTTCTGATTGGCTGATGCGCGACGCGACGTATCGCGTCACTCTATCGTGAATACGGCTTAATAAATCTACTGTTTCCACTAGCTGGTGGGGAGACACTAATTTACAGATTATCGTGAATTATATAGGTGTACAGAGTACTACTGGCATCGATCGAAGTGTACTCGATGTCAAAGAACGAGAGGTTACTTCGCCATGTTCGTTGGCGTCATCCCTCGACCGTTAAAAATAAACGAAACCCTATAACAGAGAAGCGACATAACGCATTGGTTGTGGCGATGAAACCAGGTCGAAAAAGATCACCGGTCATCGGCCACGTCCACTATGTTTTTCCACATGGCGAGAAACCAAATAATGTCGGCCGGGAATCGAACCCGATTCGCCGTTCTGGAAGGTCGGTGTGCAGATCGCACAGTTCAAACCCTACACAAGTGAGAGTTCCATCATGAGGAGGGGGGGGGGGGGATGCGACTACAGTACTACACACGAACGTTTCCCCGAACGTTCGCTAAAAACCATTCAACCATTTACACACAAGCTAAAGAATGTATTAGACACATGGGAAATTCACGTTAGCTGGGCTTCACGGTACTGTATATGCTGGAGCCGGCGTCGTTTTCCCATTGGCTGTGCATAGATCTGAAACCACGACCTTTCTGACTGAACTGCGCATGATTGGAGCACACTAATATGAAGTGTTCATTTATTGGTACAGAGTTACTTAGAGCGTGTTAGATAATGTATGGGCCATTGGCAAAAGTATTGCAAAGGTACACGTGTTTAAAGTTTAACGTGTCCCTAAATAATAACGCGAATTTTGCAGGTCTCTAATTATATGGCGTAAATGTAGTCACTTTACAGGCGGTAAGTACAACCCTTGTTAATTTCACGAACAGACATCAGCCTCTCTGACATATGAATGTTGGAGAGGTGGGAGACAACGACGAAAACAAAGAGTACTCAAGAACGTAGAGGTTAAATGGGGCGTGTATCGCGAACTACTGCAGCCACACTCGCCTGCAAAGTGACCTCATCGGCCAATCGCACGGTTGAACGTCGTTCGCCAATCAGCTCCCGGAGACTAACTTGCCCACGAGCAGTCCGACCAACCGGGAAATATTCAATGACGTCCAAAAGCCAATTACACCCACGGCTCATGTCCACAGTTTAGCGCGACCCATGAGCGACCCCGAGTTCGCTTACACGAAAGGAACGACCACGCCATTTCGCTTCTGCGAACTTACCTGTTCTGTTACAAAATCATGAGCAGTGATAGCAAACGTCAGGCGACCCCAGTGGTTAGCAGCATGTAGTACAGCAGTCACTGCACGTAAAAGACTGTTCACGATAAAGTGAGTACTTTTGAAATCAGCCTTAGAAAAAATTCACTTCCCCTACCTGCATATATTTAACGGGCGCACTGAGTGACATGCACCCGGTAAAGTTAGTAACGATGGATGGGAAGTAGTTCCGTATCTTAACGTCGACTAAAACGTGTTATCATTTCTGATCATTTAAATTATTTCCTTCGCTTTCTGTTTTTTTTTATGCAACGAACTGTAAAAATGAGCAGATTTGTAAAATATCTACTTTTATAATAATTTCACAGTTTCACTTAACCGAAGCATAAATAAAGTCATGAGACCCATTACAATGTTTGTAAAATATCTACTTTTATAATAATTTCACAGTTTCACTTAACCGAAGCATAAATAAAGTCATGAGACCCATTACAATGTTAATCTTAAATAAGACGGAATAATACACAATGTGCATACAAGTAGATCTTAAGCAGGGCTTTCAGAAGTGCTCACTTTACCGTGAACAGTCTTTACATAGTAGGCATAGGCTGGCCACTGACGTAGCAGCGGCTGGCTGCACCAACTGTTGCCGGCCTGCAAGGAAGAGTTTAGCAATCTATGAAAACAATCTGTTTCGCAACTAAAAATTGCATCTTTCAGAATATGTGAAACATAGAAATCTATCATCAAGAAAATATACTCAGATGCTGTAGCAGATATGAAGTGCTGAAACCACTCCAAAAAGAGATCCCTATTTATCCAGACTTTTAGGGAGCGCCATATTAAACTCTCTCGAATTGTACTGTTAGGAGGTCATCACTAACACCCTTGGAAATTATTATGGGTGGTATCGAATGGCCGGTGAAATCCACACTCACCAGCATGGCGCAGTTTTCACCAAAACTCTTTCGTATAGGCATATTTTTATCCCATTTGTAGTTACTGATTTGGAAATATTAACCCCATACAGCGAGAATATGTTTCCTCTCGTGGATCGACAGAGAGACCTTGCTCCTTGAGTATAAGTCCATTCACGGTTAATTCCAAATTATCTGAAGTCCTGCTAAAGTTATACTTTCAGACTATTCCTCTGCATCATGCAAACAAAACTTAACCGAGTCTACAAAATAACACCAAAGGGACCGCAGACCGTATTCGTGCGCACTCCGTGTGAAAATATTTTGCATGTGAACTATGTCTTACTAGGTATTACCAACAAACACACATATTTCCTCCCTGGGGCCACGGTGGCTGAGCGGTTAGCCTGCTCGCCACCCACCAAGGCGATCCGAGTTCAATCTCCGGCCGGGTCACTCCGGATTTTCGCATGTAGTAATCGTGCCGGACGATGCCGTTGGTCGGCGAATTTTCCCGGGGATCTCCAGTTTCCCCCGCCCTTTCATTCCGGCGTTGCTCCGTACTCACCTCAATCGCCCTCATCGGCTCTCAATCGAGGCATCAATGTTAAGAACTGTCCCAATCTCTTCACTCGCTCGCTTCACTATTTTATCCCTGTTTTATTAGAATTAATTGTAAATGAAATATTGTACTTCATGAATGAAATATACGTAAAAAACTTAATTCAACTACAAATATAGTATTATTATGATGATAGAAATATAATATAAGACGATTGTGATATAAGACGTATTTAGGAAACAACCAGACACGCCATACACGGGGTGTAAGTTTGGTTCAAAAAGTGTGCAGAAACCGCGAATAGGCTATATAGCTACCTGTCGACTTGACGGAGTGCGGAGGTCGTGATTCGCAGTGTCAAGGTCACGTGCCGAGAAGCTCGACAGGGTGATGGCTTGATGACAGCCATTCAAGGCACGGCTCATCAACTGCGCATACACTCGGTGGGTGGCTCAGCGTCTGGAATGGCCTTTCTCTGCATTAACGCCCAGTGTAAAATCAAATAAGACAGCACAAAACGAAGCAGCCATCCTACAGAAATCAAATTGTCGCATGTATCCCGGACTCTGGTCTTACGTTCCCCACAGCACAGCGTCCCATCTTCTGTAGCCATTCTGAACCATAGATTAAAGATGAGGTAGACCGCTTATTCGTCTTCTGCGGATGTACCCAACATTGACCTACCCCAATCCTTCACAACTGTCAAAGTCACAACAGTGATGAACGTGTTTGTCTACATCTTAATTTTTAAATGACAAGCACTATTATATTTATAAAATACCTTTACCATTTTTAATTTAATCAAAAAAATTACAAACTGGTTAGAGAAAGTATAAAAACATCTCTAAGCACTTGTTTACAAATCAGTTTTCCAACCTAAAATCCAAACCACGCCGCTTTCGCTAGACGTGTTGGCAGTAAAGCAGTTCAGTGTTGGGACACGGAGATTGGTTGTGTGCAGCCAGCGAGATCGGTCTACCTCATCTTTAGTCTAATGTTCTGGATAATGGAGTAAAACGCACGTTCACTCAACATGCACTGACTTATGTGGTAGTATCATGGATTCCTAACGACGGCGGTTTTCCAATCATTTACTTTATCGTACCGACCAGTGGCGTGTGGTGGTGTTGCGGGGTAAGCTGGTACTTGCTCAGTGCTGTACACACTCGGCGCGCGTAGCAGGAACAAGTAACCTGAGTGGAGCCGGGAGAAACTGAATGTACTGCGGTCACTCATGAGAGAGCGGTGAGGCACCTATCACACACGTGTGACGTCAAATGCACTAATACGTTTAGGTGGCCAATGTGTAAACTAGCAAACGACTAGGTATAGCACAGAGAAAAAACACAGCTTACTTTGCAACAGTTCACTACACGCCGCTGTTACCGACGACATTATAAACAACGACAAGCCTAATGGCGTATTGACAACTGCACGACTAATACGCCGTCGATGTGTTGGAGAGTCGGAAACTTGACTTCTAGATATCTGCAACCGGCTGTGAGTGAGTCATGTAGGGAATTACGCTCAGTGGCACATGCTGGAGCCCTACGTTTCAGTCACGGATAAATTAGTAGTTTCAGACTTGGCAGCAAAGTCGTCGGACCATACGCAGACGCCATATCCAGAATGTATTTTGTCACAGAAGAACGAGACTGACCAGAGTGTGAATAGAGAACTAGAGTTTAGCAAAAAAAAATTTCGCGTAAATGATGACGCCAAATAACAGCATAGGCTGTTTGTAGACTAACGTCATAATACGCAAGTACATATACGCAAAATGGTGTGCATTTCCGTCGAAGTAATAGTACTTAGTAGATTACTTTTTACACGAGGCTCTGCGGAAGGAGCTCGAGTCTGAAAAGCAGACTGACACCGTTGCAAATGTGTCTCCAGTTATTGACATTATATTCGCTCCTATATGCCTAGGCGTTCCCAACTACACTTTATATAATATCAAAAAGGACTCACTTCGATGAAAATACATTCTTTGTGGATATACCATATCAAAATTCCGCTTCCAGGTCAACATGTCTTCTCTAACTGGCGGTGCCAGCGGCACCGGCCCCTTGAGGTTCCTTCCACGGCCTCCGTGTGACATCATCGCCGCTTCCGAGCGTGACTAGTCACGATACGTGTTTATGAGAGGTTCCTCGTTGCCAGTAGTGACGTCATCGGCACTGTGTCATGTCGTGTTCCTGACACCCGTTACCCACACGTTTGGCAAACAAACGCGTCACTCCACCTTTTCAACTCGCTTTCTCTGACCAGCCTATAGCTGGATATAACGGCATAACACTAAGCAACTCGTACACTCAGTTCAGAAATACGTTTTGAAACAAAATGAGTATGACAAAAGTGTTTACTGGGTTTTAGGTGTAGTTTTTTTTTTTTTTTTTTTTTTTTTAAACGAAGGATTATTTTTTTGTTTTACGGTAATGAACGGAAAGGCTAAAGACAATTGCAACCACGAGAGCGCAGGGAGCCGTATACTGTCATGTCATTTCTAAATAACGACTCAAGTGTTCACAGGGACCGCGGTTGTGCAGTGGTTAGGCTACTCGCCTCACATCCAGGCGAACCGAGTTCGGTTCACGGCGTTCGATTAGCGTCCGGCTCTCAAGACCTCGCTGGTAAGAGCCGCCCAAATCTCTTCACTTACTCACTCTTGCAAAGCATGAGTGACTGCCTGCCTGGCTTTATCGTCGAACCGTGCTTAAAGTGTTTCACATACAGGTTGATTAGGGGGGGGGGGGGCATGTGCTTGGAAGGTGTCCTAAATATAGATTTTAAACAACATTCTTAGTCCGACGACAGGTTTCAGTTCTCTATTTTTCTTTCGAATGTGTACCCATGTCATAATTGGCGTGATACTAACTTACGGTACTTGCAATTTCACAGCGTCACTTGGATAACGCGTCGATATTAGCCATATGGATACAAGGCGATGTCAGTTGTCACATGCTGCCGAGAATACGCAATGTAGTGTATGTAGAGTATATAAAAGAAGGAAGTGTGCGGGGCTTGGTGAATGAACTGAGGGAAGGTGGTGGCGCCAGCATCAAGCACGCTTTGGCGGAGCGGAGCGGGTGACCAGCGTGGCAGAGGCACACCCTCGCCTCGTGGGATCGATAGCCGGGCTCCACGCGCAGTTCCGACCAAGAGGTCGACCTAGAAGAGGAGGGGAGGGAGGGCTCACCCTCCTGTCTAGACACACTACTCGATTACGTGCTGAAACGAGCTGTCCACCACCCTGCTGCTAAATGCTTCGCCACGCAAGCGACCACAACGCCGACCCGAGACTGTCATGACCAGGCGTCCTCACGTCAGTTCTACCCACACACCTGTGAAATTTACCTGTTTTTTCTTGACGCGAATTCTTCTTTAAATTTGCGACGATAGTGAGAGGCAATCCAGAAAATCCGATGATAACAAAATCGGGGGATACAGTTTGGCATTGCAGCTCCGAATCTATCGTCTACATTCCAAATTCAATTACACCACTCGACTGCCAAAGGATCAAATAATATTTTGCGTTGAGTGAGGACTGCGAAGCATCGCGCGCGGCGAAGAAAAAGGTTTTTGGAGAGGGGGGTTGAGGAGAGGGGCGTAATTTTGAGTTCGTTTCGCCGCGTCTCATAACTTCCGCGTAGTATAACCTTTGACTAGAAGAAGATACGACGCTCATTTCAATCGACAGCTCTCATCAAGATCAGTCGATTGTGTGTATAAAAACATTTGTGTGGCGTGGTTATGGTGAAATTGTATGAGTTTAATGTAAAAAATTAAGAAAACTTAACACAATTTCGGCCTATACTCGTCAAAAATCCAAGTCGAAATACATACATAGTATACGGTTAGAAAGAGTATCTCAAAAGCGATCCAGTGATACCTATAAAACCCCATATGATCGAGTGAAGCGGTGCCGGGAACGTAAAAAAAAAAAAAAACATTAATGCGTCCGAGCGCGTCAACGTAGACGTATTCACGCAAAACAAACGGCCGTGTCCCCAATCAATTTTTTTTTTGCCACAAGTCGTGCTTCAAGAATTTGTACGTTCGTATTAATATTGTTGCTAGACATCGCGGTTTTTGACAAGGTCTGGATGAGTCTCATCCGATAGTAAACAGTTCTCAATCTCAATGGTTTAACTGAATCTTGTGGTAATGTATCATTCATCACTGTGGCAGCACTCGATAGAACAAAGACGCCGGTTAGGGTATATACAAGCCTTTGACATCTAGCTAGAATATTGTTGCTCGACATCAAGGTTTTTGACAAGGTCTGGATGAGTCTCATCCGATAGTAAACAGTTCTCAATCTCAATGGTTTAACTGAATCTTGTGGTAATGTATCATTCATCACTGTGGCAGCACTCGATAGAACAAAGACGCCGGTTAGGGTATATACAAGCCTTTGACATCTAGCTAGACTCTTATTTAACAATAACGTGAATTTCGCAGGTGTTTACACGAGTCCGGTAATTCAACAAAGGGTTGTTGAGGAATACGAAAGAAAACAACTGGTGGTGACGTATTTTTACAATTGTAAATATTTCATACAGACCGTGTTTTTTTGTTTAGTATTTGAATCGGATTAACTTTAGGAAGCGGTCGGAAAAATTCTTGAGTTCAATTACCTAATGTAAGCTAGACGTCACATTCGTTGTATATTCAAGCATATATGCTGTCAACAGGAAGCCGTTATGCATTTTGTTGCATGTATACTGGGTACTCTACACGTGGTCAAGTAAGTATTGTATTGTATTGTAAAGGGCTTTTTAACGTCCCCCGGTTTTATGCTTGAAAGCTTAGCAGTGGAAGGCTTGGATACTAACTTATAACCTAACTTAAATTAACACCCACGCCTTACCTGGGATTCGAACCCAGAGCTTCCCTTACCCCAAATCGGAGGCGCACCAACCGACTGCGTCACGGGAGATCGGCTGTCAAGTAAGTCGTGAGCCAGTTGAAAATGTACAAAACTCATGAGTGTTTCTAGCTTGTGCCCAAATACGCGAATTTTTCAAGTGCATGACTACTCCCCACGCTCAGCACTGTTGATGAGATGCCGAGAGTCTTCGCCGGTAAAACACGAGCATGAAGCTAGCTATCGCCTACTGATACTGATCTTAAATTGGCTCGTTTCGTATGACAATTTGTTTGGTTAGATTTGGAGTCGTCTTCAAAATATTCCGCACGAAAACGACCATAAACTTGCTGAAGGGAAAAAAACGTACCGGGCAGGGGAAGATGAAGGCAGCGTAATGAGATAAAAATGCATGCCTACGGAAAGGGATGGGAAAGTATGCACTCTGATCCATGCCTGAATAACGATAGGTCCCGTGAGGTAAAAAATAAGCCATCGAAATTTAAAAAAAGAAACAAAGACGCGTTTATGGTTAAAAGTAAACCTATAAGGTCCATGACTCCACGGCTGCGGACACCCGGCGTCATTTTCCGAAATTCGACCTCAATTTAAACTTACTAAATGGCCTATCCGAACGTTTTGTGAGTAGAGTTTCTTGTTTCTGTTCGCCATAGATGCTGTAGTTTGAATTTCGACAGGTAGTTTCCAAACATATTTTACATTAATCTGCATTTCCCCACAGTGCATAGAAATACTACAGGCGCCGTTTCTTACCCCCACAATACTCATCATACATACAAGACTGCTAGTCAAGGGGTTATGTAAGCGATCTGGAATGTTCAGGGTCCTCGCAGTAGTGTGTATGTACAGACTTCTCCGCAACTGGCGCTACTAGTTTTGAAAATATTGCCGAGTTATCGAGATCTGGCGGAAACTCGAAAATTTACGAATACATATGGTCAAATGCCAATACGTCAAAAGCTAGTATGGTTGTGTAATTTTTTTATGGCCTACAGAGTATTTGAAACAACCCGGAGGCCTGGCCCAAAGCTAGACCATACCAGTGGTGTGTGGTGAACTGTCGCAAGGCAAGCTGGCATTAGGTGTGTGTTGTACCCTGTTGCTTGCTAGTTTACACTTCCACCCATAAAAAGGAACCCTGGCAGCTGACGTCACAGGAAGTGAGTAATGGGTTACTTGCTGCTCGCTTGTGAGTGGTCGGAATACAGTCAGTGTCCCTAGACTGCACGGCTCCTGCTGACCTTGCAACACTTCACCACACGCCACTGGACCGACATTTGTGAAACACAGTCGGGAGTGTAAGGGACTCTCGCACAACCAGCAGTCAGTGATAGAGACATTATTATTTCGCTTTAATATTGGGTGACATGCTAGGGGTCACTAAAGTACTTATGTTCCAGGGTTCTTGCAGACATTTTACACTTAAATTCAAGGATCTTCCGAGTACTTAAATGTACACTATCCCCACTTTACATTTTAAGTTATAACATCAGACATTAAGAATTATAAGTCAAAGTAATTTCACGACAAAATAGTAATGTTATTTCAGAAGAAAAAAAACACTTAAAAAAGGATTTGAAACCTACAAGTATTTTACCACTACCAGTTCCAACTTAACGCAATCAACTTTTCAGAGTGTTGCCTTAGGATTCGCAATTTAATTACAAGGGTTCAGCGTAATCTGTAAACTCGCATGGCATTTCACTTACAGGAAATGACAATTCAAAGCATCTAGCCGCTATTGATTCTTCGTACACTTCACATGCCGTAAATGCCACAAGATGACCTTTTCTCTCATCGTAGTTGTTTTGTAACACTTCGCAACCTCTGATAGCTAACTGTGCAAGTATATTTACAATACAACTAACAAAACCATAATGGAAGAATACAGGCCAGTTTTTTACAAAAATAAAATATATGTCCTTTACTTTTAGTCACGCAGATAATTTCATGTTGTTTTTTTCTATCACAACCTGAAAATTAAAAAACCCTAATCGTAATTTAAGGACTTTTCAAGGCCGTGAACCATACAAATAAAATCCAAGGACTTTCAAGGACCGTAAGAATTCTGATGTTCTTTCCGTATAGGGGCCACGGTGGCTGAGCTGACCCGGCCGGTTCAATACCCGGCCGGGTCACCGGATTTTCGAAAGTGGAATCGTGCCGGACTATGCCGTTGGTCAGCGGGTTTTCTTGGAGATCTCCCGTTTCCCCTGCCCCTTCGTTCCGGCGTAGCTTCATATTCACTTCATCACCCTCATCGACTATCAAGACCTCGCTGTTAAGGGCCGCCCAAATCTGTTCAGTCTTTCCGTATAAGTCAATGGATCTCCGCTCATAGGACACGCCCTGGAAAAGTCTGAACCAACAGTACACAATCACAACTCGGGGATGGGCGAGCCGAAGTGGATAATGAGCTCTGACTGTGACAGCAGCCAGGGAGCAAATGGCGTCAGTTCGAGCAAGTATAATATAGTGAAGTCTAGCCTGGTAACGTTTAAAAACGCGAAATGAGTACGTCCACAACTACGATGTCGGATTATAACGCTGAATGATACGGTCTCTAGGCATCAGGCGTTACTCTAACGACGTGTCGCCGAGCGCGGGAATGATCTTATTGGGCATTCTGGAACAATTTGTTATGGCAAACGAGGAGTCGCTGGGTGCCAACTTCGACACGAGCGGCAAGGTGCCACTCAATCACCGACATTAGGAGGGGAATTGGGGGCGCGGCCAGTCTATACACTCTAAGAAACTATTGGAACATTTACAATTCCAGTGTATAAGCTTAGTGAGAAAGCAGGAATGGTAATGTTTTCTCCTATACATTCATTGTAGCGTTCCTACAATTGCTCAGGAAACAGTCAAATGCATAGGGAAGTTCCCAACATTGTATTGTAGCGCTGCTAAACATTCCTATATCTGCAGCTTGTGTGGTATTATATTATAGTACATATAGCGTAAAAACTTCCATTACAGTTTAAGAAGTTCACCAGAATTGTTTTTACAGTGTATAAACGAGGTCGCCACACAAAACTATTTCCCATTATTAGCGGCAAATCTTACTTCATGTACTCGGTGAATTTTTACGTTGAAACAGAGTTACTGGCCAGGTTTTCTCAGAGGCTCATTCGACAATCGCCAAGTTAAGGGGGTAGTATCCATTCCATCTTAGATTTTTCTTTGAAATCTTTATAATGAATATTTATGACCGGACATAAAAAAATTAAAGCTAGACGTGGCATAAAGGACTACTTAACGACTATTTTTAATCTGTACGGTTTCAGTTGTACCTGTATTTACCCATGTGGGATTGACATTATTAAATAATTAGGTAATATTTGATTACGGTTACAGACGTGAAACTAATCATCAGAGGCCAGGAAATTCCGCGAATTAATTTCAGGACAAGCTAGACTTCATACACGTGTACATTCGACTTTCTTTCCCAATCTAACCGCAGTTTGTAAGCCACGACATGAAGAAATAGAAGCCGATAAATTGGCGATAGTGATTTTTCGCGAAGAAATCTGAGTACACGGTAGACTTCAATACTATTAGCACCCAACAGCAGCTTGTCTATTGCCATTGGCTACTGTCTGCTTGAGAAGGTGTTTTTATATTTGACCGGACCACTCAGACTTCGGCAACATCAGCACGGTCTCCTTCTTGATTTGTGTGCAGGCAGTTAACACGTGTCAAATATTAATTGAGCCAATCAAGATAGCACTGCAGTGTTTTGGAATATAACTTGTCTTGAAATCTTTTCCCGAAATTTCACTACCCCTACCTATAACTAACCTGCAAGAAAAAAAGCACCTCGTCCCGTGCTACCTAGTCTGGGGTAAAACAGGAGTATCAGCCAATGAACAACTAACTCTCGAGTGCACACATGATTGTGGAGTCTAGTTTGTTGTCGGCTGAATCCGCAAAGTTTCCAGGTCTCTACTAATCAAGTAAGAAAAAATTGGGTTTGACTATGTTGGGAACACGGCCGTTTTTTTGCGTGTATACGTCTACGTTGACACGCTCGGACGCATTTATGTTTATGTTACGTTCCCGGCACAGTTTCACTCGATCATATGGGGTTTTATGGGTATCAGTGGATTGCTTTTGAGATGCTATTTCTAACCGTATACGATTTCTGTATTTCGACTTGGCTTTTTGACGAGTTTGGGCCGAACTTGTAATTGTTAAATTTTCTTAATTTTTTACATTAAACTCATAACATTTCACCATAACCACGCCACAAACGTTTTTATACACGCAATGGGTCGATCTTGACGAGAGCTGTAGATTGAAACTTAAACGAGCGCCGTAGC
The DNA here is from genome assembly GCA_029891345.1 of Dryococelus australis. NCBI lineage: Eukaryota > Metazoa > Arthropoda > Insecta > Phasmatodea > Phasmatidae > Dryococelus > Dryococelus australis. The sequence continues at coordinate 111,173,931 of CM056993.1, read as the reverse complement.
TTCTCCTAGTCAAAAGTTATACTGCGCGGAAGTTATGAGACGGGGCTAAAATAACTCAAAATTGCCCCCCCCCCCCCCCCCCGCCAAAACGATGCTTCACAGGTCCTCATTCAACGTAAAAAATTCTTTGATTCTTTTGCAATCGAGTGGTGTAATTGAATTTTGAATGTAGTCGATAGATTCGGAGCTGCAATGCCAAACTGCATCCCCCGATTTTGTATCATCGGATTTTCTGGATTGCCTCCCACTATGGTTGCAGATTCAAAAACGTATTCACGTCAAAATGAGTTGGATTTCGAAATAACTACCAAGATGATCCCTATACATTGACTAGCTTGGTTTTTAAATATTTACTTCGAAAATTAAGTTATGGAGGAAAGTATATAGTCTGTTCACGACTGGAAGAGACTTTCTTGGAATCTTTTCAGACTCCCATTTTAAGCAATAAAAAAAATTACGTTAAAACTTCGGTAGTATTTCCTTTACCGTGCTGCCAAACTAACTGTACTCGTGCCAGCCAATGTTTGTAGTATCGGTGCATTCAGTTAACGGCTTGGGTGTTTTTCAAAAGTATTTTCGATCGCGAACACACTATAGGTAAACCCAAGGAGGCGAGGATACACACACGGCTGATACACACACAGCTGACAGCCGGTGTGAGCGAGAGACGCTCCTCTAGACTCGGGCGGGACACACGTGGCAACGTGGCGGGCCGGCAGTCCGCAGTGCGGCGCGGCGCGAACGTAGCCAGGGGCCGCGTGCTAAATGCAGGATGAGCTGGCCTGGGAGACCAACCCCCCGGCTATAAGTAGCGCGATGCTCGGTGTCGGGTTGCGGACGACGCGGTTCGACACGGCGCCATTCTCGCGCGGGAACCTCCGTGCAACTGTCCGTCCGTCTGTACGAGATCTACGCAGAATATGTATTTGCAGCAACGGCATCCCCTTCACTGCTCTTTCAACACAGGAAAAATGCTTTATTTTATGGAACACACGATTTTATGTGTGCAGTAATTATAAAGCATTGTCATTATAAACTGTTCACGGTAAAATAAGCACTTTTGAAAGCCCTGCTTGAAATCTACTTGTATGCGCGTTGCGTATTCTTCCACCTTATGTAAAACTAACGTTGCCATAGGTCTCATCACTTTGTCCATGCGTAGGTCAAGTGAAACTGTAGAAATATTAGAAAAGTACATATTATACAAATCTGCAAATTTTTACACTTCGATGCTTTTAAAAACAGAAAGCGAAAGAAATCATTTATATTATTTTCAAAAGGTTACCTTACTCTTTTAATTTGACGTTAAGAAATGGAACTATTTTCAATCCATCGTTATCAACTTTACCGGGCGCATGTCACTCAGTGCGCCCGTTAAATTATACGCAGGCAGGAGCAGTGACATTTTTCTCAGGTTGCTTTAAAAGTGCTCACTTTATCGTGAACAGACTTTTCCATGTTTCAGCAGGCGTCTTTGTCCCTGTGGTAATGTCAGTTACACTAAGTAAAATTAGTACTCTGGAAAACAACCATGAGTTGTAAATAAGAGAGATGTAACACATATTTCGAACTTATATCCACAAAAAAAAAAACTATACACCTTCGAGACTCGAACCCGCGCCCCCTATGTTACTAGCCAAACGCGCATTACAATACGACCACTATAGCCCATTCACGGTTATTTCCAGCTTTTCTGAAGGCCTACTAGAGTTCTACTTCCAGGATATTCTTCCGCCTCATGCAAACAAAGCTTAACCGAGTTAAGGTTTAGTATTCTCGGATTAGGAACAAAACACGATTTCTTATTGGAGAGTTTGGCATAAGGAAAATGTCTGCCGTTAGGTGAGCTGTATTCCAAAATGTAACTTTTAATTACAATTTTAAGCAACGTGGATAATAAAAGAGAAAGTTTTTACTTCGTTACACAGTTATTATATATTTTATTTATGAAAATTACAATTATCCTCTTTTTTAACGTAGAAATAAAGAAAATCTGGTACACATGCGACACTAGCGCTTACCTAGTGGCGGAAATTTTTGATTGCCAAATTTTTAACACTGATCTTCCCAACATAGAGTAGTAACCTTAACCGAGTCTAGAAAATTACACCGAAGGGACAACGCACTTAATTTATTTATGCGCATTCAATGTAATAATACTTTTCATAAAAAATATTTTTTACTAGGCATTACCAATACACCTGCTTTCTCACTGTATTTTACTCATACCTATTAATTATTAACAAAATATTATAATTTAAACATAAAATATTACACGTATTGACCCCAATAGGCTGTCGAACCGCCTCCCCTTCCAACATCGTCAAGTGGGTCCGCCACCCGAAGGGACAACATGTGTACTCCTCCACTCACCACTCTGTCTCCGATAGCCGAAGGGTCAACATGCGCAATTACTCTCGTTATGCAAATAAGATCTAATAACCCTCAACGGGAATCGAAACGAGTACCACCCCAGCCACCGGTCGTCTGAGCCCACACTCTGGCGGCACTCCAACCCACGACACCCGCCAGACAGCCTCCTCAAATCTTCGGTAGTCCCACAGCGGGTGGGTGGACAGAGGGATGTGAGAATGCATGTGCAATTGCAGCTGCATGTGCAGGTGCAGCGGGAAGGTGGGAGTGCAACTGCATCGCCCCCCTTTTGAATACGTTATATCGCAAAACCCGCCCGCAATTGATTCGTAGTTGAGTCTTTACTTTTTACTGCAATACTTGCATATGCGCAGTTGTCTGGGATAGCTGCCGCTACTGCTTGAATTCTTTTTTTTTTCTTTTTTCGTATTTGTATAGAAGCTTGCAGATAAAAAATGGCTGTATTAGTCCAGTCATTTTATGGAGAAAAAAAATATGTGGTAGATTAATGGACAAATTGCAAGAAAAGTTTTTTACATCAAAATTCGCAGAAAGATTTGTAGATTAACATATCCAAAATCCACTCGACTTCTCTGGCTGTTTTCCCGGGATTTGTTGCTGAAAAACGCTAAGAAAATTAATAAGTCAAAAACTGTGCATCTTGCGACAAATAGTGTGGAGTCAAAAATTAAAATAACACAAAATTTCCTACAATATATCCGAAATTGGCACAAATCCACCAATAATTTATATTTATTTTCCCAGGATTTGTCCCGAAAAAACATTTAGCTGTTTAGTTGTGGTTTCGGGCTGGCGTGTTGCAGTAGTGCTCTAAACTCTTTTCGTGCCTTATGTGGGACATTTCTTTATGACGGACTGCAACAAGCTCAATATATGCGTTACATATATAGGCTATTCACCGTAAAGTGAACAATTTTGAAACCCTGGTTACTTTTTTCTTTCAGCCATTTTATATCCTTCCGCCACTTGTTATTGTAAACACTATCGTGTGAGTAATAAACACAATACATACGTTCCATTATATTAAAAACCAAACGTCCGAGGCTACAATGATATGTATTTATTAGTTATTATGTCTGATGAGACTGCTTCAAAAAGTGCTCACTTTACGGTGAAGAGCCTATATCACGGTTTTTTAACTTTCACGAAGGATAACGGAGACTGGCAGTTTATAGTATTCGTAGTGTAATCATAATCATTATTCGTAAACAGTTGTACGCCACGACATTCGTGAAATGCTGTGCTTACGGTTTAATTAAGGAACCGTATTAAAGGAAACAGCATGGATGAAGTGAACAATGATAAGTGTGTATTTTGTAATGAAATTATTAAATATACAGAAAAAAAGTTCTTTGTTTACAAAAAAAGGTTTAATTAGAATAAAGTCTGCATCGTGTGATAGGGGAGACGAGCTTGGCGTATCTAAAGGACAGTATGTACATTCTGATTGCTGAATCTTGCCCTCCTCATTGTTATGGAAGAGTTTGAAACGTTTGAAGGACAGGCTAAAACAATATTGATAAATCACAAGTCATAATAAAATATATTTATAATAAAACTTGGAAGCCTATTCAGAAAAGTTTATGGTGCGAATATCTGAGGATTTTCGTGGTGCGGTGTTGTCGAAAAAGCATGAGACTACAAAATTTATGTTATTAGTCACCATTAAAATGTGAGTGATATTTTGGTTAAGTTCCAGAACAGAGGTAGTACAAATTTTTATGATGAAAAATGTGTGACCATAGAAACAGCTACAAGGATAATTAGAAGCGAATGTAAGTCTGTAACTCGGGATATAGGATTTTACCCAACATCTTCTGAATTAGAGTCTGCAAGTACATGCTTAGATGTTCTGATTCCATCCCTACAGTTTTTCGTTGAACTGCTTGACATTAAAAAATGAAATGACTTAAAATTAGCTTGTATTGGTCAAGCAATAATACAAAATATTGGCCCAAGAGCACGTGTCTTACAATTTCATTTTAAGTCTTGGAGTTCCAACTTCATCATAATTTTGCACCCAAGCGATTAATTGATATTCTTTACGAACTGAGATTCTGCTGATCTTATCAAGAAATTATGGATATTGAAAGAAATTCAGCAGCGGCTAACAGCGATGACTCAAATAGAATGGTTTGTGGAAACTTTACTCAGTATCTGATGATTTAAACCACAATATCCGGACTCCAGATGGTCTGGTCATAATACGCTACACGGCTTGGGAATGATTTCTGTTACCATTCCTGAACTGCAGACTTGCGTGCTGATCGTAAGAAAACAAACCATTCTGAAAGAAATTCGACAGCTCAGAAATAATCCCATTCATTAAAAAAAAGAAATTAGCAACAAACTCGAAGCACCATACAAACCCCTTCCCTCTGTTAAAGCTGAAGATCCAACCAAAAATCTCGATTTACTGTGGAACATGGGATGATTGTTGAGGTCTCAAATTACAAATTAGTCTGGAATGAAGCAAGAGTTGCACAATGGTTCATTTCTGGGAAAATCAAGAGCTAAATTTCTCCCCGGCGTACTAGTTGTGTAAATTTTATTTATTTTTATTAATTTTATTTTTATTAACAGGTAGGATTTAGACATAGACCATGGAGACAAGACTTGCGTACATTCAGCACTTCATTTAATCGAAGATCAAGCTATAAAGATGAAAACTATGCCTGTACTAACTTTTGACCCACCATTGTGGTGGAGAGCCAAAAATATTATACTGACAAAACCAGAAAATAGTCAATTGTGCAATTTTGTGCTCAAACTTGATACATTTCATACATTAATGAGTTTTCTAGGACGCATTAGACACCTCAATTGATCGTTTTTCCAAGACAAATCCCCGGAAAATAGAACGAAATGTTAAATGGATTTTGGTGGATTTTGGATATCATATAGGAAATGTGTTCTTTAATATTTGTCTATACACTTTTGGTGGCAAAACGCACCATTTTCAACTTACCGATTTTTTTTTACAGTTTTTCAAGGAAAAATCTTGGGAAAATAATTAGAAATATTCAATGGATTATGGTGGATTTTGGATATCGTTGGAAATTTTGTATTCTTAATTTTTGTCTGCGCCCTTTTAGTACTAAAACGCACCGTTTTCGACATCGCTTTTTATTTTTCCGGAAAAAATCCTGGGAAAATAGTGAGAGATGTTTGGTGTATTTTGGATATCATATGCGAAATTTTGTGTTCTTTTATTTTTGCCTGCGCACTTTTGGTCCCAAAACGCACCGTTTTCGACTAATCAATTTTTTTAATTTTCGTTTTTCCTGGGAAAATAGTTAAAAATAATACGTGGATTTCGGTGGATTTTGGATATGTTAATCTACGGATTTTTCTGCGACTTCTGATGTAATAAAACCTTTTCTTTCAATACGCCCATGTTATGTTCGTAACTTTCCCGGACTATATACATGATTGCAAATCTTAAACAATCAAATGTCATCGAAATTACGTTACGGCGCATAATAATTACGAACATAACTGTGCACAGGAGTGTGGATAGTGAGCGTCGAGGTTACACACACTCGTTGGCTGCTATAACTATAAGGTAATATTTCTTCCGTGTAATCAGCGCGACCATGTGACTCAAGATAAGCTCTCAAGTTCAAGTTTCTCTGTTCTCCTTTCTCGTCCCTAGGCAAGATGTTGAAGCTGTTTTAAATTAAAGGGTCAAGTGGATAATGTGTATGTAATACGTCGATTAAACCACCAGCGCAACCTGCGTATTTAGCTGATAAACTTGCATGACATGCGGAGACTGTCTTGCGGCGTAAATGTTCAAGTGACGTCACAAAAATTTGACATATACCTTGTTATGTTAAGGTACAATTGGCTGTAGCCAGTGTGCAACTATGATGATGCGATTTTGGACATTGTAGCCTATCTCTGTATCTCTCTAATTTATTTTCTTTCGGCCATGGCTGTTGCCTATGAGACAGGCGCAATAAGGTGGGCAGCTTTATGCTTCGATGATGGTGGTAGATGAGTGATGAAAATATTAAGGGCAATGATGCACTAACATCCCATAAATACCAACTTGTCACAATTAGTTTTCCACAGTAAATCATATCGACATTTTTGACACGTTAACATCTAAATAAAACACCAATTGCTCATTCATGCTAATTCGGAGATTAGGAATACATGAAATTAAAATAATTGATTTTCGTATTTTGCGCAATCCCCAACGCTGAATCACTCAATGCCATCAGAACTTAGTTTTTCCAACAGATTAATTATGTTTTATGTGCACGCATGCATACATGCATAAACTGTACTGGTGCGTTTTTGCTTTTATTCTAGTTTAAATTCGGTGGTCCTTGTGAGAAGGGCACGAAGGGAAGAAATCCCCTTCAAAAAGTATACGCAGGTGGACTTCCAAATATAAGGATTTTGTTTATATTTTACTATCCTCCCAAAACACACGGATTTTGTTCGTGTTATTATCTTAATACAAGAAGGATTAACAAATATGAAAAGAACACCCGGAATACTAAATTCAGCTAATCACAGAATGTGCTAGCGAAAGCAAAACAATATTTAAAATTCAATCATTTCATTGAATGCACCAATTTCCAGTAACGGGTGTATGTACTGACTAAAACGCAATGAGACACGTATTGGGAATACGGAGTAGAGTGCGCATAGCAACAGCGCAGTACCGATTTCCGTGTCGTAATCATAGTACATTATACTATAGGCTATTCACAATAAAGTGAGCACTTTTGAGGCCCTAGTTACTTTTTTCCTTTAAACAATATTTTATCCTTTAACCACATTTTAAAATCAATATTGCCACGTAAGTAATAAACACAGTATGTATATTCCACCACACTCGGAATTCAGCGCCTTAGGCTAAAATAAAATATATTAAAGGACTGTTATCCTAAATGAGAGGCCTTTCAAAAGTGCTCACTTTACTGTAAATAGTCTATAAACGGCTGTTTTGCTATTAGGACTATAGAGTACAGACGAGGTAGAACGATTTTCCTCTCCCAGATGTGTCTCCAACACTGACTCGCCTATTGCCACTACAAATGTCAACGTCACATTGCAGTGATAAACGTGTATGTCTACATTCGAATTTTCAAAATACAAAACTTTTTATATGAAAAATAAAACATTTAAACTAAATAAAATATATTCTAACTGCCATAAAACTAGGTTAGAGGAAATATACACGCCTGGCCGAGTTATGATGCAACAATATAAAATATTACGCACAATATTTATTTTCTCTTTGTTAAAGGAGTAAGGGATTGTTGAACTCGCTACTGTTTGAACAAGTGAATTTACTGTCAATCCATGAGCCAACCATTTAAAAAATATGCGCACAAGACGAAACTAGTCTACCCCTAGAATTTAGAAACAGAATAAATCTTTAGCAACCTTCGAGCACCAACCACGGTGCCAGTTAGTAACCAAACCACGAACGACCCATCCGAAAATAAAAATGTCCTCCTTTCCCATTATATCGACATAACGCGGTTTACTCTATTGAGTTCATACCCCATGCCGATGTATTTCACTGAGTGTCATGAAACAATTTTTAACCTCATTTACAATAATATTTCACAATAAAAATCAACAAGTAATTCTGGATACCGATTGTGTTCCAAAACGTTTAAACAAAAAAAAAAAATGGTGTCAAACAAGAAGATTGCCGATACGTATATACTATATCGACTAACGCCCGCCATATATTTAGTATACAGTCACTGACAAAAGGTAAACAAAGAAAATTAATTCATCTCATTTTGATGTTTCTATCCGAACTCGACAATAAGCAACGACTAAACACAGCACTCTATAACTGAATAACATACCTCTGGAAAATTGCGGTAATAGTCGCAAAATGAATTTAAAAAACTCCGTGCAATAGTAGTCTGGCATTCCACAAAACTTTGCAACAAGCCATGCCATGGCCAAAAGAAAATACTGCATCGTGCACGTGCAACCATAGACTAAGATGAGATAGACCGATCTCGCTGGCTGCGCACAACCAATCTCCGTGTCCCAACATTGAACTGCTTTTCTGCCAACACGTCTAGCGAAAACGGCATGGTTTGGATTTGAGGTTAGATATTTGATCTGCAAACAAAATGCTTTGAGTTGTATGCATACTTCCTCTAACCAATATATAATGCAGTTTGATTAAATTCAAATTGGTAAAAGTATTTTATACATATAATTGTGCTTGCCATTTAAAAATTAACATATAAACAAACACGTTCATCATTGTTGACCATGTGACTTGACAGTTGTTCCATTGGGGTAGGTCAACGTTGGGTACATGAGCAGAAAACGAATAAGCGGTCTATCTCTTCTTTATAGTCTATGCGTGCAACAAGCGTGATGCAACAGTGCTACCAATTTTCGGGCATAGAAAAGCACCAACTAACAAGAACAAAAAAAGGCATTCCAATACATGGAAAGTGTAATTTATTTAATTATACGTACTTTAATTATATATATAATCACACGCGCGCGCGCGAAAATATTAACAAGAACAAAATCCCCTAACAATGTTCTAGAGCAACACATGACCAGTCAAAAATTGATTCAAATTCCGTTAAAGAGATCGTAACGTTATGTCACTTCCATATTGTGTTTGCCTGTTGACGTTAGGTGTGTCAAAAAGAGTTTTCAGGGGTGGACAAAGGGTTCTACGTCACAACGATCGCCGGATAGTAATAATGATAACAATAGCAAAAATTAACTTTATTTCCTTTGATGCACCAGGACGATTAGGAATCGTAATTCAACAGGGTTCCAATTAAGGAACTGCTGAAGTATTTACCTGGAATAGGGGCAAAATTCCACGTGTAAAAAACTACGGAAACCGAGCACTTAGCGCATTTAGCCGGACTCAATCCTAGACGTCCCTCAGAATACTCTGAGCATCACAAACCAAATTAATTACGTTTAACGTAAATCCAATTACTCAGGCATCGACTCGCTGCCAACGTCAGCGCCATCTTCCGGCGAGATGTTTTAAGCCCCCCCTTTCCCACAAATTCAACACTAAGTTTTTAATAAATATTAAACTAACTAATCACTCGCAAAATTATTCAGGATACATTCATAATTTAATACGACCTTTATTCCCTAGCATTAATGTGAGGACGAAAGAAACCACAAAAAATACATATAAATTTAAAATGCTGCAAAAAAAAAAAGTTGTTGATAAAATTCTCTAATTACAGGCAAATGTAAAAGAAGGCGACATTGTTCACTACTGTTCTGTTTTTTGTAGATTTTCTCGTCTTATTTGATAGTCAACGTAGGTCTTGGCAAGAGTCGCATAAAACTTTTTGATGTTATTTAATTACGTCATTGTCCTCAGTTACTACCAATCAACACAAGTCTAGGCTGTTCACGGTAAAATGAGCACTTTCGAAAGCCCTGCTCAAGATCTACTTGTATGCACGTTGTGTATTCTTCCTCTGTATGTAAAATTAACATTGCATTGGCCTCATCACTTTATTCATGCATCGGTCGAGAGAAACTGTGAAATTATTAGAAAAGTAAATATTTTACTAAATTTGATCATTTTAACACTTTGATGAATTAATAAACAGAAAGAGAAAGAAATAATTTAAGTTATCACAAACGGTTACCAAACAAACACTTTTTATTCGACGTTAATACATAGAACTACTTTCCATCCATCATTACCAACTTTACTGGGCGAATGTCACTCAGTGCGCCCGTTAAAATATATGTAGGCAGAAGCAGTGAGTTTTTTCTAAGGTTTATTTCAAAAGTGTTCACCACTAGCCACACATACTGCGCTGCCACAGAGTAGATACGCATACAGAGGCGAAAGGCGAGACGGTTCCTTTCACATGCGATCTTGCCCATTCTGTAATTGGCTGTGCGAGGCTTTGGAACTTACGTTGTGCATGATTGAATACTATGTGCTGCAAAAAATTCCCCATTGACTGGATTGCCAACTGGCAGGTAGGTAGCTAGGCGTTCGTCTAGGCGAATATCGCTCCGACATGGTGCTAGCCAGTGACGCAATTTCGCTGGCGAGTGGCGTGTTCAGCTAGAGTTCGCGGGTATATGCGAGTATTTAACGTCGGTATTCCTAAAGGTTGGTTCACAACCATCCGTCAATTGAAAGCGACTCAACAGTCCGTCATCCATCGATCCACTTACGCCGATAAGAGAGCGCAGACGGAACATTGGTTTGTCACATGCACGAAGATTTTTCTCCACATACGTCACGATTCTCTTCTTCCGCAGTCACAAATAACAACCTGTACCACACACCCGCCAAGTTTCCATAGTAAAACTCCGTATCGAATGCTCGAAGGCCTTCGTTATCGTTTCCAGTTTCTTATCGAACACATACAATGCGCTTAGAACAACTCCTTTCGTTAGGAAATGAAAATTCAAATAGTAAAGAGTGTTTTTTGTCGACCGTAAAGGAACGAATAACTTAGAGTAAGCTCAAGGCGTTCATACAGATTCTCACTTGGAGGCTTCTGGTGCGTGGTACGTGGGTTGTTGTAGGATTCGCCCCTCATGAAAGTTGGCTTCGCCTGTAAATATCACCCGTGTTAGGAAGTTACCTTCAGATCACTGCTGCAACATCCAGTTGCTGAACTTCAGACAGACGTTTCACAATTCTGCTGCTGGAGCCAATGTTTGCAACTGTTATAAGCTGCATGGGTTGGGTAACAGCTTTAGTAGACGTTCCATGCTCTTATGTATCCAAATCCCATTTCGCATGCAATTGTCGGCATGCTATTTACCGGGTTAGTCTTTACACGCTCCAACACTACCTTGTTGAACTGGATGTGATCGCACTCGACCAACCTCGCCATTGAACGTCATCACTACGAGGATGTTCCTCTCCCGCAATCTCCGTTCCAGTCGTGGATACGTCGTATATCTTAGATGTTGTCTGTTGAGGTGACATGTCCAGTAGTTCTCACAGACTCGACACACTGCGTCCCTTTATCTCCGCTGCTCCTTGGCTACACTCTCCGCGTTCCAACATTGGACTACTTTTCTGCTAACAACATGGATCATATTCAAGGCTATACAGCTGTTTAAATAAGTGCTTTGGCGTGTTAGAACACTTCCGTGATCCAGTTCCAGTACAAGCAGAATATATTCCAGCTATACTAAATGGACCTGCTCGAAAACTATTTGTGAACAAAGGTCCACGTCATTGTCTAAATAATTGTAATAGGCAATCCAATGTTACGGACATGGGCAAAGACGAAGATCGTCAAGCTCATCTTTAGTCGACGATAACAGTAGGGTTATCTGTGGCCGTTCACTATCGCGTCGTACTCAAAGTGGCGGAGAGACTCCGTCCAGTGATGCTTAGAGCCGACCTCTCTGCGCACGACTACCAGCATCTAGTAGGGTGTAGGCTGTTCACGGTAAAGTGAGCACTTTTGAGGCGCTAGTTACTTTTCCTTTCAGCCGTTTCTTATCCTTTAACCACATTTTAAAATAAATATTGCCGTGCAAGTAATAAACACAGTGTATATATTCCACCGTTCCCGAAAGTTTACGTTCAAGGCTAAAATAAAATATGTTTATTGACTATTGTTCCCAATGAGAGGACTTTTAAAAATGCTCACTTTACCGTGAATAGCCTACAGCAGTGATTCGGAGCCCACTAAAATTGGCTACCCCGTCATCTTTGGCATCTCCATGTATGATAGTGCGAAAATAAACAAAATTTCTGTACCAGTGTTCACCGGAAATGTGGACGTGAAACGCATTCAGGACAGTCGGACAGGTTCGAAGCCGCGACACTCAAAAAGCGAGTCAAGCATGCCAATCGTTATCGTGCACGACGATCGGTCAACATCAAAGGAACAAGGTGTGTAGGTTTTACAGAACGTTGTCACCAAACTTTAAGAGTGAAATATTTCACTCGTTTGACACAAAACACAATGAACACGTGTTAGGGCATTCTGCAGCACCTAAAAGGAACGGTCAGAGTTTTTGGACGAAAATGTTAACATTTGGGTAATATTTTGCAAAATTTGGAGGGAGATAAGATTCTTTATTTCGCCACAAGATGAATGCTACAAACATTCACACACACACACACACACACACACACACACACACACACACACACTCACAGACACACACAGATGTTAGGAAATGTTCTATTCGAAAAATATACTCACTTAAAATTTAAAATGGTTTAACAACTTACTTGGCGATAAAACGAGCCATTTTCGTACGCATGTATAAATCTTGTCTCGTGTCATGACTTCGCATCTAAACTCAACGTCAAGCATTATTAAATTATGGGATGGGAGAATTAGATTAAAGTATCTTCCAGATTTTCCCATGCCACGCCTTATTTACTATCTATCATCCTTGCAGACACAACCATGACTAGGTGAAATTTGTAAGACTGAACATATAAAAAATTTAAATCTAAAAGTACATTAGTAAGAACAACACAGGCGTAGCGAGTTTTTGGGGTTACACACAACTTCTCTTCGTATGGTTCTGAAAGCTTCGGAAGCAAAAGGAACTACAGCGAAATAATCCGAAAAGTGATTAACATTTCCGTGCATAAGAAACAAGTGCCAAAAAATATCAAACTTGACGCTCCAAACATCAATAAAATCGAATTCTAATAAGATCAATCCTTGACAGTTAACTATAATGAATAACATACATATCTTAATATTTTCTCCTTCACATCACTCAGCTTCTTAAAATTAGTGTTATCAATGCAGATGTGAGAGTTCATAGGTCGATTCCTGATGAAGTCGAATTTAGTTACATCCCGAATCAAAAAGAAAACTTGTTTTTGTTTTACGTCTCACGGTCGTTCACAGGAAGGCTTGAGTCGACGAGGTTCGCTGGTTATCATGTTTTACCGAGCACTCCATATCAAATCGGTACTCACTAATTTCGAGTTACGCATGTCTTTGAGGCTCAAGTTATCTAACGCTGGTTCGAAACCGAGGCTCGCCATTTGTTCAACCCGGCCAGTTCACTTCCGTTACGTGACAATGTCGGGAAAATGTTAATTCGATAAAATCCAACATGAAGATGAGCATAGGCTGTTTAAAAAAAATTAATATATACAATTGGTTTAAGCTACATATTTGCATACAATCAGGAACGTACAACAAAACAGCTTACACGCAAACCACGTGAAGTCATAATGAAGAAAACAACGGCGACATGACATTTGTGTCTACAAAGGTAGGATTCAAATTCACATTGCCGAGGAAACTAATGTCCAGAATAACAGTATAACAAGAAGCCCTCTCGAACCTTTTCCGTTATATATGTTTTCCTTGTGGATAAATTAAATACGAAACTTTAAATTTGCACGATGTAACAGGTACGTTATGACTTGTGTTAAAATTAATGCTGTCAAATATTATGGCTAGTCGTTATTAACTAGTTACATTTCTTAACTTTGGAAATTTAAGAAACAGCTTGTCTTAGTTTTGCCGATGTCTACAGTAAAATGATTGATAAAGCGCTACTGAATAGCAAGTTTCCATAAGCTTTTTATTTATCATTCTGGATGCTGCGTGTTGGAGCATTTCGTGCCCTCAGACGAACCACACACTAAACAGGAATACAAACCAATGAATATATCACAGCTGAAATAAAGAGATTAGAAATTATTATTCGGGCGTTGGAGTGACATTTTAATTGCTTTCGCGTATACCAAATACAAGTGTTTAGTACTTTAGAACGATTATACTGGAAATAAACCAGGTATAGGCTGTTCACGATAAAGTGAGTACTTTTGAGGTCCTAGTTACTTTTTACTTTCAGTCATTTTTTATCCTTTGACCGCCTTTTTAAAATAAATATTTCAATGTAAATGATAAACACAATGTGTATATTCCACCGCATTCAAAAGTAAACGTCTAAGGCTAAAATAAAATGTATTTATTAACTATTATTCCAAAGGCTTTCGAAAGTGCTCACTTTATCGTGAATGGCCTATAACGTTTTAACACATGCTTTAGGGTGAATCAGGATGACGTGTCGCCAGCCAGCCAAACGCGGTGTCCCACTACACTTCCTCGCGTGACAACGCCAAATAAGCCACGTGTAAATTGCCTCACTTCCGGCCAATGGCCCAATTTCAATTTCCTCGCACTGAGAACGAAATAAGGTGGTGTATGAAGGGAGAGGAGAGGTTCTCACAAATCGATACTCACCTTTCTTTTCAAACTGTCGCCACGTATATTCCTGGGAGTAAATGTGTGGCCGCCCGTACGTATCCTCTTGTGCTACAACTATGTGCATAAAAATTATTTAAAAAATCTGTACAAAATCCACGTTTTCCTTATCACTTATCTCTTTCTCCAGTCATCCAGTTGGCCGTCGCGCGGTCGAATCTAAACTAAAAACGAATTAGAAATCTGTTGCCGGCTTATGAGCCTTGTCGAGTGCGCCCATTCGCCAGGCGTCCGCGCATGCGCAAGCCAAGCCTGAAACACACTCACACTTCCCCCTCCCTCCCAGGCAGCAACCGGCCCGTGGGGCGTATTATATTTAGCGGTGAAGGTTCGTGCGAAAAATAACCTCGCGATCGCAGGCAATTACAGTTGTTTACCATCCCGTTCAGTCTTTCAGATGCCGCTGCTAGCAAGTGAGAGCGCCTTTTGTTTATTCTTTCCCTCCCGCACGGACTGCCAATCGCCCAGAACACAGAGCTGCATTGTCGGGAGGATTTGCGAAGGAGACGCAGTCATGTGTAGATGAAACATTGATAAAGTTCTGGTGTATCCAGCAGCTGCTGCAGTCTTCTGACACGGAGTAACAAAGAACAAGAAGCGAAACTACGCGTGCATCGCGAACACCAGCCGCAAGAGCCAATAAGGTCGACTCTAACCTGCTACAGAATGTTCACGATAAAGTGAGCACTTTTGAAATCAACCTTCGAAAAAAGTCACTGCTCCTACCAGCAAATAGCTAAACGATCGTACTGAGTGACGTGCGCCCAGTAAAGTTGGTAACGACTGAGGGAAAGTAGTTTCGTGTCTTAACGCCGAATGAAAAGTTAGGCAACCATCTTTGATAACTTAAATAATTTATTTGGCTTTATGTTTTTTTTAATGCACCGAAGTGTAGAAATGAGTAAATTTGTAAAATATTTACTTTTATAATAATTTCACAGTTTAGGACTTGATCGACGTATCAATAAAGTGACTAGGCGCGATGCAATGTTAATTATACATAAGGCGGAAGAATACACTATGTGAAACAAGTAGATCTTAGGCAGGGCTTCAGAAGTGCTCAGTTTACCGTGAATAGCCCATAGCAAGTTGCCGGGACGTAATCCACCAATTAAGAGTGGGAAGGACCCCCGTGGGAACCCCGTGTGGTCAAAAGCGAGGGAGCGATGCGGACGACACTAACACGCACGCCTAGTGCCTCATCGCTAGAGTTGTGATTTTTCGCGAAAAAAAATTTGAGTTAATGGTAGACTTCAATATTATAAACACCCAACAGCAGTTTTTCTATTGCCATTGGTTGTTGTCTGCTTGAGAAGACGTTTTCATGTTTGACCGGACCACTCAGAATTCGGCAACATCGAACGTGACGTCAATGTTATTCTGTATATTACCTATTTTGTGCCTTGGGCCACGCCGGGAATATGACACCGGAAGCAGGGTGGCAGACGGAATGATCTGACAAGTTTAGACTTTTAGTTGTGACCTTAGAATTAGTAGTGTGGTGTCAACCGTCACATATGGTTCGTATTTTTGACCCTCGGCATCGGGAGCTCGACGTCACTTTGTGTGTGGCGTTTTATCGTTTGGCGAGTCTCACGGATTTTCGATTTTGGACGTTTCACTTTTTGACGTTTATTGAGTTTTTGAGTTTTATTCGAATTTTGTGATATTCATTGGCTGTACAGATTAATATGCCTAAGGCCAGGCGTTTTTTGCGCCGCGTTAGAAGAAGAAAAATAAGTTTGCGCACCACCTTTACGTGGTAACGCATTACTTGATAGGAAAGGTAAAAAGGTGTGCTATTTCGTCTTTTCATCTCACGTGCTTGAATTTTTTATTATTTATTTATTTTCGCGCGTTTGGACCGTAGTTGATTCAGCAGCACGTGCGATTAAATATTAAAACGAAAAGTAACTAATAATAAAGAAAAATAAATTTAGTTGCGCTAAGTTATTAATTATTAATTAGAATAAACACTGTACATATGTCGTTATCTGTGACACGTACCCGATATTTTTAATCCACGGAATTCCCCCCCCCCCCCCCTAAATTCACACAGTTTCTCGGGGATCAGTAATATTTACTTCTGGAATTTCTTCACATAATCCAAATCATAAGCGAAAAGTAAATGCTTACGGACAAGCCTCCTTGAATTAGGCAATTATTGCCAACAAAAGGTTTGTGTGAGCAACTTTGTGACCGTGGAAAAACTAAAAGAAGGCAATATACTATGTAACATGTTTTGCCAACTATGTAATATCGGTGTACTTATTTCGCACATTACCATGAGCCGCAAAAGCATATACAACTTTACGTTTTCAGAAATAGCTCGCCTGAAAAAGACATCGCTCTGGTAAAATATTTGCTCTTATAGTTAGGAAAAATAATTCTGAAGGTTTGTCTATATCGTTAATTTATGTCCCATGCCCCCTTATAGCGTGCAATTCGGAAATCACCTTTTGAAAAGTTCAAAAGGTAAAACAACCCACGATGTACTACATACTTCAGCACAAATTACTTCAGTGGGTACGCGAGCCAGCTCTCCTCTCCCCTCTCCTACAATTCTTTTCTGCCTCTTGTCACAGTGGCTGAGCGGTTAACCTGCTCTCCTCTCACCAAGGCAAACGGGGTTCAATCCCGGCCGGGTCACCCCCAGATTTTCGCATGTGGGAATCGTGCCGGTCGATGACGCTGGTCGGCGTGTTTTCCCGCGGATCTGCTGCTCCCCCCCCCCCCCTTCATTTCGGCGCTGCGCCATACTCGCTTCGATTCACCCTCATCGGCGCTCAACACCTCGCTGTTAAGGGCCGCCTACCTGGCGGTGGAAACGCGTTGCAGAGTGTTTGAAATCCGCGTTTTTTTACGAAACCATTAAACGTGTCCCCATGATATCAATGTACGGAAAGAAAATACATTTCGGGCGAGGTACGTATAGTACTCTCAATACATACAAATACCAATCTCAATACATTATAAATGCTATTCGCGAGCCCTCCAACACAGCTAAAAACGGCTTTTTCAACTGCTATAGATCATAATATATTGGTTGGAAACATGCGGGTGGCTTCACCTGTAATACTCTATTCGCGCTTTCTTTGCACTTTTTGAATCAAACCTTTTACAAATCACCCCATGTATGACGTGGTTAGTTCTTTCCTAAATACGCCATCTATCACTTTCGTTTTAACCCCTTCAGACCGACTTTAAATTACGGTCTTAGGTGTTGCAAACAAAATATTGTATGATGCATGCGGTACTTTAGTCGACACAACACTTGTTTCGTTGTCAGAGCCTATGAGAGGTATATGTTCAGCTACAGTTATATTAACCAATTAACACTTAGTCCAGTAAGACGGTTTGCGAATCATTTACCAACAAGTAAGATCATTGGTCATTGAGCTTTACAGTGTGTAGTACAGCCAAAAATTACCTACACGTGCGTAACGTACACAATTGTGTACACTGGGTATGAATGGGTTAAAGTATCTTATTTTTCGTTAAATTGAAGTTTTGCCTATATTTTATTTATAAACTATATGTAACATTTCATGTACAATAAATATGAATAAAAACAATCAGGAAACATGTGTGTTGGTAGCGCCTAGTTAAGAAATAGTTCTCACGCACACTTGAGTGCGCACGAATGCGGTGCGTTGTCCCTTTGCTGTAATTTTCTAGACTTAATTAAGTTTAGTTTGTCCGAGGCGGAGGAATATCATGGAAGTAGAACTTTAGCAGGGCTTCAGAAAAGTGTGAAGTAACCGTGAACGGATTATATGCGGAAATTCTTCGTTTTCGCGTCATAATTTCAGTTTCAGAGGTATCAATGGAAATGTTTGGTTATAGAAAATTGACACTTTACTAGTCGTTTAATACTTTTGTATCTAATTTTCTCTGCGAGTTATTTCCTGCTTGTAAAAAGGCAGGAGCTTATCGGTAAAATATAAATATGTTCCCGATTTTATACAACAAGCAGATAATACGCAATTAAAATTACGCACAAAAAATATTAAACAAGTCGTAAAATGTAAATTTTCTATAATAGTACATTACCAGTAATTACTGTGAATCAGAAGTTATGACACGAGAACGAAGAATTTCTGCAAAAGAGTGTACTTAACGACGAGAATGTCATCCCTTTTGACAACCGTCTCGATGTCGAGTCAGGTCATCTCTGGGCTGCGTACGTGCAGAATAAATATTGCCTTTCCGGTTACTTTAACGGGAACGCAATCAATCATTGACTGGTCATTAGTTGCCATGGAGCGGACTTGAATATGGTTGGGTGAACCACGTTGTTTACGTTGATCTATAGAACCCAGAAATTTCGCTTCTATCAACCAGCGGATTGACATTTCACCAAACAATCTTCCCCATCTTCCCAGGACATAGCGACATGAGTTCTAAAAACCCATGGCAGTACATTACCTGTATACTTTGCTGTTCTGTGACTTTTCTGCTGTGCTTGGACCGTACACAACATAAATGAAATCCGTTTAGGAAATGATGTAGGCCTACGAGCTATCACGAATTAGAGTTACGTGCGCCCCAGAAGCTAGATAATGATGTGACTGATAAACTAATCCATCTCATTTTCCAGGAACATACTATTTGTGATAAACTTGGGACTGACTGAGTTCTGCGATATCTGATAATTGCAAATCCGGTAATCTTGGTGCAAGGTAATCTCTGAGATGATTATCAGGTCAGTTGTGATTGTCGTTCCACATGAAATGAAAATGCAAAAATATTTATATAAGTGTATCGTAAGGCTTGTGAAGAAACGTTTTTGTGTTATTAGTAGGGATAGGAAAATTTCGCTGGTTCAATGACCTGTAGGCTAGACTCCACAGTCCTGTGTACACTCGAGCTTCAGCTGTGTGTTCATTGGCTGCGGCTCCAGAGAGTAACCAGTGTTACACAACACCTTGCAGTATGGGATTTGCTACGTGTCTCCTTGCACGTCCACTATCTGCTCAGAGGCATCCAGGGCGTGTTTAATAAACTGTCATCCAATTGCAAAGGTGACTTCACTGCATAAGTGTTTGACGTCTATCTTGTCCCGAAATGAACTCGCGAAATTTTCCTATCCCTAATTATTAGTTTTATTAATCACGTAAGTTCTAGCTTTAGGAGAAGTTACTCTAGTCAGCAAGAGCAGTCTTCCACTTTCTATGCTTGTTCTGTTCTGTACATCACATCAATCATTACTACAGGGCACGCCATTCTATTAAGAATTATGACTCTCGTAGGTTAATGGTACACACTACTTTTACTCGAGTGTTTCACAATTATTTATTAGCAATGGAACTTCCTGCACAGACTAATTAACATGCCATAGGAACATGCAGCACACATTTATCTTTATTATTACACCGTAAAATTATAGGAGGCCACAGCTGAAAGTTTTAAGAGGCAAGTCGACGAGAGTCGCGTAAAGGCGACCGTACATGTAATGCGCGTGCCTAGGTCGCCCTTAGCGCTCTCACGCTACTACGCCTCCGACACGCAATATATGTACCTCCAACCAGACGGCGGCCACTGTTCCAGTCACTCAGATATGTCTCCGTTTCGATACTTTAATGGGAGTGAAAAAAGCGACTGCTGTAAACTGAGAGTGGAAAAGGCCCTTCAAATGTAAGTTTAGGTTAGTATAGTTCATTAGCCTTCATTTAGCATTGCATTTCATGGTTCTGTGCAAATGTTTATACCTGGTTGGTAATAGCTGTTCCTTGGCTGTGATTAATATGCGAGAATGAATTAAATATTATAATGTTATAATAAATTATTTGTTGGGTAAATATGCATTTAATAGTTATTATATTAGGTTTGTAATGTTGGGTAAGGTAATTAGCTTAGCTTCTACGGTCGCATTTTCCAATAAACCCTCCTAATTTTAATCAGGGATGAATAAATAAAAACTCCAATTCTCGGGAGTGTAGCTACTCTGTGGGTGCTAACTCACTTCCGCACTGAACGCGGTCGTTTTATGTCTTCAGGTTACGAATTGCAATTAACTGGTGCGGGCGAACATTTATAAAACATTGCAGTTTTTCTATTGATTAATTTTTAAAATTGACATGGTTTTTTTACACTAACGATTCATGAAAAGTAACAATTTTTTCCCTCATTTCACATATTTTCATGAATATCACAGATTCTCAGTATTAGCAAAAATGATTTGGATGGTTATATATATATATATATATATATATATATATATATTATATATATATATATATATATATATATATATATATATATATATATATATCAAAGGTTGTTTACAAAAAGGTTATATAATCAAATGTTGTTTACAAAAACATGAATTAATGGAAATACAATTTGTTTTGGTGCAGCAGCATTGTATTTATACTTATAAAAATTATTAATTTGGTTTTTATATTAGTTTTGTAATTTTCTGTGTAATCCCTCAGCTTGGCTATTCCGTGTATCCATGATGTTGTTGATATAGTGTAGTGAACACTTATGAAATTATCTTCCACCTAATTTCCCTGGTGAGCTGCTATATCCCGAACTTGGTGAAGACCGTTTTTAGTCAGTGTGGCGCGGCGCGGTGAGCATCCCGCTGACCCGCAGTGCGCCAATAGTACAGTTCTAATCTAAAAACTGCAGTTTTTGTGTTTTTGGGCGGCATCTTCGTACGAATAGGATTTAAGATATTTCCCATGTCCAAAGGGTAGTTTATGTTTTATATTTTCCTCACATACGCATTTTTTTTTTAATGATAAAGTTCTAATAAACGTTCACGTAGCGAATTTTTACACAACGTAGTTTAGTGCAAAGCTGATTAAAATATCATGTTTATGCACCTGCACTAGGCGTTGTTTGCACCGCAGTCTATATATATATATATATATATATATATATATATATATATATATATATATATATATATATATATATATATATATATATAATATATATATATATATATATATATATATATATAGCGACGGTTCTAAAGTAATTTGAAGGGGAAAAAATGCACCTAGTTGGGCACAAAATTATTATATAACAATTTTACTGACATAATTTGTAAAAACGCCATTTTTGCCGTTAAATTATAACTAAAAGCGTTCGTTAGCCTAGACATAAGTTGTAAAGTCTACGGGAGGGATGCCAAATTATTATGGAACGGTCATGTCACAAACTAATAGCTAGTTCGATTCACGTCATGCATTTAGTGAACAAAAGTTATTATGAAATATATTCCATAAACAACATCCCAAAGTTAGTGGTCAAGTTACATTGTAAATGAATATACGTCCCCAGAAATAAGAAATAGTTGTTTGAAACAATTTATACCGGTGATACTACATTCTACAGGAAACAAAATAACTGCAATGTAATACACCGCAACGCCACTGCACAATGACGAAACACTTAGGCTCAATAGCGGTAAATACAGTGAATGAAAAGTGAAAAGTATTTATTTATTTATTTTCTATAGCAAGTAATGACGAAAACACTGAGAAATCATTATAAGCAGAGAAAATCAGTATCAAAATAGAGAAAGACACAAAATACTAAAAAAATTTCCATTAGAGCAATGATAGATTAAGAACAATATCATTATGATGCTACTAATGGCAGGTGGCACAAGCACCTACTACACTGACGAAATTCATTCGTGTAGTATTTTCCCAATTAAACGTTGACTTAACTACGTTAAGTAACAAGTAAAAATTAATAAGGCCTTCTTTCTTTCTTAAATTGGCTTACGTCTTCAGTTTTCAAATCAGCGTATTTTCCGACACTAAACTTTGCGATTTAAACTTATTCGAAACAAACTACTAGGCTTCCCCAGTCCTACGAGGTCAAAAATGGACAATAATAAATCCCAAAAGTATATTGAAAAATCTTTTAGTGTAGCTATAGTTCTCGTAAAGCCTATCAATAGGCGACGTTTTTGAAAATTATTAAGGAATTAAAGATGCGTTGTTTTAGCAACTTAAAACTTTCGTCAAAGTTTTTATGCCACAGCCATTTTAGGGTGCAGAGGGAGGGGGAGAGAGTGTGAACAAGAGAAGAGGGGGCAGGTTATTATAACGGCTCTAAATTCACGTAAATATAATTAACGAAATTATAAATACTTCGCAATTTACAAACGAGCCAGAAAACATCTATTATCACCCTGAAGCAATGTTAATACACACACACACACATTAAAATAACTATTAATTTAACCACTGAAAAATTAAAATATTTATAAACTTCTGAAAACGTTGGCTGAAAGATAACAATAATAAAGCCATATAGCAGAAAAGATAATTGCTGAACCCTTTTTCTCAGATTTCCCGGAATGTTCCATTCCACTTCGCTCAAAAACCATACACTTCCTGGCAGATGTGTGAATGTGTCAGGGCGCGAGAGTATACGTGTCACTGAGCACGTACTGTCTATCTCTAACGTTGACATCATGCTGGATACACTCGATGGTAAGAGGTGTATGTAAACTTGTGTGCGTGTGCGCCACACATGCTGCTTAAAATCTCTCTGAAAAAAGTTTGTTCTTACATTATTCGTCAATCAGTGTCCAATGCTGAATACAAAAATGAATTAAATATTTTTATTTCTGTAATATTTACATCGACAAACGCTTTTTAGATTAAAGGCTGCTCACGATCAAATGAGCACTTTAGAAATGAACCTTAGGAAAAAGTCACTGCCCTTGTATGCATATATTTTAATGGGCGCACTGGTTGCCATGCACCCAGTAAGTTGGTAACGACGAAGAGAAAGTAGTCCAAACGTTGGATTAGAAGTGTTAGGTTCTACATGTGTGAATAATGAAACAATTTTTTTAGCCTTCTGTTTATTTAATGCATGTAGGTGTAAAAATTAGCAAATTGTATTATATTTCCTTTCGTAATAATTTTATAGTTTTACTTAAAAGGTGCAAGAATTAAGTGATCAGATCAATGGTAATGTTAATTTCACATACGGTGGAAGAATATAATAACGTGTAATAGTACAAATTAAGCAGGGCTTTCAAAAGCGCTCAGTTTCACACAAACGTTAAATATAGGCTATTCACGATAAAGTTAGCACTTTTGAAAGCACTCTCATTTGGAATAATAGCCAATAACTATATTTTATTTCAGCCTTAGACGTTGACTTCCGAGTGCGGTGGAATATACAAGCTGTGGTTATTACTTACATGGTAATATTTACTTAAAAAGGTGGTTAAAGGATAAAAAAAATTGCTGAAAGAAAAAAGTAACGAAGGCTTCAAAGTGCTCACTTTACCGTGAACAAGTCTATACCTAAAGCGACGTTAACTCAAGTGTCAGTGTGGCAACTGCGGCAGGAAGACGTGCGCGTCTTACACCCAGCATCTGGACACGGCGGAAACCACAGCCCTGCCGCGCGACGTCGCATCGCGTCGCTTCCTTTCTGTGTTAAGAGTGGGATGGATCCCCATTGGAACCCCGCGGCCAGTCAAGAAGCGAGGGAGGGATATGGGCGACAGTAACACGCACGCCTAGTGCCTCATCGCTCCTACGCGCAGGGCGTGCAGTGTTCCCGTCGTGATGCTGTACTGTGCAAATGAGATCTGTAACAGTGGGGTTTTATTACGCGCGATGAAAAACGACAGCTTAAGGAGAATGGTGCACGAAAACCGTATATTTATAAAATGTTGGCTCGACAAGACGTAAATCTCGATTTGAACACCTTATATTGTTACAAATTCACTGTGTTCGTTATTCTCGGAGCACTAATTGAAGATAAGAAAAACCAAAATTCTTTCTTTTCTTCTATCAGTGCTCCGAGAGTAATAATGGCAATAAATATCTAACAACGTAAAAAGGAGTTGAAAATTATTATTTGCGTCTTGTCGAGCCAAAAATTTCGACAAACCTTTTGGAAAACGACTTATATCGAAAATTGGAGAAACATACTGCTCTCATGCAACATTCCCCTTAAACTACGCCTGTATCGCTGTACTTTTCTCTTGCCGCTTAAGGAAGCTGCATAGGCGAGCTTTAAAAATGCGACATTTGACCATTTTAACTAATTTTTTTCTCCGAGAATACAATTAATATGACAAAAGTATTTTTAAAAATACGGGCATGGATAGTAGTATTTTGTCTTTTCTGACAAAAATTCGTACTCGCAGAACATTAATTTACCGATATATGCGTATTCGCGCAAACGACTATTTCACAAAAAAATGCAGGGGTCCATCCCACTCTTAAGGCTGTTTAAGTGACCACTAAAATGTTCCCCGTGTTTCAGGATATTACAAAAATTCTTTAAACATTATTGTAAGAGTAAATATATTATTCTATTTAAAAAACAAACAATGGAAAAACAGCTAATGCCTCATTTCGTAAATATAATAAAACACGATTATTTGACTTGACTAGAATATTTGCTGGAATCACTAGAACGCCACGACTAAATTTCTTCGAAGTGCGGTATTTGATTGCCTACGATTATGGCCTAACTTCCAGGATTTTTTCCGATTTTATCGTAAAACTTGAATATATAGACGAACCTCGTTATTAATTACGAAAAAATTTCCTTATGGCATTATTATAACATTAAGAATTATTTTGAACTGTAGCCAAATAGTTAGCTTGGATATTACTTTGAAATCTGTTTAGACAAGATATAAAACTGAAGTTTCCATAATTACGTCCGTTTTAGTTCTGGAAATATACTGTACGTACACAAAAATAATTTTCCTTACTTGAAACTCCTTAAGTAACGGAACCAAAGCAATCCCTAACACACTATTTGAGTGAAACACTGCGTTCAGACGTAAATGGCAATAAATGGGAATTGGTGCTGCTCCACCCACATCACAGCGGACTAATGTAGCAGCATAGTTCACGAGTACACAGCAGACAGAACTATTGCGACACTCCGCCCCCCTCCCCCAACACCCTTGTTTTCCATGCCTAGTCATCGTGGTCCTCCCAAAAAAAAAGACCTCTCATTCCTTTCAGTTCAGCCAACATCTTGTAGCGAGAACAAAGATGGCGAGACGCACTTGCTCCAATGCAGCAATGTTTCGTGTGCTTCGGTCGGTCGTCGCAAACTCCCCCGGGACCGTGCCTCATCTCCCTGCGTGCGTGTGCTGAATCAAAAATAAGAAAGAGCAAAACGCCGCTAACAATGCGCTGTAGATGATGATCAACACCATCTCTCAAGAAATTTCGAAAATTAGGGATTAAAAATGCTGCTACTGGAGTATTGTGTTACCTAAATACTGTAAGAATTGCCTATAAATGTCTTATTTCTTTTTTGTTCGAAAGTACCCGATAATCTGTGGCAAGATGTCCCTTTACATAAGGAAACGGCAACTCAATCTTGCACACCCCTTGTAGACACTCATGTATCTTCCTGCCCTCGCGTCTTTAAAGTACCATTTGCGAGCCGCCCGGGCTTTATGTTTTTTTTCTCGTGAGAAAACAAACAGAAATGTTCAACGAGTGTCTGAAGCACACCGTAAAGCAATTCACCAGACCTTCTTTACAACACCACGACCCAACGCCCAAGCTGCACCGCGGGACCTACGAATACTGCAGGACGCAGCGACTTTTATGGGAGACGTCCAAACTCTCGGCAGTGAAGAGAGCTCGAGTGTAACTGCAATCGATAAATCGATCCTGCATCTTCTTCAAGCAACCGTCTACACAATAGAATGTCTTTAAAGTTTGCACTTCCTCATCAGATAGTTACAGAAACGCCAATGTATTGAAGCACAGAGGGTAACTGGGTTCTGGATACGGAGCGGAGTGGAGTAGTGATGCGGCACGTCTTGAGGAACTGAGCTGACAATTGTTTGAAACTGCAAATACAGTTAGACATTTACATTAAATAAATGGAAACGCGTTTTTTCCCCTAAAGGTTGATAATCTTAATGGGCGATGCTGCGAAAGCAATCGCCTTCGGGGTCTAGAAGTCGCGAGTTCCAGTCCAAGCCGCCATGGACGCATGTGCCGTTAGATGCAGTTTTCGGTACGTGCCGTATATGAATCTCCCACTCCCCACGATTAGTCTACTGGCTGTGATTTAAATGTATAATGTGGTTTTGCCTAAATGTATCAAAACATTGAAGTGTGAACTAAATCATCAGAGATTTAATCGATTCTAGAGTTAATTTGAGCACAGGTTCGACTCCAAGCAAACATTAGTTTCAGTAACTTCTGCAACTGGTCGGAAGTGTCGCCTTGGAAGACTCTTGTGCTACTAACCAGCCTGCAAGAGAAACAGGTTTGGATACCGTGCTATTTGGTCGAGGATATGGCAACCGAAAGAGCCAGGAGCTAATTAATAACCAAAGAGGTAAGGCTTCAATATGTACAGAACTCTGGGGTCAAGGCTACAGGTGGCTGAAATTGGCAATTTTTTTTCCATTTTCTACCTACTATTGCACAGAAAATGTAAGTTTTATTTGCACTGTGTAAATGTTAGCATGCAATAGTGTGTGATTGCAGGCATAAGTTCAGTTTTCGTAACTGATAACCATCCGACTTGAGCTGGCAGAGGCTATTTCAGTGAACGCGCCGTTCCCTTTATAAAAACCACAAAATCCCTCCATGAAACTTACAATAAAACGTAACAATGGAAAGTAACGAAATATACGTACATGCCCGACTGCGCTGAGGAAACTGAAAGACGATTTTGGTCAAAAAACTCCCAAGTTCAGATATGTGCTCGCTTAACTGCGGACGTTTCTGCATTATACTGCCAGCAGCGTCCAATATGAGCGTATATGCCACGATGATTTTCGCTTCTCAGAAATGTTCATGCACACCCAGCTCCAGCAGAACCGACCTCTGTGATTCGTCCATGAATACTAGGTTAATAATGGACATCTGTGATTCACCCAAACATTTTTAGACAAGCAGCTGAGCACTGCAATGGCGAATGCTAAACATAATGAGCGCCCAATAAAAACAAGCATTACCAAAAAAAAAAAAAAAAAGTATTGCAAAGCGCCAGCTAGCTTTTGTCTGTAGGCAAAGCTTTTATGACGTACTTGTAGAAAATATCGAGCATTGTTCTGAGAATAAAGATTTTTTAGTGTTCAGTCCTGTTTTTTCCATTACAGACATCTGCATCGCTATGGCCAATGTCCAAAAATGTCCATCTTGTCAGACCAGGTACTGTTGTGAGGGTGTCCCTGACATAGAAGATGAATGACTCTTGTTGCGAAAGATAGTGTGATCCTTTGTGAGCAATGCAGCTATCTTGTAACATGCAAAATTTTAACTCCCCTTCTTCCGAAATTACAGTGTAATAATTACAGTTTACTTCCTAGCTCTCGCTAAACACATACATGAAAGACTGTCAATCTCACAAACTATTGCACTTTTCTGACAGTTCTCAAAGTAGTCCTGTTCCAGGGGTACAGTTGTTTTCATGGCAACAGCAATCTATTCCTCCGCTGCAGCTAATGTTTACTAACACAGAAACGCTGGACTTTGGTAACCCTGAAGCAGATAACATTGTTTGATAGGACAATGGACTTAATATAGCAATATGTTTCCTCAAAAGAACAGATTTTATAGGAGAGGTTATTTTGTACGGGAGCTGTTTAATTTATAATGATAGCGAATTTTGTTTAATGTCTTTCTTGAGATGGTAATCGTAGTTCTTCGCATGATGCAGTAGCAGTTTGGATGTTAACATTATTTTCGGGGTTCGAGCAAAATTCTTCTCTTAAGAAAATAATTTGCAAACTTTTATAAAAAATTGTTGCTTGTTTTAGCTTTATTTCAGTAAACAAAATGCAATAAATATAGTGCGTCGCTGTTTGTACTGATATACTTACATTAATTATCTTAAAACAAGTAGCTGCTGATTCTACGCCATTATCGAAATGTAACACAGTTTTATATTCTTCTACACGTAAGAAGGAAATTTCTTATCTCATGGCCTATTTACCGTTAAACACATTTTTGCATTTAAATGCAAATGGAAACCAAGTAAGCTAAGTTTCAAAACAACAAACGTGTACAAAAATAATATTTAAGGTCAGGTACATATGAAACAACCTTACAACTTTACCGATAGGCCTATAAGTTATTCACCCAATGAAAAATTACCACCTTTAAATGTAAATACTTCACAGGACAACATGTTAACTAATCTTTCTTACATCAATGAAAAATAATTGATTTTTAAGGACTTAACATGACACTTCGCTTATTTTCTACAGTAAATGAAAACACTCGCACGTGCCATAGCGGTCATAACGATGTTGGTTAAAAATCAAAACAACGCTATTTTTAATATAACGGACTAAACACGCACTGGTTAAGTTTCAGTTCATTTGAAACACTTACATGACATGTAACTTTTTTAGTACAAAATTTGATTTGTTACATTAATAATTGCTGATTTGTGGCCACGTAAAATCAAATAAATTAAAACTTCACCTACGAACCCTTGCCTATCCGTGCATTTCTCCGTGGTCACGTCGGCAGAGCTGTCATAATTACAGTATGGTTTACTTCTTCACTCGCTCACGCATCAGCTGATATAGGCTGTTCACGGTAAAATGAGCACTTTTGAAAGCCCTGCTTAAGATCTACTTGTATACACGTTGTGTACTCTTCCGCCCTATGTAAAATTAACATTGCCATACGCCTCACCACTTTATTCACGTGTCGGTCAAATGAAACTGTGAAATTATTAAGAAAGTAAATACTCTACAAATCAGCTCATTTTTACACTTCGATGTGCGCTCATTAAAATACATGGACGCAGGGTCAGTGACTTTTTTCTAAGGTTCATTTCTAAAGTGCTCACTTTATCGTGAACAGCTATGACAATTTTAAATAAGACGGAAAAACACACAACGTGCATACAAGTAAATCTTAAGCAGGGCTTTCAAAAGTGCTCATTTTACTGTGAACAGCCTATAGTTTCGTTCATGGTGTGTTACAACACTCGGCAGTCATAAAAGCGCACTCGTTTGCGAAATAGACTATATCAACCTCATTAGGGAATATGGGAGCGGAGTGTGCATCACAGCTGCGCCATAACAACTCTCCGAGTTAGACTGCTTTATTTGCCAATAGCACTTCTAAAACAGTGCGGATAGACTACTTTTTGTGTAAATAAGTGCTTTAATATGTTTGTAAAATTCCTCTAACCCAGATTTAAAACAACAGTCTAAGTATTTTATTCATATAAAAGGCTGCGTCTAACGTTCAAACGTAAACAAACACGTTAACCACAGCTGACCACGCGATTTGACAGTTCTATTGGCTATTTATGAGTCAATGTTGGAGACATGCACAGAAGACGAAAATCAGTCTACCTCATCTTTACGGTATATTACCCTTTTTACTTCTGCTTTAAAAAATTCTCGCTAAACCACTATTGTTGATTTTCATATTCCAGTTCGCCCTTCCTTTAATTTTTTGGAAAGAAAATACATTTTGTATACGCTCATCGCAGTATCAACCTATAATTCTGTTCTCTCTGAAATAAGTTTACAAGTTGACACGTACATTTTTTTACCGTGCATTAAGGTGATAATGAAGTAACAAAAACGCAATGATGTCCAACAGTAGAACTGTCAGACCGAACGAAAACAGCAGATACATTATGGCTGAATTCAGAAAAAAATGAGCCCGGCTTGCTTTTTTATCTATCACCTGAAAAATTCTATGGCTATTCATTTAATCAGCAAGATGAAAATCAATTGTGGAGGGAATGTTTACAACAAGCTCCGCCAACGATACTCGCCTCATGCAGCGTGTCGCGTCGAACCAACAAAAGCCGACAGGATTATTCGGAAAATTCGCGCGCATCGATCTCGGCACCTGGCGTGGAGTCATACATACACGACGGCTGAGTGTGTCTGGTCACGCGACAGTAACGGCCTTGGCTAGTGCTCATACACGTGTGAAAACGACCAGGATCCCGAGTCAGTTTCTACTGCCGAAGCACTTCATCACACAAGTATTATATAGTCCATTCACGGTTACTTCAGCATTTTCTGAAGCCCTGCTAAAGTTCTACATCCAGAATATTCCTCCGCCTCGTGCAAACTAAGCTTAACTAATCCTGAAGTATTACACCGGGGGGGGGGGGGGGGGAGGCACACAACATTCGTGCACACTAAGTATAACAGTATTTTGTATAAGGACAATTTCTCACTAGGCGCTACCAACATAGCTATTTTCTCCCTGATTTTTATTCAGATTATTTATAAATGAAGTATTATAATTTATAGGTAAAATATAAATAACATTTTAATTTAACAGAAAAATAAATAAACTTATGTACACAAGTATAGAACGCTTGTGATACAGGGCGTATTTAGGAAATGTGTACAATGTGTTTATTAAAGGCTGTTCACGATAAAGTGAGCACTTTTGAAATCAACCTTCGAAAAAACTCACTGTCCTTACCTGCATAAATTTAAAGGGCGCACTGAGTGACATGCTCCTAGTAAAGTTGGTAACGTTGGATGGAAAGTAGTTCCATACTTTAACGTCGAATAAAATGTGATAGCTTAAAATATTTATTTCGCTTTCTGTTTTTTTTTTATGCATCAAAGTGGAAAAATGAAAAGATTTGTAATAATTTCACAGTTTGACTTGACCGACGCATGAATAAAGCGACGAGGTCCATGGAAATGTTAATTTTACATACGGCGGAAGGATATACAATGTGGATACAAGTAGATCTTTAGCAGGGCTTTCAAAAGTGCTCTGATGGCACTAAAACGTGACAGGAAGATAACGAAAAGAAAAATTCAGTAGGGCCTTAAAAAGTGGTCATTTTACCGTGAATCGCCGTCTTGATGACAGAGTGGAGTGTAAAATGACTTGCATCTACTACTATGCAGCCCAGCGCGGCTAAGAGATGGCGCAGGAGCGCATGCGCGTGGCGTCTGACCTTTGAGCGGTCGTGATGGCGGCTACGGGAATAGCACGCGTGGGCGTGCCAGCCTCACCACCAACCCCGCTGCCAACAACGAGCAACCACTCACCCCACTGCACGCGATATTATTTTTAAATCGCTGCACACTTCCGAATCCTGCTTCTGCAGTTGCATTGCACTATGTGTGTCAGTCACGCTGCACCGCAGGTGACCAACTTTCAAAGGCCCTGGGCAGTGGGAAGAGAGGGTGCAGCAATGAGCACTAGTTTAACACCTTTTCTGATATACGCTGTTCACGGTAGAAAGAAAACTTTTCAAAGCCCTGCTTATGATATACTTTTATGCACGTTGTGTGTTCTTCCGCCTTATGTAAAATTAACATTGCCATAGGCCTCAACACTTTATTCATGCGTCGGTTAAGTGAAACTGCAAAATTTGTATAAAAGTAAATATTAATCTACTCATTTTTACTCTTTGATGCATTTAAAAAAAATTAATAATAATAAGAAATAAATAATTAAGGTTATCTCAAACTGCTACCAAACACTTTATATTAGAGTTTAAAATATGGAACTACTTTCCATCCATAGTTACCAACTTTACTGAGTGCATGCCACTCAATGCACCCGTTAAAATGCATGCAGGCAGGGGCAGTGACCTTTTTGTAAGGTTGATTTCGAAAGTGCTCACTTTATCGTGAACAGGCTTTAAACATAATTCCGCACTATACCAATAAAACAGTTAAATAAGGGCAAATAAGAGCAACGTGCAACATTTTAGTTTATAATGGTTGAAAAATGCAGTCAAATTATACAATACATAATTTTACTTTGCGGAGGGCGACGGGAACCGAATTCCCAGCCCGCCTAGCCATAACCGGCACGCTCGCAGCGTGAAACACACAAATGCTGCAGGTAGTTTTGCAAATTATGCATGATATCAGTTTAATTGCCATGGGAGTCAGCAGGCTGGAGCAAGGGGGGCACTTGCCCCCCCCCCCTGGAAACTGTATTTTTTTAATATGAAACATGAAATAACAATTTTTATAACAAATGAATTGTTTATTAGCGAGATTACTTCAAAATGCAAGTCCCTGCTGGGAGGAGTAATCGAGATCTTTCTTGGTTTTCCATTATTTAATTTTTATATTTGCTTGTGCATTTGGATTTTATATTATATTGTATATTGTTTACAATAAACTAATTTATTCACAATATCTTGGTGACGCCCATGTTGATCGCATTAGCCGCCGAGCACCCGTGAAGTAGTCACTGGCTCCTCAGAAGATAAAACATCCTGTGAGGTGGCCCCGCAGTGGCTGAACGGTTAGCCTGCTCGCCTCCCAGTAACGCGAACCGGGTTCAATCCCCAGCCGGGCCACTCCCGGATTTTCGCACGTGGGAATCGTGCCGGACGATGCCGCTGGTCGGCGAGTTTTCTCGGGAACCACCCGTTTCCCCCCGCCCTTTCATTCCGGCGCTGCTCCATTCTCACCTCAATCACCCTCATCGGCTCTTAAGACTTCGCTGTTACGAGCCGCCCAAATATCTTCACTCACTCACCCAGAGAGGTCGTAAACGGAAATGAAGTTTCAACAAATTAAATATACAAAAATTTTAATGAATTAAATTTCTATTAAATTTATAACCTGGAGATATACATTTCGGGAGAGACGATGTGTCGGGCGCACATGGTAACAGCTCGCCATTTGTTACTACGGCGAGCGGGCGAGGCGTGAAAAATATTTTTTTTAATCCCCCCCCCCCCCCTTTATCAAAAACTAGGACTACCGTGAGAAGCTCCCGTCCTCATTGCCCTCATAATAAATCTAGGATTCTACCATGAGAAGCTGCCCGGAGATGTAGTAGTAAATTAATAACTACAAACCTGAAAATATCGCTATTCTGTAATATGTAGGTTAAACTTTACAATTGTGCAAATATCAACAGCTTATTTGTGTACAAAACAAGCAACAGTTTTACTGTGTAACTCGAAGGCAGACACTATTCTAACATATGGAACAGTTATTAAAACAAATGTCGCGTTCAAAAGGCTGTTTTGTTGAATGTCATACCGGTGCCTGGGTCCCTGTAAACCAATGTCTGGCGCGTCACTGGCTTATGATTGAGTGCTGATGTTCCACGCATCTCGACAGTCGTGAACCTGCGTTGTGCTGGGTTCTACGACAAAGGCGTTCAGTTCAGTCTGTGACTGGCTGTAAGCAGGCGTTGCGTCTGATTGGCTCCGCCGTGTTGTATGCGACTTCCTACTGGATCACCTCGCGTCCAGCAGGTTCGTGTCTATCCATCGATTGGCGGATTACGCCGTGCCCTGTCACGAGGCGACAATATTTGTGTGTCGCAGCAATCAGTTCTGTCTCATCGCCATACGAGAATGACGCCTAGGTTTATGCTGAAGCATTTTTACTGTTGGAAGCTGTTAGGTTTGGTATTCACAGAGAACGTCACAATACGGCCATAAGAAGTTCGGCTTCTCCCGCCTTCAGCGACGAATAGCATTTCATCGCTGCATTCTGTCAAAAGTAGCCTGCATATTTACACCACGCGTAGATAGACTAAGATAATTAAAATTGGCGTATGCCGGCAAAACATCACCAAAAAAATTCCCATTCCCGCTGAAGAATTCAAACCATGACTTACCGGCGAGCGACAGCTCAGAAACCTCACAAGTGAAGCTCGCCTATTCTGGAACACCGGAAAAAAATAGTCAAGCCATTTACTAATATCCTTAGACTTCAAGCACTTGGCTGAATCGGGTGCATTTGGCTACACTGGCTCGTCCTCAGTTCTCCCAAGGAACAGCCTGCACGTACTGTGCACAACTGAGCTAGACATACTCTGAAGAAGACATGGCGGAGGGTTTTCGTCATTAGAGGGTCAAGCGTCAAGATTTTTAAAAAGCACGTTTTGCGTATTCTTAGTAATAATATGCAGTGTACTACTCAAAATTGACGTGTAAGTATATATATTTCATTTTATTTTAATGTGATAACTGATATCGTTAAAAAACAAATATCGGATCATACACATTCCAGATACATTGCCCAGTTCAATTAGAAGCATCAACAATTTTAAAGGTAGATAGGAAATTGAGCTTAACGTCTCGTCGACAGCGGGGTCATTAGAGACGGTGCAAGTTGCACAGAGAAGAGGGACTTGGGGATGGGAAGGAATCAACCATGGCCTTTGTTAAGGACCCATCCCAGCATTCGCCTGGAGTGATTTCGGGAAACCATAACAATTTTAAAGAAATCATATTCGAAAGTAATGCTTAAATTCACCTTTACGTATTAATTTAACAACAAGAGTCATAGTGCGGATTTATTATTCTTTCTGAGAATCTGACCTTTAACAGCAGATTATTAAGGGGTTATGTGACCATCCTGAGCCCCTGGTACTGCCGCTCCTGATATGAAGGCTTTCCACAAAACTTGTTACCAAAGACGTTGATGACATCCTAGGGACACAGGGTTGAATTATACCTGCACTGGCGTAGGTGCAGTTTTTACAGGCTTTCTTACAACGCCCCCGCGGGCCTTCGCTGGCCGCGCTCACTCGTGCCTCGCGTATAACCTTCAGCACTACTCAGTTCACGATCGCTGGATAACCATCCTAAGTGGTCAGCGGTTCACTGTAATCCGTATTTGGCCTTTTCGTGAATAATCGTACCATGGAGAACCCATGTATTAATCCTCTTCTGCTCAACCAGCATTTTTTTTTCTGACTGCCCGAATTTTGTATGAAATGAGTACACATGCCATTTGATATTCCCGTCCTGCCACCCGCCGAAAGTGCAGAGAAATCTGGCCTAATGCAATATCTTGCTTCGAGGACAATACCTCGAGGCGATTCCTTACCCAGACAATCCTTGGCCTCGTTTATCGTCGAGGACGCGTTCACTTTCCAGTATGACGTAGGACGTCATCTTCACCACTCTAGCAACAAGGTTGCCGGCTCACAACACCAACTACAGATATGCAATCCACTTTTCATAACGATTCATATATATATATATATATATATATATATATATATATATATATATATATATATAATTATTTAGGATATTTTTCATCGTTGATGGAAACATTCTGAAATTCCAGAGCGAAAAGAATCTGCGCGAGAAATGTTTGATCCGTTCTGTGACATGTGCCGAAAAAATTTCTCCCTAACCGAAGAACGAGATAACAAAGCAGAAGAAAACAAGTTGTAATTTCCTATTTTAATGTTTCTTACAGCATCATACGAATTACTACAAGTAGCAGCTGAGCTATCTTACTAAAGACTTCATTTCAGCTTCAACACAGGATAGCAAACTGCTACACAACGCCGGAGACCTTCCCTATGCTAGTAACAACTATGAATTGTTACAAGAGAATTCATTAGTCATGTCTGTATATTTACATTATATTATGTTCATTGACCCTTTCAAATTTAATCGTAGTAGGCATTCAGCCTACGTTAGTTAAAATTCCGGATAACAGAAAATATGAAATGTTAACACACAACTAAAGGTTGTACATGAATCCACAGATCAAGAATGTAGGCTACATCGAGAAAGCGAAATGGGGCAGAGCTCCCTCCCCCTTCCCCTGTAATTTCCCACGTGATGGTCTACAAGCGTTCATAGTGGCCGACTGCAAAAGTTCTCTGATGTGATGATTCTGTAAGCTTTCGGTAAGTTCATCTCTACAACACTGGTTAGCGAATATCATTATTTGTTGACAATAAAGACGTTCGTCGCTTGCGTGTTTCCTTGTCAACATTCACTGAGGTTTAAGCTGTTGTTTAGTTGTTATGGCATTAACCAGTCATAATTTCAAGCAATAGCATAGTCTATAGGCTGTTCACGGTAAAATGAGCACTTCTGAAAGCTGTGCTTAGTATCTACTTGTAAGCACGTTCTGTATTCTTCCGCCTTATGTAAAATTAACATTGCCATGGGCCTCATCACTTTATTCATGCGTCGGTCAAGTGAAATTGTGAAATTATTATAAAAACAAATATTTAACTAATATGCTCATTTTTGCACTTCGGTGCATTCAAAAATCACAGAAAGAGAAAGAAATAATTTCAGTTATCAAAAATGGTTGCCTAATACTTTTTATTCGACGTTAAGATACGGAACTACTTCCCAGCCATCGTTGCCAAATTCACTGGGCGCATGTCACTCAGTACGGCCGTTTGAACATATGCAGGTAAGATCAGTGAATTATTCTAAGGTTGATTTCAGAAGTGCTCACTTTATCGTGAACAGCCTTTACGAATCAATTACCCACAGTAAAGTTACCCTGGACACTCAGCATCGCAGTTTGACAGTATCGGCCAAACATAACAACCTCCGTACGTAACATGTACACAATTGTATAGACTGGGGCTGGATGGGTAACTGGCGAAACAATTTTGAAGCTCCGATAGCGACTTGCGAAAGGCGAATGTCAAGAAAGAGCTGACACTGTATGTTAAGTGCCGCTGGCATGAGTCAGAGTCGCCTTCCCTATACGGAGTTGCGAGCTCACTCTGCACCGGTAACACGGCACTGCTGCCTGCTAACTGGCGCCCATGTTTGGAGCGCCTTCGTAATAAGCTTGCATAAGCGCGGCCGCCAGTCACCAGACCTTCGCCTTGCCCCCCGATATACAGCACCAAAGTAGCTCAGTTGTGGCGTCAGCTGTTAGAAATGGAAGTAAACTGAAAGAAACGTAGGAGCGGGATGGGAAACACTGGCATGTTCGTGGCCTGCCACGCAATAGCTTAGGCTAATGCACAGTGAGTTTTGTGCAGAAGAGTACGTCAACGTACGAGTTTGGTCATGTAACAGCAAGCATATCCGACTCGCATCCGGTCTTGGGCTCATACGGCCCAACGCACTGATGTGATTTTTCCCGCCCGATTTCGCTGGAAGATTCCAGGAAAATGCCGGTGTAGTTCCATAACTATGACCTTACAAACTCATGTCCGCACAACTGAAGGCTTGCGTACCACTTAACATGTTATTTCAGGAATGACTCGCCCCACTTCAAAAACTCGTGTGAATGTTTTTCCGCCCTTAAGCTGAAATGCCCCCCCCCCCCTTTTTTTTTTCTCTCCCGTAATTATTTACTCCTATGGCAAGCCGCTTTCAACAGAAAACATTACATGTATTTAATTATCAGTGGTGTCATTTTATTACAACGACCAAACAAATAACAACTGTAACTGTGATTTCTCGATGTTAGAGATGGGAGCTATTTTCTGTATATTTTGTAAACTGATACAGATACAGACCTGTACCTGATACGAAGTATTTGATACTTTGTGTATGTTACACGCATCAGGAATTCCCGATCAGAATTACATAGAACAGTAGACGCAACATATTACTTACTGGCGACGAATGTTAAACTGATACTTCGGCAGTGTACTCATTTACAGTACCGGACACCATGGACCTAAATATGAGGTAGAGCGCTTATTCGTCTTCTGCGCATGTACCCAATATTGACCTACCTCAACCGAACACAAATGTCAAAGTCACATGGTCAATAGTAATGAAAGTATTATTTATACCTTAATTTTTTTTATTGACAAGCACTATTATATGAATAAAATACTTTTACCAATTTGAATTTAATCAAGCTACATTACAAATTGGTTTCAAGAGGTATCAGTGCTGGATCACGGCAGTTTTGTAAAAGGGGCAAAGCGTTCTTCTGCCGCCCCCCTTTTTAAAATATATTTTTTAAGGGAAGTAAAGTATTGGGTTTAAACATAGTTAATACTGGTGTAGTATAATTTTTGCTGTAGTAAATTAAAAATTGAATATTTTAGCTATGCAAAAACCTCTACTTTAAAATTATATGACGTAAAGTGCAATTCAGGAAAGGAAATTTCATGTTAGCTATGTTGGTAGATTACTTGTTATGTTGGCCAACATGTCTGCAAGTGTGTAATAAAGCAGTTTGTTACTGCCAGCTTGCCGCCCCTTAGATATGCAGCCCGGGGCACATACCCTCTCTTCCCCTCCCCACTTTTCACTTAGATAAGGCACTGAGAGGTATACAAACATCTCAAAACATTTGTTTACAAATCAGTTTTCTAACCCAACACCCAAACCATGCTGTTTTCGCTAGATGTGTTGGCAGGAAAGTAGTTCAATGGTGGGACACGGAGATTGGTTGTGCGCAGCCAGCGAGATCGGTCTATCTCATATTTAGTCTATGTTTGATACAAGTGAGCATCAAGTAACAGGTTGATACTCTGTAACCCACATCTACTCAATATAAACATAGCCTGGAGCATCAACAATATCAGCTTCTTGTTTTGTGTACACTGGAAAAACGCAGTGTAAAATATTTATGCTTGTAAAAATTTCAATGCTGTCTGACTGACGTACAATGGATTTTAGACGATATCTGCAACGATGTTAACTTTTACTCCCCCTCGAAGTAAGACTCGTTAAGTCTGATGGGTGAAAGTGTACACGGCTTCCCAATGTACCCAACTGGATGCAGTTACGCAAAAAAGATCCTACCCACAGAACTGTTATTTGTATTTGTGATTACTAAGTTTCACGTAGTCCGTACGAAATGGTTTGGCGTAAGTTATACAAAAAATAACAAAGCGACAGTTAGTTTTCGCGGTGAAATACAACATAAAAACCAACCAATGTACAAATAGTAAACAATTTTAGAATGAAAATATATATGGTTTGAGTGCTACTAAAATTTAACTTAAGAGATAAAACCAGAGATAATACCTATTCAATCATTGAAGAATTTAAACGTAGAAAACTCTTCGACATTTAATACCTTGTCAATCACGTGTGTTCGTTCTGTAGTGGGTAACTACACACCGGCATCAAATTCACACTCTTTCCCAAAAGAAAAACAGGCTCATTAGATCTTTACAATTATATGGCATATTTGCACACGCCTTGCATACCTATACATTTATACTAGTCATTGTAGTGCTTTAATATTAAACTGTATGGTTCTGAATTCATTGCTCATATTTTTGGGGCATTTTAAGTAATTCATTCCAAACTCGCTAATGTATACGTAACTCAAAAATAATCTCTGTCATGGGCATAGTGCCTAAACAGTAATGATAAAAATGGTTGAACGGTTTTTCTAACATTAGAAATATACCAGTAAAATCGCCGCAATTTTCGAACGACTGACAACAGTCAGTAGAACCCCCACGCCACCCTAGACACTAAGCTCACCTTGCTATCACCGCGAGGGGGATCATGATTTATGCTTGCAGGCTGCGATAAGCGCAGTTGCCTAGGTTATCTGCTAGTACATAAAGCACACATAATTCTTTCATCACACCAGCGTACAAGAAGGGCTGCCAGCATACTAGTATTCTCGCTTAAGTATGTGCCACAGGAAATATAACTTAACAATTTTAAGGTGAGCGCTGACTTAACCGTATTGCCACAGCATTAAACATAAATGGCGTACATAGCTGTAAATGGTTCACGATTAAGCGTTTTGCAAAGAAACTCTTGAAAAGAACAAAATTCCCTGCCTCTTACCGCAAACATTACAGCGTAAACGACTAAGCAACTTATATTTTGTTTTATATCTAATGAAAACAAATATGTGACATAAGTTTGCTCAATTTCGCACAAACGCAAGTCGACGTATTAATATTATCATAAGACTGGTAGTGTCAACTGAGACTACATACGGCAGTAAGAGAGACAGGCGAGCTTTCAAAGTTGCCGAGTTAACCACAGACTAAAGATGAGGTAGACAGATCTCGCTGGTTGCGTACAACCAATCTCCGTGTCCCAAGATTGAACTGTTTTTCTGCCAACATGGCTAGCAAAATAGGCGTGAATTGGATTTGAGGTCAGAATATTGTTTAGTAAACAAGTACTTTGAGATATTTATATACTTCCTGTGACCAATTTTGTAATGCAGTTTGATTACATTGAAATTGGTAAAAGTATTTTAAGAATGGTGCTTGTCATTTATAAATTATGATATAAACAAACACATGCATCATTGATGACCATGTGACTTTTGATAGTTGTTCCAGTGAGGTAGGTCAATGTTGGGTACATGCGCAGAAGACAAATGAGCGGTCTGCCTTATCTTTAGTCAATGGAGTTAACCGCGAAGCGGACTTGAGTCCATTCACGAATACTTCCAACTTTTCTGAAGCTCAGCTAAAGTTCTACTTCCAGGAATTTCTTCCATCTCATGCAAACAAATTTAACGAAATTACAACAGAGGGCCAGTGCGCCGCATTCGTGCGTACTCAGTGTAATAATATTTTGCATAGAGGCTGTGCACGATACAGTGAGCACTTTTGAAATCAATATAAGAAAAAAAGTCACTGCTACTAATATCATATATTTTAACGAGCGCCCTGAGTGACATGTGCACAGTAAAGTTGATAACGATTGATGGAAAGTAGTTCCCTATCTTAATGTCGAATCAAAAGTGTTAGGTAACCATTTGAAATAACTTAAATTATTTCCTTCGCTTTCCTTTTTTTTTTAATCCATCGAAGTATAAAAATTACCAAAATTTTAAAATATTTTATTTTCCAATAATTCCACAGTTTCGCCTGACAGACGCGTGAATAAAGTGATGAGGCCCATGACAATGTTAATTTTACATAAGGCGGCAAATACACAAGGTGCATACAAGTCAATATTGAGGAGGACTTTCAAAAGTGCTCATTTTACAGTGAACAGCTTGCAAAACTATTTCTTACTGAGCATTACATACTTAGGAAGCAACCAAACATGTCATATATGTTTTTATTTGTTTTTTATTTAAAAAGTGTGAAGAAACCTCGAATAGACTGTAATTAGTTTTCACGATAATTTTAACAGCATAATCGCATCATTTTCTGGAACTATCTTCTCATGCCCACTACCGCAGCAAACAACATTCTTGAGTAGGCCTACATCGCAGTTAGTTTCAGCTGAAGAGGGCAAAACTCATAGTATTGTCTGTTCACGGTGAAGTGAGCACTTTTGGGGCCTTAGTTACTTTTTTTATTTCAGCCATGATTTATCCTTTAACTACATTTAAAAATAATATTGTCATGTAAGTAATAAATACAGTGTGTGGATTCCACTGCACTCGGAAGTTAACGTCTAAGGCTAAAATAAAATACATTTATTGACAATTATTCCGAATGAGAGGGCTTTCAAAAGTGCTCATTTTACAGTGAATAGCCTGTACATTCAATAACTTACGTGGTAAGTCGGTCATCACACGGCAAAGGCAACTGAACCAAATATAATTTTTTTTGGGCCAATAGAAGACAACGATATCATCCATAAACGCACCCCGCAGTTAACGAATTCTGCACGCCGGTCGACGTGTATTTGTGTGAAAGCAAAGAAAAACAAACATTACATGAGTTTCTCCTCACACTAGAATTAGCCGCCAGCCGTCAAACAGTATGTTATAGACTGGCAACCCTGGGCCTGGGACTTTAATACGAGAATGCAAGGGCATTTCCCCAGCATCTTACTGCTGTCTGCGCTTGAGCAGCGGTCGCGTGATCGTATTTTTATAGCAAAATCGATATGCGAAATCGATTATATATTTCGTATTCAATATCACCTTCCTGGCATCATTTACGAGAATTCTAAAATTGCCTAGTTAAAATACTTTAGGCTTCACGTTTAATGACCTGCTTGAGATGGAAGGAGGTAAAAATGGGGTGGCAGTTTATCCAAGTGAAATAAGAATTCGACTATGAATCTCGCCGATGGTTTGTTATATGCGATAACTTGAGTACGAATTCTTCTAAATACTTCGCCAAGGCGTGCATGTGTTTATATATATATATATATATATATATATATATATATATATATATATATATATATATATATATATATATAGTGAGCACTTTTGTTGCCCTAGTCACTTTTTTAGTTTTTTTAGTTCTGCCATTTTCTATAATTCAACAATATTTTTAAATAAATATTGTCATATAAGTGATACACACTGCACTCTGAAATTAACGTTTAAGGCTACAATAGGATATATTTATTGATCGGTGATGCCCAGAACCAGACCAAACCGTTCGTATTGTAACAACATCGCCAGTCAGGACAATGAATACATGAACTAAGGATATAAATAAATAGATTTACCTGTTGCTAACACACAGAACACTGCTCACGTGGTGGCATTGTGGCGACACTTCATGGTTAAACCCACAATTTTTTGGTGATAATATTACGTGAGCTAGAATGCAAGTCACCACTAATAACTGCCCAGAGTTTCGTATTTATACAGGAGACCCGTGATTGTCACAGACTTGCTGCAGGAGACAACACTAGGTTTCAATATAATAACATCAGGCGCGGGGAGATGTGTTCGGCCCGGGGCGTGGTCGCAGGGTATCTCGCTGACACGGACGCATCACCATCACCGCTGTCAGCGCATCGCCGGCCGCATGGGGCGGCTCACGAAAACTTCTCGTACATTCCACTCGCACATTGTGCAACTCTAGCGGTTGACTGATACACGCTGACTGAGTGCACGCCGCTACACAGTTGCTGCACAGCTCTCTCGCC
This sequence comes from Dryococelus australis, assembly GCA_029891345.1. NCBI lineage: Eukaryota > Metazoa > Arthropoda > Insecta > Phasmatodea > Phasmatidae > Dryococelus > Dryococelus australis. The sequence continues at coordinate 111,130,870 of CM056993.1, read as the reverse complement.
CGGCACGGCCCGGCGACAGGAAACCGCCTCGTGACGTCACCCGTCAATATGATTTGCGCGCGGGGCGCCGTCGTCGTCACTCCTACCAACTAGATGGTTTTTCCCCGCGAGTGTCAGGCATCCAATTGTTAAAAATTACTATCCCGTTCGGCACGGATCTTGCAATCTCACTGCAGCTCTACGAAGAAAGAAGTATTTTGAAGCAAAACCAGGAATACCTTCGAAAAGTATGCATTTCTTCTAAAGTATTAAGCGCAGGGAAGTGGGACAAAAAAAAGTGGGTGGAAATGAGAAAGTGCTTTGAGATTATGTTTGAGTTCCAGTATCGCGAGTCTGTCTCTTTACTAGTGAACTTTATAATCTGATTTGCCAACAAAAACATTCAGCATTAAGTGTAGGCCTAATGATTCTGGACCGGATTTACAACGAAATATTAATAGCAGAAATTTAGCACAGTGGGTTTGACAGCAAACTGTCCAATTTTTCAATTTATTATCCACAATAAATCCATGGAACCATGTCTGCAATCAGCAATTCAGTAAATATTTCTCAACGTCGCCAGACGCCTGCTACTTTGTTTACAATGACTTTCTTAAGCCGGTTTTTTCATGAGCCTTCACTTTCGTTGCCCCGTAATTCAAAGTAATGTACTAGTACAACGGATCAAAAAATTGTCGGATAGACGTGGTTTCTTTATCGAACAACTACCCACTTGTTGCACACAGAGAGAGAGAGAGAGAGAGAGAGAGAGAGAGAGAGAGAGAGAGAGAGAGAGAGAGAGAGAGAGAGAGAGAGAGAGAGAGAGAGAGAGAGAGAGAGAGAGAGAGAAGAATTTTGTGACCAAAGTAAGGATACTAAATACTTTTAGCATAAAGTGATTGCTACCACTGTTATTCACCCACCAAAATGGTAAAATAAAAAGCATTTGTTTAAAAATATCGAAAAATGTGAGATACCAAGGGGAACAAATTCGAAAATTGTGTATCAGCAAATTAAGATCAATCTCTGAAAATGTAATTAAAATACCATCCCCATCCAGAGTCAGAAAAAAAGTAGGAGATACTACTCACACGTCTAATTAATAGGGCCTTAAGTATTAACTAGAATTATAAGACGGATTATTAATTACCATGACTAAATTTACAAAAATAAAAGAGGCCGCCTTGGACTACAAAATCCGCTCCGTAGCCCACGCAAAATAGTGTTGACCGTCCAATACCTTTGGAGGTAGGCCAAAATAACTACTTGTGTGGTGAACATGTTGCTAGCTCACACATTGTGCGAATTCGTTTTCTTTCATCGTTAATATTTTCCCATATTTTTATCCTAATGCTTATTATTATCCCGTTTTTGAGAAAGAATAACAACCTTATTAATCACTTCAGGCCACAAGTCCAAAATATATTTTATGCCTGAATCTTCATATGTAATCCCCGCTCAACCTTTTCAACAGATGAGAATACGCTATATTACCAGGTAAAACAAGCCACACCTAAAAGCTGTTCACGACAACGTGAGCACTTTTGAAATCAACCTTATAAAAATATAACTGCCCCTGCCTGCATATATTTTAACGGGCGCTATGAGTGACATGCGCCTGGTAAAGTTGGTAACGATGGATAGAAAGTAGTTCCATATGTTAACGTCGAATAAAAAATGTTTGTTTGGTAACCAATTGTGATAACTGAAATTATTTCTTTCTCTTTCTGTTTTTTAATTCATCAGAGTATTAAAATAAGCAAATTTAGTAAAATATTTACTTTTCTAATAATTTCACAGTTTCGCTTGACCGACGTATAAATAAAGTAATAATGCCAATGGTGATGTTAAGTTTATATAAGGCAGAAGAATAGGCTAGACGACGTGCATACAGGTAGATGTTAAGCAGGGCTTTCATAAGTGCTCATTTCACCGTGAACAGCCTATATAAGTTCGTCATCGGAAACATTGTAAATTCACTGCAAGGATTTGAACTTGACTGGAAGACTTTAGCACTAAGTGGGGACACCAGTATTGCCTGCAGCTTCTCACAGGCAATAAGATGCGGGGATTGTTTTGCAGTTGACACACACAGCACTGAGCGGAAGTCACTCTCCCCTCCAGGCGTCTGGGCGGCGGGGAGGGTACTTCTTGCGCCTGTACGCACAAGTGAAACGAGTGCTTGACCGTATGCTTTTGTTGGTTGTTGCCGATTTAATATGTAACAACGATAACAGTTAAAGAAGAACATAAACTGGTTAAGTTCATAGACTAAATATAACGTAGACCGATCTCGCTGGCTGCGGACAACCAATCCCCATGTCCCACCATTGAACTGCTTTTCTGCCAACCCGTCTCGCGAAATCAGTACGGGTTGGATTTTAGGTTAGAAAACTGATTTTTGAGATGTATGTATACTTCATCTAATCAATTTGTAATGTAGTTTGATTAAATTGAAACTGGTAAAAGTATTTTATTCATATAATAGCGCTTGTCATTTAAAAATTAAGATGTAAACAAACACGCTCATCACTGTTGACCATGCGACTTTGACATGTGTGTTCCTTTGGGGTAGGTCAATGTTGGGTACATGCGCAGAAGACGAATAAGCGGTCTACTTCATATTTGGTCTATGGTTAAGTTCATCACTAGTCTCTGCGGAACTGAGTGCATGTAATAACCGTACTGGTTGCCAGCATCCATCACAAGCGTCTGCAATGAACGTTTTCCCGTGAACGAGTAGCGAGCCGCCATCATCGCGAACTTGGCGCAACAAGAAATAGTGCTTCAGTTTGCTTCGCTGATTGCGATCCGCGCATCACGTAGCATCGAGAACGTTATACTGTCCCCCGCGTGTAAGGCGCGCCTGGTAAATATCCAGTCAAACGCTAAGTTTAGAAAGTCCTGCTCGGATGCCGACAGTCACCCAGTACAGAGTACAAGGTCAACTAGGCTACTAAAAACCGAAAAAATAAATAAATAAATAAACCTACGTATTCGTATGATCACCTGTCAAAATTTCACTCGTACGGTTGGGATACATTTATGGCTAACTACAGCTTACCTATATACCACGAGCTGTTACCGCGGCTCCAACAGCGTGGAAAATATAAAAAAAACAGACCACTAAACAGCGCCTACTCAAATGATTGGTGGCATATTTTACATATTCCCTAAGAAACGGTTCGTTTTTCCGGGATGAAAAGTACCCTACGTGCTAATCCAGAATATAATCTACCCCTGTACCGAATTTCATCAAAATCCGCTTAGCCGTTATGACGTGATTGAGTAACAAACAAAGATACAAACTTTCGCATTTATAATATTAAGATGATCTGGAGGATCTGAACCAGAAATAAGTCCACACATGAAAGGCAACGTAGAAACACGTGCAATATGGTAAAAAATTTCGTAAAAAAAGAAAACATATCGGACTGAATACATGCAGGATTGGTTATCCAAAAGATAATGCAAAAAGTATTTTTTCCAAGTATCTTTCAACCGATATCGTTTGACAAAGATGTCATCTGCCCACCCCATTTATTGACATGTGCGTGGCATCTCGAGGTAACACGGCCCAATTAAAACATACATTATTCCGCAAACTGCACATTGCAGGATTTACCGCAACCCGCCCCCCCCCCCCTCCTTCTAGGAGGATAACTAAGGTTACGTCTAAATCTAAAGCCCAGCAAACACTATTCGCAGTCCTCTGCTAATTTTTTTCTGAAACTTATACAAGTTGTTCTACGGCTATGTGAACGAGACCAGTTATTATTAAAACATTATTTAGTACTTCGAACTCCGAACTATTCGTTTGTTTGCTGTAGTATGCAAAATATGCATAATTTTCAATTATGCAGGGCCACAAACCAACGCAGAACGTCCACAGCCTTTCTGTGGTTGACGTTTGCAGCTACTAGCACAACGAAAATTTAAAACTCACTACTACTTATGCAATGGACATCACATAAACTGTGTAATCTAGAGATTCATTCGTACAAGTATAATTATATTTATAAGTGCGCGCGCGCCTGCCTGTGTGCGATAATGTCCCTCATCTGACTTGGGTGGCGAAGTTGTGTTAATAGCTGTTCACGATAAAATGAGCACTTTTGAGACCTAGTTACTTTTTTTTACTTCCAGCCTTTTTTATCTTTTAATCACGTTTATAAATAAATATTGCCATGAAAGTAATAAACACAGTGGGTATATTCCATCGCACTCGAAGGTTAACATCTAAGACTAAAATTATATATATTTATTGAATATTATTCCAAATGAGATGGCATTCAGAAGTGCTCAGTTTACCGTGAACAGCCTACATACTTAATGACACTACAATTTATTATATCGATATACAGTATGTAACACTGACAGAAAGTGCTATGTAACAGTACTCAGTTGTATATTTATGTAATTCAGCTACACGCTGCAGTTTCAAACTAGGAACGGGAAGGGTCCACAAAAGGAACAGGGGTGGATGGGGGTGGGGTCGTCACAGGGGATAAACCCCCAAAATCTCCCCCTCCCCCCAAAAAAAAACCTCGCACTTACATGGAACTGTTCTGTGAATGTTTTAAAGCTAAAATGATGTAGTATTATAATTGTTTAAAAAACTGATTTCATTTGATTAATTTAATATTGTTTCATAAAAGTATAATGAAACAGTGCTCCCCTCCCATGTCAAGACTTGAAAGTCTAGACCTTAACCTGCTCAATGGGAAAGTGCAAACCTCCCCCCCCCCCCCCCCCCAATCTACACCAAACGGAAAATATAGATCCGCTCGTGACTAGGGCCGTGGTTACACGAGTACTGTTAAACACATTCAGCTAAATACACTCGGTAGCCATGTCTGAACAAGATTAAAAACAGAACGTGTTTTCGCGGTTACACACTCAAAGCAGAATGAAATCAATGGAAATTCTAACCTCAACAAACATGGTACTTAAAATGTATGATATTTAATTATAATATCCTCCAACATTTATCAATATTGATATTTTTAATTGTTATGAAACCTACACTTTTACTGTAATGGCATAATGGCTGGGTATTAATACATTAAACCTTAAAACTTAAGTTAATTTCACATGTACAGGAATTCTCGCCAAATACAGCAATATTTATTGCACTGCTTGTTTACTTCGAAGCAGCCAATAGGAGCGCAGCAGAGAAGCGAAGTCGTTCGAAACGACTTATGAAAACTGTTCACTTTGAAGGAGAAATAATTGCGATCGGAACTCGTTCGAAGGTAACGTAACCTCTTCAATAACTGAACTTGTTTAAGTGAAGTAGTTCTGCATTCCGTGCAACCGCGGCCTAAGAGTGGGTATAGTTGGTTCGACATAATTCTCGCTCGCTGCACTACGCTGAGTTGTCCGCCACTGACCATGTTTTGAGCTACGAGCGGAGTTTGTTGTGGTGCGGAGAACCGAGGACAATGTGTCAATAGGCTAATCATGGCGGACGCCGGGCCAGTGGAGCGGCGTGGTGTCAAGGTCGCGAGACGCCATCATTCCGGCTCATGCCCGGCGAGGTGGTGACGTCACCCCGTGACGCGCTTGTCCTCCGTGGACCGGCACTGCTATTCTTGTCATTGCCAAGGTCATTTCGCGGCCGCAGATACGACGCAGCGAGTGCGCCAGTCCGTGCAACCTCGCAGTGTTGCCACTTTCCATAAGTTAAAGGCTGTCCACGATAAAGTGAGCACTTTAGAAATTAACATTATAGGCAATTCTCGGTAAAGTGAGCACTTTTGAAAGCCCTCTCCTTTGGAACAAAAGTCAACGAATATATTTAATTTTAGCTTGAGACGTTAACTTCACAGTTTGGTGGATTATATGTATTGTGTTTATTACTTACATGGCAATATTTATTTCAAAAGTTGTCTAAAGAATAAAAAATGGCCGAAATAAAAAAGTAAGTGGGGCTTCAAAAGTGCTCACTTTACCGTGAACTACCTATAGAAAGAAGTCACTGCCCCCTGCACGCACATATTTTAATGGGCACTCTGAGCAGTAAAATTGGTAACGATGGATGGAAAGTAGTTCAATTTCTTAACGTCGAATATAAAGTGTTAGGTAACCATTTATAATAACCTAAAATGAGATATTTCGATGTTTTTTTTTTTTTTTTTTTTTCAGTGCATCGAAGTGTGAAAATGAGCAGATTTGTAAAGTATTTACTTTCTTAATAATTTCACAGTTTCATCTGGACGACGCATGACTAAAGTGATGAGGTCCATGACAATGTTAATTCTACATAAGGCGGAAGAATACACAACGTGTATACAACTAGATCTTAAACAGGGCTTTCAAAAGTGCTCACTCTACCGTGAACAGCCTATACACAGCTGTAAACCCACGAGAAACAAAAATTCCTCCCAAATCGATTTCCTAGTTCCGCCTGCACCAGACATAAGCAAAAGTCTCATATAAAAATTTGTGTATACAGAGCACATTTTCAGCAATAAGATGTGCTGTAACTGTCAAGTTTCGTATGCTTGTTGGATCATTCGAGCAATCCTTATTTGCGAAATCATCTTTTCGTGACCGAAGTACGTAGCTAGGGCGTTATAACTTCGGTCTGCGCTGTTAGGCTTCGAATCCAATTTAAGCAACGATATGGGTACCGAATGGTTTTACGTAACGTAAAACGTACTTTCATTTAAATAAAAACTTGTCAATGCCTAGCTTTTGCGTGTTACGTGACTCTGTGCTCTCTTATTTACGTTGCCAAAGTTGTGTTATCATTGCTTCTCACTGTTGTATTTCTAAGTTTTACCATGACGTCCTTTTGTCTTGGAATTGAAGCAGAAAGAATAACGGAAATTATGATATCCTGAACTATGTAATGAACGAAATCTAAAATGTAATAATAATGTATGTGGTTGTAACGACCTCATCCACAGACGTCACCAAACTTTATATCACGTTTTCCTTGCTAACAAGCTTACAGTACACAGCACACACAAACGTGTGAAAAATACTTTTTTTTTTTTTTTTTTTTACTATCCCATCCTAATTTATAAAGTATGAAAATTCACGACTTCGCTCCCTTTACGTTTCTCGAATATTTTTCTGTCTGCGGGCTAAATCGAATTGCAGTTTGTTATTCACTGTTTCAATATTGATTCGGCTTATGTTGACTTACCACTGCAAAGTGTAACTAAATTTCAGCCAAACTTTATATAAAATTCGAAGCTAAATTACCGAAAGACACGGGGCACCAGGAATGGATTATGGGTCCTATGTACCGGAACGTTTTGTGTGAAATCGTTGTTTGCACGTAAACCCGTATCCCTGTAAATAAAAGTTCTGCAAATATGACTTGTCAGAAAAAAAAATCTATGGCTCTATTGTTTTACTTTTATCATAAATGTATTCTTGGAGAAAAAAATCGTGAAAATGGTCAAATATAGCATTTTTAAAACTTGCCTATGCATTTTCCTTAAGCGGCAAGAGAAAAGTACAAAGATACAGACGTAGTTTAATCTGTGGGCTTTCATTACGTGTAATGAAACCCCTATGTTACAGATCTAATTTGCAGAGTACAGCGTTACGACGGAAATACTGCGCTTCTTGACCTTGAACGCGCTGCTACCTAGTCGCGTGGGGCGCCCGCCCAACTGTGGGGCCGTCATGTTCGTATGTCGAAACCCCAATACGTTTACCTACGAAAATAAAACATGCCCCAGACGAGAACGGAATGCTACTTTGACGATATAACGCATGCTATAAACATAATTTTGGAGCCATTTGACATCGTCAGAAACTGCTTTTTGAGGCTGCTGTAAGACAAGGGCGAAACTACTGTAAGAGCTTGTATTGCACCTTGCTGCATACATTCAACATATAAAATGACAGAGTAAAGTACCTTACACAATTTAAAACATTTCACTTTACGATTTGACTTTACGTTTGCTTTCCAACACGTTTTTTTTTACTATGGAGCTTGACACAATGGAACTGTCAAAAGTAAAGTCAAGCACTCTTGACTTTACGATTTCGAAAAATTGAAATTTAAAGTCAAAGTCAAGCAGTCATTTTGCCGAGAATACAATGGAGGTTATGTGAAAGTGATATTTTATTGTAGGGTGATTTTCATTTCGGTATATCAAACCAAGCTCGTCTAAATTAAAAATATGACAAATGAGTATAATGCGAAGAAAAAATATTTGAATTAATATTTGTTAATAAATTAAACATATAAGTATTTGTTATGAAATGAACTTGTAATATAATGTAGCCTATTTCAAATATATATATATATATATATATATATATATATATATATATATATATATATATATATATATATATATATATATATATATATATATATATAATATATATATATATATATATATATATATATATATATATATATATATATATATATATATATATATATATATATATATATATATACACGTAAAATGCATTCCTACATAGCAAAATACACAATTTTACAAAGCTTTCAGAACCGATTTACAATTGTCTCAACTTTGACTTTGCAGTTGTATTGTGTATTGGTGGTTTCGTCAAAGGAAAATTAATATAAAGTCAAATGCTAAAGTTTTCTATTGTGTAAGGGCCTTAACCCGCAGGTACACGCAGTACGACGACGACGAGAGAGCGCTGGTCCAGCAGCCTCGCTTCGCGCGTATCAGCGATGGCGCACTTGTGTGCTGCAGTGTCGCTGTCGCCTTTATCGATCCCGCGGTTCTGAGCACAAGATGTGAGCATACAGTATATAGCTGCAGCCAGGCGATAACATTTACTATGTCACCTTGCAATACATAAGAACAGTTATTGCAATCATAGTTTATTTACTATGAAGTAAATAAATAAGCGCTTTTGAAGATGGTAATCGTTTACATCTCCGCAGAAGCTCAGAAATTATATTTTACCCCAATGTTTTACTAAACGTTATGCCAATAATTAATTTCTGACACATACATACACTGCTGTTTGTTTGGACATGTATATGTATTTGTATTAAATTTAAAAGGGCAGTAAAGAAATATTTTTTTATTTTTATATTAAAAAATTGCCTGCATTCAAACTTCTGAATATCTGAAAATAATTCAATGTTGCATAATCTGCTTTCAAAATTGCTATCACAAAATCGTTGTAAGAGTGAGAGAGAGTTATAAAAGGGCGATTTGAAATAAGTTGTAGTTTACGGCAGGAGCGCCAGAACACATCTTCGCATGAAGCATAAATGTATTGATCCGTCCCTGCATGGCAGCAGTTTTCATCAAACTAAAGTGTTTATTTCACTGCACGCGGTCCCGTTGGCCTGCATATCTTCATCTAAACTATATTACGAGGTGTCATTCTTATCTGTCAACTTATGTTCCTTTCACAGCTCTTCCGGTATACTCCGGTATCATACTGTTAGCAGGAGGCTGTGGGGGCAAGTGTTTTCCTATGTAGAGACTTTGTTTGGAGGGACGGTTGCATCCGAGAGTATTCATCTAACTGCAGCGCTAATTATTGCACAAACTTTTGTCTTCACGACACAAATAAAATTTTAATGAGTTGTATCCTCGAATAATTGCTTCAACTATTTAGAGACAACTACGACCAGAAGTGCAAAATGTTTACAGTGAACTTATTAAACCAGCTCTTCCTACGAAAAGGACAAAACCCCGCACTCGCGAGCACCGCGATGACTTCCGTGCTGCCATGTTGACGCTGTGGACCGAGGTTTGCGGCCTGCCTGAAGCTGGTTTCCGCGTCTGTAAACGAGGGGCGCAGGAGCGAGCGATAAGGACGTCACTGCCTCGCGTATCAAGTGCGCGATCGCCACTAAGCGCAAGGCTCCTAAGTACGGTACTTGCCGCGTTCTCGTCGCACTGCGTGTACCGGCGGCGATCATATTATTTAATTGGTGGGTAGTATGCAGGAAAGTTCAATGCAGAGTCCTTGAGTAGTTTTGTATGTATCTGACGTGTATACTTCTAGATACGACGCTTTGAAAAAAAACCGTTTTTAGCCATTTTGGAGTGCTGTGAAATGGTGTTTATAATGTGCATGACGTTTTAAAAGTACTCAACAGCTCTCGTCTAAAGTGTGTTCGTTTCGTAGATCAGCGCGTTGGACGCAGGTTTAATAGTTTCGCAGAAATAAACGTGAATTGCTAACACTCCATAACGCAGTTCAAACGTGATCTAAATCTTGTACAGTCGCACAGGAAGTGAACTTACGATTTACACTACACGCAGCAGAAAACATAACGCACGTCCCTCGATGGTGGTGGACATAATTCCTTGTTTAGACTGTACTCCGTAGTCGAATAAGCAATTGCTGCCAGCAACATCAAACGTACACAATACGTATAACTTTGACACAAACTGACCGAGAAAGAAAATAATAATTCGTGACCTAGGCTGTCTGTTTTGATTGTCTTCGAAGGCTGATGAGGAGATGGCTCAGTACTTAACACACCTTGCCGTATTAGAACATTCATTTTCAAAGTGCCCCCCCCCCCCCCCCCAAGGGAGGCGTGACGACATTCTAAGGGGGGAGCTGGTTCCGAGTTGTTCGCTTGTAGGCTACAGTTACTAAATAGAATTCAAACTTTTTTAATCGGAATGTAGTGATAATAGGCTAAAATTTATATATTAGCGAGGATCTTTTCCATGTTGGAAAAAACTCGCTTCCAGAAACCCTTCAAGAGCAGGTGTTAGAAAAAAAATTATTCTGCTGCGAAAAACGATTTTGAGAAGATTGACGAAACATTGTTTTGGGTCAAGTACTTCAAAGTTTATCTCGACGTAGCAGAGCAAGTGCTGCGGTTGTATTTACCTTTTTCAAGCTTCCTATTTGTGTGAAAGGGCGTTTTCAGCAGTAGTAGCAATAAAAACGAAGTATAGAATCAAACTCGATATTGCCAGTGATTTACGTTGTACTATTTCTTGTATTCAACCAAACATTGGGAATCTCGTTAAAAATATGCAAGCTCATCCGTCTCATTGATTGATTTGTTCACCACCATTTGTGTTAAATAATCATTAAAATTTAATGCTTAAATAAAACTTTTCAGACTTTTGTTAGTTTTTGTTTTATAATAATGAAGTTGCGACACGGGGGGCGTAGTTATTTATTTTTCTTTGCAGAAGGGAGGAGTGATAAACTAAAGTTTGAGAACCCCTGCATTGGAATAAGTTAGATTTCCGGTAAACTTAAACCATTGTTAACACCTCGCCACCGGGACGCTATTGGGCATGTTGCCTGGCGCCATAACACAGAATATTCAAGAATACAGAGGCTAAACAGCCGCTTGTACCACACGCGAACTCCAGCAGCACACACCAGCAAAGTTGCGTCACCTGCCAGTATCATGGCGCAAAGGCATTCACCAATCAGCGCCTGGTGGCAAACTTACCAGGAGACAGTCCACCAATTGGGAGTATTTCGCAGCACCCAATAGCCAATCAGACAAAAGATAAACTTTCAGAGCCTCGCGTAGCCAACCAATGAATGGGTACGCCAACATCAAAGGAACCATTTTACTTTTGTGCAGGTATACTTATCTACATTTATCCTAGGAATAGGGTGTTAGATTTCCCATTCTGACTGCGTCTATCACTACCTCCACCCATAACCTCTCGAAAAACTGAATGTGAAAAGTACGTATCTGTAGCTAAACAACTCTCTACAGCACGTCTGTGTAGACTAGCTCTAAAAGGGAAACAAGCAAATGTCAAGCAGCTACTGTAATGATGGCTGTATTTGGCTGTGCAGCCGTTAGCGGTAACTTGTACGAGGTCACGGCTGACCTCTCCGCAACAAAGGTCTGGCTGGTACTGTGACCCTCTTACGTGTCAGGCTGCACACGTCCACCTTCGTGCTCTCGGCCTGTCTGTCGCGTGGCCCATTGTCTAGCGACACACGCCACGCACGCACTGACGCTTACACTACACATTATGTACGTATGTTAACCAACCGCACTGGCGTATTTAAGACGGAGGCACAAGGCGCACGTGCCCCAACACAGTCACAATCTTCAAAATAGTAGTTCCAATTCCACATCAAAACAAGGGAAAAATTAAACAACACTAATTTGCAAAAAAAAAAAAATGTCACCATTAACGAATCGTAAGAGTACAACGAAGGTTGCCACGCAGTATCGACATTGCTCGGCATGTGTCCTATTTGCGTTTAATGCGGTTTGCTTGCGTGGATGTGCAACTAGGGGACATACATGTCCCTCCATCATTCATAGCTGCAAGACACCGAATAAGGCATGTAGTGTGAGCCACAGAGCCAAGTTCAGTGAACACGCAACATGCCCCGATGGCGCATCCGACAAGTCTTTGCCCAGCCGGATGAGTTTGAAAAAGGCCGCATCGTCGGCCTCCGAGAGGCAGGTTGGACGTTTCAGCGCATTGCCCGCCAATTGAACAGTTTTGTCTGCACTGGGAATCGGTTTTGAACGCAGTGGGAACAGGAAGGTACACACACCCGTCGAGAAGGTTCGGGTCGACCAGGAAATTCTGCAACCATGTACGCTCCTCTTCCTGGTGCAGCTTGACAACCCTATTTTCCAGCAAGATATTGCCCGGCCCCACACAACACGGGTATCTCTGACTGCTTTCGTGATTTCAACATGCTTCCTTGGCCAGTACGGTCCCCAGACCTCTCGCCCATCAAGAACGTTCGGGATCAGATTGGACGGCAACTTTGGCCAGCGGTAACTGGATCTTCTACAGGAGAACATCCGACGTCCGTATGCATTTATGCCCAACCGCATCGCCGCCTGTGTCCGTGCAACGGGTGGTCCAATACTAAATGCATCCTGCAAGTGTTGGTCTCCTGCAATACATGCTTGGTGTGGTACAGTATTTTAATATTTTCTGTATACACACTGCCATGTCCTCTGCCTGTACCCGCCTTCATGGTAATCAATTTTTTTTTTTTTGCAAATGAGTGTATGAGTAAACTTTACGATAGTATATATATACTAGTCAACTTTCCGATTATATATACTATGTTAATCACGCATAAATTTTTCTCATAAACTGATAAAAAGTTTTGCATTAATACGAATTCCTCCAGCGAGTTATGACTAAAGACCTGCAAATTTCGCGTTATTATTTGGGGGCACGTTAAACTCAAAACACGTGTACCTTTTGAATACGTTTGTCATTGGATCGCACTTTATTTGACACGCCCTTGGTAACTCCGCGCCAATAAATGAACACTTCATAATTGTGTGCTCCAACCACACGCAGTTTACTCAGAAAGGGAGTTACTTCACATTTACGCAGGAGCCAATTAATAAACGACGTCCGCTCAAGTATATACAGTAGGTAATGTGAAGTTTATAGCCTTATCCCAAAAAAATAACGCGAATTTTGCATGTCCCTAGTTATGACTAAACCACTGATCAACTTAAAAATTATAATTATAACTTCTGTTTGACCTAACTGTATAGTTAACTGTTAGTTTATTCTAGGAACGAATACGAACCTACATAATATAAAGTATTTGGGTCTTTGTTCGCCAAGAAAACAAACAAGTCGCAATACATCACTGAAAAAAGATGAATTTTCATTGAACCCTATCTCGAACAATCGTGAGACAATCCTTGTCGTTGGAAACCTCACGATGACGCTTAGAAACGTTTTCAGCGTTGAAGGAAAAAAATTAGAAAGTAACTACTGCGATCCTGTGTTCAGTCCGAGCATATTAAGTGGGAAGAATATTTTCCTTATTTTTACGCGAGTAAAAAGATTTACAAAATTGAGTGTTCTTAATACTATTTTATCACCAGAAAAGTGAAAACTTTATGGAATGAACAGGAAAAAGTATAATTTCCTATGACTCACCGGCAACTATTCGCACAGCTAATACGTTTCCTGCACAACACTTCAGTCGCAGTTGCCCATATAGATGACCGAAGATCACTATAGGTATTGTTCTACATACAGAGGTTGCTAAGTTTGGTTGCTTTTTCACGGGCAATTGCTAATTTGTTTTTTGTTTCGTCGAGAGAGATGTAGGGCCTTGGCAAAATGCAAGTAAATGAACAACTACAGATACTACGTTCACAGTTTACTTCTTTTTTTTTTTTCATTAGAAAGAAAGTGCGATAGAATTTTTTTTGCAGAATAACCGCGTATATTTTACCTACCAGCGCACTCGGAACCACCAGCCGGGAAAAGTTACCTTTCACCTCACACAGCAGAGAAAGTGTTTTTGTGTATGAAACAACAAACACTTCTTTGCAGACCACTTGCCATTCCAAGAAATTTACTTGCAACTGCGAAATTTCTTCTCCCATGTAAAACTCGTTGCTCACCTAGTTCACACGAATATATGTATATCAAGCCAGATTTTGAATTGGTATGTGACGGTATGTGACGTTGAAACGTTACAAACTACTTACATAAAAAAAAATAAAAATAAAAAAAAATTGAAATTCTTACTTTTTTTTTTTTTTGTGGTTTTCGCAAATTCGCGTGTAACCCTGGACAAATACGCATGGAACACCGGTTCCAGATAATTATATTTGTAGGAATCAGCCCTGCTTGGGAGAGAAAGCGTGTGGTCAGAAACACCTTTTAAAAATAAGCCCAACGATTCTTCGAGAAGTCTTTAAACAATTCTGTACTAGCCGTGTGGCTAAATGCGCGAATCGGATTGAACGGACGTGTCTTACTGGAAGCAGAAAGGAGGCTGTTGGTAGAAGGGGGGCAGGTGTATTTTTACAGCGGTTTGGCGGTCGGGAACAGGCGCGGCGCTGCGCGACTCGACGGGCCACAGGCTGAGCACAGCCAGAGCCAAGGTTGTGTATGGCGAACACGTGTGCTATATACAACCTCCTTCCTCCTTGTGCACAGCGGGGGTACACGAGGCACATCGTGGTCGCTTTAGCGCTTCCACGACAACTTTAAAAGACCCAAGCGCCTCCATTCCGTCAACTAATAGCGTATGCAGTTTGTTTTGTTTGTTCTTTAAGGTCCTATGATTAGGACCATCTGTTCTTCGCGAAAAGATTTCAGGGCTACTTCAACTCCAAAACACTAGAGCGCCGATCCACTTTCGTGATTGGATGATTTTAAAGTGTCTGCCCGCGAATCACGAACACACGCGGGGTTACGTAATTCTGATTGGGCCGGTTAGGAAGAAACTGTTTCCCGACGACATGTGGCCAATAACCGAGGGAAAACTGCACGTATGTCTTCGGACATTGAAGTCTATCCTTCGCGTAAATATTTTCGCGAGAAACAGGTGGCTCTGCCGATGATTAATACTACTTGACAGGATAGGATTTGAGGGAGCAGTCCTTAGCTTTCCTGGAGGTGAAGCAAGATCAACACTGGACAGCCTCGAAATGCAACGTGGGAGGAGAAGGGAGACCCCTAGGAAAGCTGCCAGACGACGACAACGTCCAGCACGTTTATAAATCGATTAATTCGATAGTGACCCCGCCGGGAATCGTAGCAAGAAGCCGGTGCGCTAATCGCGTGACCATTGCAATCGCCGTAACAGCATAAGTACACACCAAAATTTCCAAAATGCTAGTAGATATACCAACTGTATTCTCGGACAGGCACGGTTATTGGGTTTCAGATTAACTGTGCTCTATTACTTCATTTGGATGGTAGCCATTTTGATGTTTGTTGGCATTGGACATTTTTTCCCTCATCTTAAAGCTCAAAAAGAATACGGAAAAAATTTATAGAAAATACACTAATTATTTTGAAAATGTACAGAAGTAATATTTATATTTAGTAAAGGGAACAAATTGAGATTACTGGATCCAACACTGAAGTGGAGCAATTACAGAGGAAACTTGTGATGGCTGATCTCAACAACAATACCAGGCGCTATATAACATAATATTCACATTCACTTAATTTATCTACCATTACACAAACTGCCATATATTTTCACAAAATTTTGCTGCATTTTGCACCAAAAACATTACAAAATATGCATCATAGGGAAGTGCACAAGGGAGTGCAGTTGCTCCCCCTTATGTGAAGAAGTATTTTATACAAGGGTAACAATATGTTTAAGAATGGTCAGTTCCTACCATCTTGGATTTATCAATTTCTCGATGAAAGTTTAATTTTAAGTGTTTGATAGGAGTTTTTACATGACACCACAGATAGTTTCTTGAAATTTATCAAATTATTTCAGATATGTTGCCTTTACTTATTTCTGGCTAGTGACTTCTGGTAAAAAATAAGTCATTTGCATTGTGGATAGTTACAGAAATGTGACTAGCAACAGTAGTCATGCAATAACAATTTTTAAAAAATGTGCGAAGTAATGCCCTTTGCCTTCTTCAGTCTCTAAAACAAAATCCAAAATCTATGACAAAGACTGTGGTAAAAATCCCATAAATCCAAGAAGGCAGGGACTGATCCTCCCTCAAAAACAATATTCTGAATGCCAAAGTTTCATTTTTTTTCTATGGAAAGGGAACGGATTTAAATAACCCCCTTTAATTCACTGAATACAAATTTATTTAACCATTGTTATAAAATGTCGCATTAATACTCATAAATTTTTTTACTGATGTACCTACCTCCACGCAGGCAACCTATTGAGGCTGTTTTACAAACCAATATTTTTTCATCTCTGTATGCTAATAAAAAATAAATAGGTAGGTATTTGAAAATTAATTTTAAATGTACACCACTGACACCAATTTTGTTTAGAAATAATGTCATACAGGTATGACAGGCAACTTAAACACCATAATATAATGATTACACTCTGTGGTCATCCACAATCATATAATCATCTACCAAACCACATCTATAGCATTTGCACAAATTCATATTTGCAAACTTGTGTGTTTATTTGTGCATTTGCAACAATTACAACAATTTTTTTTCTGATTTTCTAGAAAACATTGCATTTTTTGGAAAAGATAAAATCAATACAACATATTAATAATATATTAGGAGAACTTAATAACACATCTGATGGTGGAACATACACAAAATTGTAGCTCCAATAAGTAAGACATAAAATAGGCACTTCTTTTTTCTGTTTAAATAAATGTATGTAGGTTTAAGAATGATGAAAAACTTCTCAAAACATTTTTGTACAGAAGGATAAACAAAAGCTCCAGGAAAAATTCTAAACTGCCTCCACATTAATAGTTAGCAGTCAATGGTCAGTATATACAGACATTGTTGGCCTGGGGAACATAATGGTATAAATCTTTGAAAGGAATATTCGCTAACTCCAATAGTATATCAATATGATTTAATGATTATCAACTAATGTGGTGATAGGAAACAAAGAAAATCATATACAGGCTGTTTCTCAATTTGACCAACAAACTTCATGAGGTGATTCCTTATGCAAAAATAATTGGAAAACATACAGGACATGTATTACCTAAACTGAATCTTATGGGAGTTATAAGTCCTTGAAAAGTGAGATTTTGAATTGTATTTTTGCAATACAGTATATCAGAAATAAAGTGAAATGAAATTACAATTCTCCGATTATTGGTCTATGTTAAAGGGATCTTCAACTTAAAAACAAACTCACATTAAAACCTTTCCCTGTACAGGAAATAACAGGGGTGGCCACCCTCTTTTTCCTGGAAACTCTTTTACAGTCAGGAATTTCGAACTTTTGATGATGAATTATTGAGCAGCATGGCCCAAGTAACAAAATTTGTCCTCTTGTCGTAATTGCCTAGGACCCACCATTTACGTGTAAAATGCACACAAAAATTCATCTGCAGCAATTCAGTGACAGTTTGTATGTATTCCTTGTATTGTATGAATAATGTGTTATGTGACTGGGAACGTTATCCTTAGAGCAAACCTGTATTAATGCCTACCCCCCCCCCCCCCCCTCACGTAATGGAGATAACAGGGGTGGCCACCCTCTTGTTGCATACAATGTTTTTACCATCAAGATTGTGAATGTGTGATGCTTGTGTATTGAGCAGCAACACCTATATAACAGAAATGGTCCTCTTGTTGCAACAACCTAGGATCCACCGTTTTCAAGATATCGGAAGGCAAAAGTGATGGGGTGCATGATAATGCCTACTAGGTAGGCAGTACCTTAACCAGGTACTTGTACAAAGATAATGGAGAAAAAAACCTTTCTGAAAACACTGGTTTTCAAGACATAGTACTGCACTTAAAATTGCAAGTATTTCCACAGTAGGTAGACGAAACTATAAGAAAAAAAGAGAACTTCTTGGAGACAACTAAACAAGCACAGTACCTACTACAGTAATTTAATCTCTGATAATTTGACTCCATATTAATCTGACCATGACGCATGTAAGTACATAATAAACAAGGCCAATATCTGTTTAGTGCTATAGTTCTGTTCAAGGCTGTGCCAACCCATGAAATACTACACAGCTGTACATACATCAATTGTTTATATTTACCATGAAATCAATTAGCACATGACACTTGGTCAATACGGTTTAATGTTTCACTTAACTAGTGTTACTGTTAAAAACAGTGAACTGTGACAAGGTGCACAATATTTTTTAGTGTATTGCACTCGTTCTAGCCAAACATTAATATTGTATAATCTCTCTGGAGAAGTATAGGATGTTTAGAAGACTAGGCAAAGATGAGTCCTAACGAAAATTGCAGTCAAATTATGTGTGGGTGTTACAACCATTATGGAGAGTTGGAAGAGTTGTAATACGATGAAAATGGTAGGGGGAGAAGGTGTCAAAAGTCACAGAACTATGAAATAACTAAACTGGGCTGTTGGATGGATAATGCTTCAAGCAAGGGTATAGTAGGATTAATATTTTTTCCAATGGAGGTTCACCAATTAGCAAGTGGAGACCTCACTGGCATGGTTTTTATTCCAGATTTATTTTTAAAGAAATTTGAAAGGAAATGGGATACGATTCTATTGATTCCCAAAGATCATTTACATCAGATTGTTGGTAATTTCATTACCATCTAGAGATAGCATTAGGGAGTAATTAATAACTTATTGCTACTGATTGTACATTATGAACTTTAAAAGCTCTTATATTATTATTGGCAGTTTATAAATTGGCTTGCAAAACATTATCAAAAAATTAAGAAAAAACAACTTAAGTTCAAATAACTTTTTCTTTTTTGAATTTGAACATTTTAAAACACTAGTCAAACATTCCATTATTATTGCAAAATCAAATTTAAGGGACACACTAATATGGCTTATACACCTATGACTTCAAGGATTTGGTTTACCTAGAAAAAAAGAAAAAGGTACACTATTGTCTGGTTCCATTAAAAAAAAAAAAAAACTTATTTTCCATAAAAATTAAAGGAAGAAGAACATAATAAATTCACAGCACGTGAAGAAAGGATTCGCTGCTGTAAAAAGCATCATGGGATTTAAAACAGTGTGAGTTCAGGTGACAAAATGTAAGCTGTTGATACAGCTTCAAGTTTGAAAAAATTGTAAGGAAAATTACTTATCCTATTGTATTTATAACACTGATGAAACTGGCTTCACTTGCAAGATACTGTACTTCCTACAAAAAATTCTTGCAGAAAACCAAATGAGTAAGTAAAACAGGAAACTTGCCATAGACCTACTGCTGCTATGCTAATGATAGTGGCAAATGCAGTTTTTTGAAATAGGAAAATCTATAAAAACCAAGGGTATTCAAGATTTTAAATCTGTCATAACTTCTGATCTATTATCTCAGTCAAATATCAGCTTCAATAGATAGCAGCACTCTTAATTGTTGTTCTACGATGATTTAGTGTTTGCAGAATAAAAACCACTTTAAGGTAAAAAACTTCCTTTACGTACGTACCTTTTAACTGTTAGATAATGTGCCACTGCATCAATTTAAGTGCAAGAACTATAAAAAGGGGGAAATAACAGCTGCATTTACTTCCACCTAACATCACTTCCCTCATCCAACCAATGAATCAAGTTGTAATTAAATGGTTCAAGACTCATGCAATCTATATGACTACTGAAGAGTGGGACAAAATGAATCCTGCACCAATAAAAGTTTCTGTCATAAACTTTGGCTGGCAATGGCAGTTTAAAAATACATATAAACTTGCGAATAAAAGTCATAATTAGGAGACACCAGCAATCATCAAATAACTGTACACATTATAAGCAGATATTAAACCAATATGAATAAGTGGCTTACTGGAGAGATGACAATGACTGTATAATGAATGAAGAGTAAGATGATCAGATTGTTGCAGCCGTTACCAAGAGTGCAGATGATGGTAAAGAAGAAAATGATGAAGGACGAACACTATGAATCTCCTAGCCAAATAGTTTAAATAGGTGATACGCCGGTTTTCAATGTAGCTCTTCAGTACATTGAAAGACAACTTCTGCCACCTCTATCAATATTTTGTTATCTGTTAGGAAAAGCAAACATTATCAAATTATTTTTATAATTAAAATGTTTAAGGTATGGGTTTAATGTTGTATTGAATTACATAAATTTTTTTATTAGTTTTAGACATAATTTCAAACTATTTTGAATGGAAATACTATGTACTGGACTACTGTAATTTGGTACAAACCATAGTATTATTAATAGTTTTCACTAAATATCAAGAGCACATCTTTTTACATTGCAAAAATTATTTTATTCCTATGAAAATTTAACTTTTTTGGAATTTTAATCATGCTCCCAGTCTAACAGGTGGAGGAAAATCAAGGTTCTACTGTGCGTACCTAATACCAGGCATAATGCAAAAGTGCATAACTGCATTTCTTGTTAATTATATGTAATGTTGGCTTCTGAATAATGACAATTCTTACTCTTCTGTTAGTATATAAAGACACAAACAGTCTGATTATGGACTTCAATACAAAAGGTATTGGTATTGCAGTGAGTAAGGTGATCTAGGTGTCCATGTTTGACTATTATACTCAGTATGACAAAAATATTAGAAATTGCCTACTAGTCTATGAAAATACTTTACACAGTGAAACTGCATGAAATAATATCTGAGCAAGTTGTCAATAATACAGCAGGCCTATCTGATGGGGATACAATGATACTGAGGGCACTTCAAATATATCTGCTCATGTCTTTAAATCAGGTTTCTAGGCCGGAAAATTAAATACGGAACATTTACCAAATGACATAAAAGTACTAAAATAATATTTTAAAACAAAATTCATATCGCATTCAACTCAAAATTTAGTACACACCATTTCTGGTATGTCATAGTACATTATTTTTAATACTGCAATCCAACTGTGCTATGTTGTAAAACATTATTTACATTGTCCAAATGAACATGTTCAAATTTAATTTAAAAAAATTGCAGTACACAAATGTTTTGATTGAATGCGTCCTTAACATTTTTTTAAATTTTGACAGATGACTGAAATAAGGACAGCTTTAGAGACATGTGGTATCCAGCAAATTACCTCATCATCACATTTACCATTCTATTATAAGAATTCCTCCATGTGTTCCCATTACGCTGATGCCAATTCTAATTCTAGACATCGTGAGCCATCCATCCTCTCCCAACACCCAAACACACTAACCATCACCACACACGTAACTATTTTTGGTGAAGTGTGATACATAGATTCTATAGACAATATCAGGCAAATTCATACTTTTCTGACAATCCAAAGTGCACAAATATACACAATAGGAGGGTATTTTTGCTAATAAAATTTTATTTTGTCTTACGGTTTTATTGCTATTCACCACATAATCTTGTCACTATCTATTGGTCAGCTTAATACTTTAACAACAAATCTTCTAACCAGCCTAAAAGTAATAAAGAAAAAGAAATGAAAGCAATTTTTTTTCTGATATAACTTAAGAAAAATTAATTGGACCAGCTTATCAGATTTCTACTACCAATACTTTATACATAGTAATCCACAAGATATTTAGCAGATTCCATCCCTGAGCTTTTACCGAACCCCTAAAGATGTAATGACAGTTATCAGGTTTCGCAGAGTGTACAACAATACGGTTACCTTTATAATCAACTAGGTGCAATCAAAAAGTTTCTGAACTCAGGCTTTTGTGAAGAAACAAATAATAATACAGCAGTCTGCCACCAGATGTCTCTAAGTGACTTTTATACGATTCAGTATGCAAAGCGACACTGGCATAGCTTCATATGATGTGACACAACACTGCTTTGTTTGTGATGAGTTGCAACACTGCCTTACTGCTGAAAATGAACTGTAAATTTGAACAACACCTTGCATCAAATTCTGTCAAAATAAGTAAAAACACTTCAGAAGCTCAGAATTTGCAGGCGTTTGGTGAAGGCGTGTAAAGCAAAACACAAATTTGTGAATGACATGGAAGTTTCAAACATCAAGTATCACTAAAGGACAATCAATATTATGGACAGCAGTTAACAAGCTACACACAGTACAATGTCAAATAAGTTTGCACATTAATTTGGAAGCATTGTAGAAGAACAATTTAAGAAATTGTAAGAACACTTGATGTCAGTTACTGCTCAGTTCAGGAAATACTATCTGACAGTTTGAAAATGTGTTGCTTGCCGCTAAATTTGTACCACACCTTCCAACACAGAAACAAAAGGAGCATCAGATGGATATCTGCCAAGAGCTCAAGAACACCTTAAATGACGACGAGGACATTCTGAAATGTGCAATCAACAGGAATGAAATTTGGGATTATGCGTATGACCTATAAATTAAACAACAGTTATCACAATGGAAATGTCCATAGTCACTATCCCCTAAGAAGATACAGCAGGTAAAGAGCAATATGAAGTCAATGCTAATTATTTTTGTGGTCTTCGAAGGAATTATTTTGAAGGAATTTGTTTCTCAGTGAAAATTGTATAATGTGGATTACTATGTTGGCGAGATTTTGTTACAGCATTTACAGTAGAGTTACAGCATTTTGTAGCGGCCACCAAAGGGGCCCCACACATTTAACCTAAGGTACAACACGGTATAGTGACGAACAAGAGTGAGGCGCTAAGGTTATTTTATCAACAAATCCCCGTGACCCACTGCCACGGATTATATAAGTTGAGCACATTGTGCCCCCCCCCCCCCCCCTCGACATACCAGAGAATTGGATATCATGGCAGAGCTTCGTTAATATTAATGTCTCAAGGCACAAGCGTGCCGCAATATATCGATAGTATCAGAGTAATTAATCCTGTTTTGTACATTGATATATTGTACTTAATTGTCATAATAAAAGTGTTTGTGTTGAGAGAATTCCCCGTTTTATTAGTCTAATTCACTGTCTGGTTACGCACCCCTTGAATGCTTCCCCTTCAACTTGAATTAACGTAGAATATATAGATAATTGCCCCTTAAGGGAAGAACTGAAACAGGAGTGATTAGGCTAACGAAAGGTAGGAGGAAGGGGAGCGCTACAATTTGCACAATCATGTGAGACACTAATGACTGGAATTGTGGACCAGTGAAAATTAAATGATTCACAATGGGTCTGTTTTTAGTCCTTAACAACATGTGCTTAGTTCACCATCCCTCTGCTCTCCTGAACTGGACATCTGCAACTTTTTCCTCTTCCCTTGGATTAAAATTAAACAAAAAATTGTGAAAATTTGCTACGTTTCACAAGATTCAAAAGGAAATGACAACTGTGCTGAAGATGCTGAAAAAGGAGGATTTTTAGAAAATGATCTGGGAATGGCAAGACTGCTGGGTTCATTGATTTAACTATCAGGAGACTATTTCAAAGGAAAGGAAGGCCCATAAGATGTCAAGCCAGTGTGTACCATTTTGTGGGGTTAGGTCTGAAACTTTCTGATTGCACATCGTAACTCTACATTTTTCCAAAATTATTTTGTAATTATAAATACTTAAGTGAGATTTCAACTTCAGTACATAATTATCTTTGCAAATTTTTTATTGTACCTGTTTGAGATGAATAGTTTTTTTAATGAACACCTGTATTAGTCACTTGATGTTTGACTAGATTTGGGTACTGACTGCAACAGTACTGTTGCATAGAGTTACATTTTAACTAATCGCTGCGTCTACTGCACTCACATGTCAACACACACAGTCTCCCATCCTACTGTCCTGTAGCCATCAACAAAATGCTGTATATAATTCAACTGTCATGGCTGCCAACCTCCAATAGTCTCCACCAAGATACAATACCCGAAGACATAACAAGTACATTTGCAATTAATAATTTGCAAAAGAGAGGGTAGTTTTAATTTGATCAAAGTATGGTAACTTTGAATGTAAATTGTTATCAACCTCTATAAAATATATCTTTCCAAATATGAAAACAAACTTGAATCTTTACAGAAGGTTTTGATTTAGTTAAAAGTAATATTTACATAAGTCTGCATTTTGAACAACGTGTTTTATCAAGAGAAGTTGATGATAACTATCATAAATTTGCAAGCATAATGTAGCAATTAAACATCCATGTGTGTGTCTCTATTAATTAGTATTCAACAATTAGGAGTTCTACTGTTTACTTTGCTTTGCTTTAAGATTGTCCAATGCCTATAACTGTGTTTACCTTCATTTTGATTTTAAAAAAAAACCTCTACCATACATTAATATGTATCTACTGAAATTATGGACACTATATTTAAGATGTTTAGTAAAATACAAACATTGTAAAGAGTCAAATATTGTATATGTTAATTTCAACTATTTAACTTGCAAACATCAGTGTCTGCAGTGATATCACCTCTCACTTTTCTTATAACATTTGTGAGTCTGAAACTTTTCAATACTATTTGCAAAAATAAATAATATTTTCATCTGGATAACATAAACTTTTATCATCTGTTATCAGGTTATCAGGTACACTGTACCTGTAACTTGTGTTATATATAAATTTCAACAACTTCAAACTGACTACAGTCTAAAATGCTTTCAATTCCTTTTTTACTCAAAGCTGGGCTGGTCAGAGTCATTTAAAATTTTAGGAAATTACCTTTCAAAATTAATGAGAATGAATGGCTCACCTTACATTATTTCAACATACATGCAATGTATGGATGAAAACATTTCTATGTGTAATGTGACTTCCTGTCGTTAAGGTCACCAATTGTTGTAATACTAATGTTTATGCTAATGCCAAAGTTATGGTAAACCAAGTGGTTGGATTTACATACTATGGTAACAAGATGGAAACTTTAATTAATGCTGTGATTGCAGAAATGTAATGAACTCATTCACCTTTCTTAAAGGCACAAAGTATTGGACTTTTTTTTTTTAAATTAACCCAGCACTCTTTGTTTAAGAAACTGGAAAGCTGCAATGAGTAAAGCTTGTAATGTGTCACCTCATGGGTAGACAATTGTAGTGTTTTTCTTTACGTATACTTGATGTCTGCAGCAAACACTAGCTTGGACTATCTCAGTTAAAGTTTTAGACTTGAAGAAATAAATAAATGAACACTTGAAAGTTTTTTGTTGTCAGGAGTGCCAATAGGAAAAATTAAAAGATTAATTAAATTTCACTGGAGTTTATTGTCTCTTCAAACGAATGACACTCGCAGAAAGAAAAAAGAAATGAAACAAGAGATGAAATGGCAGCGTAGTCACTCGTTGCCCTGCACAAACTCTGCATCACTGGATTTGATGAATGATAAACTTAGACGAACTTGAAACTGTGACGAGAACGTCGCTCTTACCCTATTTATACTGCCTGAATGTTGCATCAAGTAAACATGGTCCAATTGTGGCTTTGCAAAGTGCGGTAATATCTAAAAATAGCTCATGAACTCTGACGTGGGTCTCGAAATCAAAGTATTACATGCACGTAAGTTGTCACATCAGCCAACTGTGACATCAATACAGAGTTTCATCAAATGGTGCAACACAAAAACTACGTGTTTCTTATTAACTCCTTGCCTTGAAAAGTTGCACTGTCATCCTATGAAGACTCTACTACTGATTCAATGACTCAAATAAAATAATAAATTTGGAAAAACTAACATGTACAAAATACTAACAAATTATTACTGCCACAATCGTCTAAATATTAAATGAACTAGTATCCTTTACACAGAATTATGGAAATCAAATAAATAATTCCTGAATATTATCAAATATTGCAATGTTACAAGCTTGCTAATTTGTTCTTAAAATTAAAGTCAATGGAAAGAAAATATGTTGTCTCACTTACTTCTTGTAGTTTTCAGTGAGCTGATCGAGTCTGCTTTTCAGTACTTGGGCAGAGGACTCGGAGAAAGCTGTCAGGTAAGTGAGTACAGTTCCGGACAAGAACAGCACTTCTTCATGCTGAGGTCTGAGACCTTCCACATCACCCACCAGACCCTGCATAAATCAAAGCCAGCAGCCCACGTTACCAATACTGTATCAATGCATGAATGGCAAACATGTATAGACTATGTTTATAGATTTTTTCAATGTACCTATTTTTAAATGTGTCTTATCTTGATAATTTAATATTACAGGTTTAGTTTCGGAAAAAAAAAAAAAAAAAAAAAAAAAGCTCTATTAAAATTGAAACACATTTAAATTTTGAATACATATACTTTGGGTGACATATTATCCAGCCATGCACTCTTTTTTATGAATGAGTATATGTGCCAAGCACGGCATTATAGTGTTGGCAGTATGGATGATTAGCCCTCCTAAATCCCTCAAAAATCCAACAAAGTGAATATTTAATTGTAAGGTATAATACACACAAAGAGATATTATGTGGAATTTTAAGTTTTGAGAAGAAAATCCTACGTAATGGTGCAAAGGCCCAAATCCTTAGTATAAGTCTTATTTGGCTTGGCCAATAGTGGCACCAGACAAATAAAACACAACTTAGCTTACCAGAGCCATTTGTGAATTTTAGCTCTTTGTGAGCTTGTTATTGTCAAGCTGCTGAATCATGTATGTGTACAAATTATGAGCAGTCAACTCCTGATCATGTATGAACCCATAAACTAAAAAGTGCTGGCACCTACTTGAGATAAATTGTTCACAAGTACTGAAATTTTAAGTTGTTTTATAGAGAAGTACTGGAAATAGCTGGTTCTATGGCAGGTCCACAAAGTCATTTACAGTAAAACATGTATCTAATGAGCACAGATTCTTAATTTAAAGAAAGAAAAAAATCTTAATTAAAGGTTATTTAAAAATATGTTCATTAGCAAGCAGCAATAACTTACTAGACGATGTGCCACTACCATCCCTTCATAACTAGCAACAGACTGCCAATAGTAGGGCAAGTTTCATGTCTCACCAGTTCCTCTGTTCCACACCTGCAGTCATTTTAGCCTATTTGTGCGATGTTTGATTTTTATATACATTTCGTGATAGTGCTATTTTAATAACTATTTTTAGCTTTCCTTTTTGGATTTCAACTTTGGATTGCATTTGGAACTATATTAATAATTGATGACCATCATGTGCAATTTCATTGGATTATGAAATTTATTCACAGTTTCAGTCTTCATTACGGACATTAATGAGATGTTAAGCCCATCAAAATATGTCGCCCAGCTTCTCAAGCATAGATAATGAAAAAATTATTGATTTTGCTGTAGAATATTTTATTAATGGAACGGACATAAGTCGATTAAGATCCTCATTTTATTCACTTGGAAATGTTTGAAAAGTTGCAGTCTTCTTACCCACAAACAGAAATAATACCTTATAATTAGAGCTGCGAGTATTTTGCGAATTGATCTGGCTGCAGGTTAGGCTTTACAGTCCTATATACACTCGAGATACTGTCGTTTACTAGTTGCTGTGATCAAGTGAAACCTTTGTACACGGATGTTCCTGCTTCCTGATTATTACTGGTTGTCCAATCACAGTGGCAGGAGAAATAAATAAGTGTTTGAAGTCTACCTCCCCACAGAATTAATTCACAAAATACTTGAGCTCTACTTATAATGCTCACAGAAAATGATTTATACTAATTATGGTCTTAGTTTGCTTTGTGAGTGTAATATGTTCTTAATATTACTACAATTTTTCTGTCAAATCCATTCACATGGTCACAGTATGTTTTCAACATTATCCGTATTGTAATTCAATATCACAAACACTGGAAATTTTAATCTAATCAAAAGACTGAACTTACCTTTGCAACTCTCACATTCGTTTCGCTGAATGCACCTATAACTAGAGTTGCGTGGCTAGGTTTGTACTTATTAAAAGCATCGTTTGTTATAATAGACAGCGAATTTTGCTCAACATCTTTAATAAGATGTTATAATAATTGTGGTTCGTATGCAGAAGCAGTATGTACGTTATAGCATATACGTGATACTGGAACTATTAGGAATTTGGAGAAACTGTTACACAGCACATTTTCATTCATAATAATAAGAATTCCACAATTAAAAGTCGCATCAGCTCATTGAAAAAGCAAGATCAGGTAGTTTACAGTTCATACATACAATGAGACTACTTATAAATTAACCGTGTACCAAGTGTGCTTGGATGACAATATATCACATTAATATAACATTTTATTTTCCACAAAAATGATACTGACGCATGACGCCCTGTTGATTGGGTGAACACTACGTTAAGTGAAGTTTTTGACGGGCACTAAATCAGGCTTACCCTATTCTGGTTAGATTCTCAGGGTAATTAGTCCTTGCATTGTACTGGGGTGCACCCGTATAAAGGACTGGCCAGGTAGCTTTGCAGCAGGGCACAAAGTCTGGTTCTGATAACGTTACCTTCCGCTTCAGGCTCGGTGCTTTGGGCGGTATACCTGGACAATGTGTGTTGCTGGTACTAGGTCCGGCCTGCTGCGGAACAAATGTGTGTGTAGGAGCCGTAGGCACTTGAGGGTGTTGAGTACGAGTGTGTAGTCTTGCGGGCGGGGACAGAGCAACTGGTGTGAGATATGTGATAGGATCTGTTGGAGACTGGTCCGGCTGGCTGAGGTACTTGGCGAACCACAGCTGTACCTTCTTGCTTGAGCATGAGGGTGTCTGGAACAGATTCTTCAGTATCTCTGGAACAACTGGGACGAGAAGATGGTGCAGCGCCTGAGCCTGTTCCTGGAGTGCGAGCTGTCCGATGTAGGCGGCTAGGGTGGAGATCAGCTCTTGTAGATGCCCGGAGGCAATTAGCACCTGCTTTTCTATTTCTCTGAGTCCACTGCGTCGGGAATAAGGCATCTGGTGTACACAACACACACTCACGTTCATGAGGCAAAATGCAGGGATTTGTGTACTTTACACATGTCGAGCCACATGAGCGGTTGCCAACGGAGCGGTCACCCTATTTCAATGCTCGGCGCTTTGAGCATGGTGAACAATGAAGATCAGGCCTCGCTGTCTGCGGTCCCAGCACGTGGATGTATGCTCCAGCCGAGTCTTCCCAACCCAGGGAACGCCCCCTTCTGGCACTGAAAGAGCGGTGGAAAAGGCCTAGCACCGAACTGACATACTGGTCTGTAGGCAGAGTACCTATGTGTGGGCTGCACCGTTCTGTCTATTGGACTATTCAGAAAGGCTCGCAGTTGCTAGTGTTTGTCGGTCGTAAGCAGTGTCTTAGTACGAATGAGTATAGTTCCTGGGATCACCTGCATTTCTCTCAAGGAATTAGGGCAACTGGGAAAGGTGCTATGTCTACAGGAACGTGGCACTCAGGGATCGGTTCAGACGCAATGTTTATTCTGTGTGATTGGAAATAAACCTGTGGTGATGCACTACCTCCTACGTATAGCAAGAGCTTCGGGGAAGCTAAGTCTACACAAACCAGGTAGAGGTAACCTGGGCCTAGGATATGAGGGTAAGGGGTAGTTGAAGTGCTGTGAAAACAACTAATAACTTGACTAGAACTCCCTAACCATTGTTGCCCAGAAGAGGCCGTAGTGTCTAGTGTGTAGAAGACTTTGCATTGATTTCTTCGGCATGGTGCGTGGATTACTCAGCAGGGCATGGAAGGAATACAAGGATTACCAGACTTGCCAACTTTTAAAGTTTCCAATCAGTAAAATTGATAAAAACTATTAAAACACGCCTAAACTGCCCATGGCAATTTCACATACACTAATTTTCTAAAAATTCATATGTAATTTCATGTAATAAAATTTCCATAATTTCACAATGAAAATTTAATATAATCTAACATTTGTTCAGTGTTTCAGACCAGAAACTATTATTTCCCCTACAATGGACTTACACTACATCATCGAAATGTGTGTGCTTAGTATGACATGCAAAGCAAAAATATACTTATTCCTTCCCTTGGGTGAAATATACATTAATTTAAGATAACTTCCATGCCGTATTTATTCTCACATTTATAGTATTAATATGCTTACCACAAAAATATTAAAAATTCACTTTGTAATATACAAAATCGCTATTATGCAATGATTTAAATTTTTAAATGACATTTAAAACTTGTATATAAAAAATGTGCATAGACTCACATGTCAATTTTCGAACTAAGAAAGCATACAAATTTTATTTAGAAAAACAAGCATTCATTTTTTTTCTGGATTATGTCAGATAGAGGAAATGTGGGAATTGTTTACCGCCAGATGAAAAACAATAGCAATTCTACTGCTACCTGAAGTAAGATAAATTTATTATTTTGTTTGTTGTTTTGTGTTGAGTCATTTTCACAGATTGTACACACACAAAACATGTAAAATAAATATGAAATACCAGTTGTAAACACAAATGGCATGTAACAAATCAAAATATGTACTTGCATTCAGAATACCGAACATAAGATCACTAAATTTTGACAGTTTTAGAAATATAGCACGGCCGCAATGTATCATTGTGAAACAACTGCTCTGTCTATGAAGAAAACAATGAGTGTTAACAAATGCTGTGATCAATGTAGGTTACCATTCCAACCTACCGTGTTTTTGTTATGGCAAAGTCATACTGCTGGGGCTCCGTTCATTTTATTGAGAGTGGATTGGATGGGATTGGAAGAGACTTTAGTTTAACGTCTTTCATGAGACGGTGTTGTTTTGAACCTCTTCTTACGAGACTATCATTTTTAATTACACATTGTTTTAATGGAAGAGTTAAAAATTTGTTGTTATTTTGTAAATTCGTGATTTGGTAGGTGACATCGACAGTCACTTGTTTAGCACTCGCTGCAATGCATTATTGTATTAACAGTAAAAATATTTTTATAAAAATGTAATGCTTAAGAGGACATAATATTTATGCAATTATCACTGGACTGCTACGAATATGTTCATAAATAAGAAAATAATAAATTATGCAATAATGACTTTAAAAAAATGTTGTTGTACAATATCTAAACATAGCAGAACACTTACTTGCTTTTTAAAATATGCCTAGTGTATTTTATGTACGATTATTTGTTTTAAAAATCATTTTATTTATGCATTCGCATGTTTTTAAAGTAAAAACAAACATGGCACTGATTTTGTAATTTTGTACTTTTACTAACATCCATTACATACAAAATACAAAATACCCAATTACCAAATACATCACCATTTTTGTATACAAAATCATGTCACATGATCATTTTGCTAACAAAATCTGCCAATTTGGTCACGACCTCAAATTATTATATAACTTGTCAAGTTACCTAAAGAAAATATGATAAATATGTAGTTAGTACCAATTAAAAATATTAAACATGCTTGAGACGTAAATATTTTTAGCGAAGTAATTTTTCCATACAGTAAACAGATTTCAAATAATGGTTTTCTACGCCACGTACACTTCAATAACCGTTTCAAAATACGTTGGCTGTTTCCGAATACTGACCTAATGGATCCCTTAGGTTAAGGGATCCATAGAAAGTGCATTCTAGTGGATGCGGCCATATTGTTAGTTTCCGAATTCTCACTAGGGATGCCGATGGATTTCTTCACACGTCCACTACCAAAGGATACAACACTTGCATCCACTGACGCATCCACACATCCCTTAGCTACAGAATTCGTTTGTCAGTTTTTAATATTATTGTTTACATTGATTTCGGGTGTGTGGTGTGGCTGTTAGTTGTTGATTAAAACTGATGAAAACTTTGTTTTTCTTTTCTTTTAACAGTGTATAAAAGGAATAAAGGAATCCAACATAAACGTAAAAAATTAAATCCTGTTTAAAATACTGATGACTTGAGCAATCAACTTCATTATACACATCAATCATTTCAACAAATGCATTCGTAATTTGTATATGCTCATCAAACATAAACTATCTTATTTACAAGAAATCTTTATTTCTATTTGCAGCTATCGCCAAGCAGAAATTATAAAACCTCAACTCTAACAAGATTTTCGTCTGCAGTAAATTGTTGACATTTCACAGAGATCCCATAGATAACACAAATAAAGATACAACTTCAAGTAGTAAAAAGTGTGTTGCAGGTAGCACTACCTAAGCACGCACTAGCTGTAGCAGAATTTGGATGTTATCCATCCCTTCAATGCAGCCATTTCCACAATGGATGCATGTACAAAGGGATGTAGGGATGCGTGAGCAATAGATGCATCCCCTGAATTTGGAAACAGCCATTATTTACAATACACACTGATTTACTGTTTGTAATTCATATTTGCAACTCCTGAATACACGTTCTGTTACAATTCTTACTACACGTTTCTCTGCCATTGATACAAATTAATTAGCTGAATCATTAAATAAATATGACATTTCACCAGGTTTCCGAAACTAGTACACTTAACTGCAGAACGAAAACACAGTTACTTCGTGATAGTTGGGAAAATGGCAGACCAAGCCATTCACGTGTCGATAATATAACATTTCATGCATCGAACAAATATATTGATATGCCCGTCACGATACTCGGTACTTTCGATAGTCCATTCATGGTTTCTTTGGTCTTTTTGAGTCAAACCTTTGAAAAATCTCCCCATGTATGACGTGTTAAGTTATTTCCTAAATACACCCTGTATCACAAGCATTTTATACTTGTGTTCATAAAAAGTTCCTTTTTTTTTCTGTTAAATTTAAATGTTATTCATATTTTATCTATAAATTATAATGCTTCATTTATAAATAATCTGAATGAAAAATAGGGAGAAAATAGGTATGTTGGTAATGCCTAGTGAGAAATAGTCCCTATATAAAAAACTGTTACACTGAGTGCCCACGAATGTGATCCGTTGTTCCCCTGATGTAATTCTCCAGGCTTAGTTAAGTTTAGTTTGCATGGGGCAGAGGAATATCCTGGAAGTAGAACTTTAGCAGGGCTTCAGAAAAGGCTGAAGTTACCATGAATGGACTATACGTCCCAATATCGAGGTATCGAAGAATCAAATGTCCCGTCTCTAGTAAATATTCACTCTAAAATTTTTTCCAGTATCGGAATTCTGAAAAAATAACGGCATTTTCATAAAATCATAAAGAGGGTATGATTTCCATACACTTTACGGAAAAATCGAAAAAGTTGGCATATCTGGATTAGGCATCTCTTAGACATTGATAGTGCGGTGAAGAGGGAAAGGTGAAGCGAGGAGCTAGGTGGATCTCCGGCTGCTAGCGTAGTGGAGAAGTAAGTGTAAATGAAGACTTAAGGCACAAGCTGGTCAGTTCCAGCAGCTAGTGCGGTGGAAAACTGAAGACTGATCCTGAGTCAAATTCTGACTCTCCTTAAATACTCTGCCAGGCGGCTGCCTCTGCATTCATTGGCTGACATCTCTGGGGTGAGGAGTTGCCGCAGAGTTGAGGCGTTGCGAAGGCATTATACTTAAAAGTCTGGATATTAAAATAATATTTATATATTTTGATAGTTTAGTTTCCTTGCAAGAAGCTATTGAAAATGAAAGTAGCACTTGCTAGGAGTTACGTCACTCACTGTTTTAACTTTTTTTTTTTTAACAATGAGAGGTCATTTATACTTCTGGGACATCTACATTTTAAATTTAATTAAAATATAATTTATTTTCGTTTTAATGCCAGCCGTCATTAAATATGTACGGAATCTGCTTGTAAAACTTTGCGCCACTCAATGTTTTTAACATTTTTGATGAGAAGGGTAGGGTAAATAGTGTACACTTATTGGATATCACTTTATTCAGAAGATGTCTGCTATTAAACCAAACAAATATTTAATTTTAAAAATGTGTTTGTTTTAAGCCAGTACAATTAAATACAAACTTTAAGCAAAATGCACTTCAAACACAATTTTTTAATTTTTTAAGGGTCAAAATTGGTTATTTTTGGATTTTGGACAACAGTGAACTTACAATAATATTCTTGGGAACCATGGACACTCGTAAAATGGGGGTTCTACTGTATTCAAACTGGAGAAACAGAGATGCAGCCCAGTAATGATTTGTGTATTTCACACAAGAGAAAGTCACATTCCTCCAAAATGACTGTTGCAGGTGAGATTGATAAAACGGAGTTGCACCACCATAAGTAAGGGCTGCAGCTAGTTAATCAAGCCCAAAGCCTAAACTCATGTTCCTCAAGGACCAAATTACAACCTGTCAGACAGACATTCATATGTGTCTAGCTCACATACAGGCAATCACGTCTCTATTGGTGAAATGGTTGCCAAATACATTCAACCACTAGCACACAATCCTGCACTCCTGACCTTGCTGTTACCAAACAAAGAGACTAGAGCTGGGCCGATGCCAAATACCGATCACAATAATCTGCAGATTATGGTGTTTTTGCCTCTTATTATGATCGGTTTCTCGTCATCCGATTTTTGTTGCCAATTAGTGTTTGTTTACATAACCTATTTCACTCCTGACACAAAATTAACAGTATTGAAAAAACACATACGTGTATATTTTTTTGATGGCAAAAGAATATTTTTCACTTATGTTACACTAACCATTAGTATTTTAAAAGTAATTTTTGGTTGTAAAATTTTAGATGTGAGCTTATGAGACTGTAACTAATACACTAATATCATTGATATATTTTTGTGGCTGTACATGATGAGGAATCAGCCCAGTAAAATATAAATTCTTTCTTGTCACGAAATACAACTGGCCCATCAGATGTATAAAAGTGTAATAATTTTAATTTTATGTTGTATTGTAAACAACGGCACCATATTTGACTGGTGGTGAAATTTCAAAGCAATGGCAGCCATCAGCAAATTTATCACAAATGTTGCCAACTTCGTGCACAACTTCACGGAATTAAATAAAAGAAATTATTTTCGAAGGCCTAGTCTCCACACGATTAACAACAGAAAGTATAAAATCATATCAAACTTTTTATTTAATATATTTATAAGAAATACGCAAATTACTATTGTGACGTCACCGGATAAAGCCAGCATTATGTTGGCAATGTATAACAGTTGCGAATACTTTTATTGTGAATATTGAGTACAACATGAGTGTAGTCGAGATGGCACTTCAATTCTATCACTTTTATAACGAACACTGTGATTGTCGACACTGGTACGGAACTTCCCTTTGCGTGCTTGCTGGCAATCAGAAAGTGTAGTAGTAAATTAATGAAATTTAAAGTTTATTTTATAAGAGTATGTTTTCTTCACAGTAGAAATATTTTATAACAAAAATATCTAAGAAAAGCAGTGTTGTGTGAAATCTATTATAATATAATTATGGATAACAAACCGAAAGTCAAATGTAACTTTTGTCAGTCTGAAATTTCAATGTGATTCTTATTTAAACATGCATCCTAGACAAATATGCAGATTTTTTTGCCATTTTTTAACTTTCACTTACATAATTTAAGATTGATTGAATGTAGAATGTTGTGTTGTTTTGGCTTGGGTTGCTTTTGCTCCATTAAACTTATCAGCAGACCTATGTCTGTTTTCTTACCCAGTTTGTGCTGATTTAACTGCATATGGGTACTTAAAGAATTACCGAATACATACTGCTTTATTATCATCATTGCCATCGTCGTTATCGTCATCATCATCATCTTTGTTACTTCAGTACAGCTATATAAAAGCATTAGCGGATTGTGTAGAACTGTAAATAATTATTAAATTTTTGTATAAATAGTAAACATTTGACTAATTTGGTTATACACCTGATACTTTTTAGTCATTTGAAACTTACTCAAAAATACAAAGCACTGATCAGCCAAAAAAATTGGCAGCATCGGCAACAAATGTATGGTATCGGCAGAATCGGCAAAAGTGGTGATGTGCCCAGCTCTAAAAGAGACTCATGTTACTCATAAGATAGATGCTGCTCATTGTGAGGACACCATTATACTATCAAAGTCCACTACATCTATTTCTTAGAAAGCCATATTTTGTGTTAATGTATACAATACCTGCAGCGTCTGTTTAACTTCTGCAACTTGCTTCTTTGATCGGACAGTCATGTCAATGTGTCGTGCTTTCTCCTCATAACCAGACATGAGTGATTCAAATGACTGCCACTTTGATTCAAATTCCTGTAAAAGAAATTACTCAATTATGTCAGCTATTAAATACATATATCAACTGTGTTACAATATGTACAACTCACTCACAGGCAAGCACTTCAGAAAAACTACCTTAGTTTTGTGACATTTCTCATTTTTCCCAGAGACAGACATTCAAAAACTACCTATAAAGAGATATGAACTTAACTAGTAGCATTATTTATTTTAATTATCATTGTTCAAAAACAACTACAGTAATAGGAAAAAAATGCTATTTTAAATTTAAAAATTGTATGTAGACGTATATAAGTCAAATCAGTCAACTGTGGCTAATCATGGTGTTTAAAAATATTTTCACAGTTTGTTTCCTAAGTTTGATCAAAGTAACTATGAAAATTGGGCACCACCTACCTCCCAGTGCTGTGCAAGCTTGGTCAAAGTTTCTCGTCGCTGCTCGAGCCCAGACACCAGGTCCGCCCACTCCTGAGTCACCTCTCCACACTGCCGCTCTATCTCCTGCCTGCTGGCTGGATTTGCCTGCCGTGTGATGTCTGTAGCACGCTCTGCCAGGAGGTCCAACTCTGACTGTTGGTTCTGGTAATACATACAAACACCACGTATCAATCTCTAAGAAGGCTACTAAACTAAGGACTGACTTAGGCTAAGGCAAAGAAAACCTATTTTCAATATATATATATATATATATATATATATAGAAAATAGGTTTTCTTTGCCTTAGCCTAAGTTCCTACTGGCAAATTAACACATTCATATCACATTACATGCAATGAAACCACCAGAAGTGATGCAATTATGATTTAGACCATACCAATGGTTTAAAACCACTGTGAAAATCAGACATTTATCTGTAGTCAGTACAGAATCTTGGCAACTCAAGATCAGCGAATCTGCCACAATCCTGCCACTGGCTGGTAACAGTAACCAATGATGGCTGTTCACTTCTGCCTGGTTCAAATTGTCCAACTGGCCACTGCAAGTCATGAAAATGTTTTCAGTTAAACTTGACAAGTGACTGTTGGGGCAGAGTTAGAAGGCATCATACGTGTACAAGGGTTCTTAAAGTGTCAGGTCAGTGACACAGGAGAACGTCAACTCTACTGGGGTGGAGTTGGAACAATGCTGCGCTTGACTTTGATTAGTCCTGTACACAAGGTTGGACGGGTAGCCCATCAGCAAGGTACCGTATGTAGTTGTCAGTGTAGCTGAGAGCCCCCGGGTGGCTAAGATTGTGACCAGTGTTGGGTTACCTTGTCCGGGCTCTACCCATCGTTGACTGACGATAGACAGCTGGTATCGATGTCTGAGGCCCCGTCCTAGGGCAGCCGGCGATGTGGTGGGTGTTGAGGTGGTCCACAGAGGTACTCAGGCCATCTGGTTGCTGGAGGCAGTTGCTGGAGGCAGTAGCTGGCGTTAGCAGTCATCAGGCAGCATCAGCGATACCCAAAGCCACAGGCAGACCCAGGTGCAGTTGGACGATGATGGGATGTGGCTCTTCGATGGTCTTCTGGGACAGCTCAAACAAGTGTCTAGGGGTGAATGTGGGGTGAGGTCCCAGTTAGCCTTCAGCTACACCTCCCCTTGGCAACGAGCTCGGGCCGCACATAGACTGCTGGGGCCTTACCCCACAGTCACCCTTAGACACCTGTTTGAGCCGCCTAAGAAGAATGCCGGACAGCCACACCCTGTTGTCGTTTGACTGTGCCTGGGCCTGCCTGTGGCCTTGGGCATCGCCAATGCCGCTGAAGTACCAATGACACCAGCTACTGCCCAAGTACCTCAGAGGACCACCTCGACGTCCACCACACTGTCAGTCGCCCTAAGATGGAACGCCAGACCTCAACACCAGCTGTCCGCCGTCAATCAACCCTGGGTATGGCCCGGACAAGGTAAGCCAACACCGACCACAAACTTATCTGCTTGGAGTGCTCTCAGCTTCACTGGCGACTACATACCTTGCAGACGCCCTACTCATCCAACCCTGTATATGGGATTGATCAAAGCCAAGAGCAGCATTGTTTCAACTTCACCTCAGTATAGTTGACGTTCCCCTGTGTCACTGACCTGACATTTTAAGAACCCTTGTGCAAATCTGATGCATTCCAACTCTGCTGTAACCGT
Source organism: Dryococelus australis (assembly GCA_029891345.1). Lineage (NCBI taxonomy): Eukaryota > Metazoa > Arthropoda > Insecta > Phasmatodea > Phasmatidae > Dryococelus > Dryococelus australis. The sequence goes on along the minus strand of CM056993.1, from coordinate 111,092,508 downwards.
CACGGTTCAAGAGTTTTTCACTGACAGAATTTCAAAAGAAAAGTAGGTATTTACAGTTAAGAATACATTTAAGTAGTGAGAAGATTTTTATTGGATATGGTTGTGTTATTGAAAATACTGTTTATACCTTATCTCTTCACGATAGTGAAACTTACAGCACAAATTCAAAGACTGAGATGACACCATACAGTAAAGGACAGCTTGAGCTGTGATTGTATATATCAATTCTGTTCTAGATGCAAATCAATACTAATAGATAAAATCAAAGTGTCTTTCTGTTATTTCAAAATTGATACCAACATATAAGCGTATTGTGCTATTTAAACAATATTAAGGCATAAATAACGGTTTTTAAAATTTTGTCTGTCTGTCTGGATGTTTATCCAGAATAAGCTCCGAAATGGCTGAATCAATTTTTATAAAACTTTCAAAGATCGTAGAGTTTATTTCTATTTAAAATCTGCTCTTTATTTCGTTTTTATATCTGAAATGTTAAGAAGTAAATTAATTTTTTCATATAATTTTCTTATGTTTCATATCTTATTTTTTTAAAAAAGAATTATTGTCAAAAAGCATTGCTGAAAAAACAATTAAATCATTATTTATACAATACACATCATAGAAAAAGATACATTAGTTTTGGAAAAACTTAGTAAAATAACATATTATCAAACAACCAACTATAACAAGGTAAAACTATTTCCGATAATAAAGTAACAATCTTTCAAACCAAATATATAGGTATGTAGTTCAATAACTCCATAAAACCTGGGCGAAGCGATGATGGGCTGTATTTTAATAACTCCTAAAACCTAAGCAAAGCTAAATTTCTATTTCAAAAAATGTTAACAAATCCTAAAGTCCATGCGAACGAAGTTGCATCACTGCATATAAACATAAAAATACATTTATTAATTCTATTTGATTAATATTTAAAACTTCAAAATTTATTTTGTTATTTTGATTATAGAAACTATTACAGTAAAACCTCTAAAAAGTGAACCTCTTTATAACAAAAACCTCTCTATAACAAAATGTGTGTTTGATCCGGTCAAAACTGTACATGATACAATGCATTTTCTACTCTTTATAACAAATAATTTTTCCCTCTTCAGCACAAAACCTCTTTATAACAAAGACTGAAAAGTGTGAATATATTTACTTTCCTTTCATAGTTCTGTTTTTCTTTACAAAAAATTTTTACTCACAACTGTAAGACAAACTCTCAAATTGTCACATACTTCAGATAAAAAATAAAATTTACAAAAGCCAAAATGTTATATTAAGTGCTGTAGAGGCTGTATTGTCTCACTTTGTACGTACCAAGAATTTTTTTAATCATAAAAAGAGATTTTATTACTTGTTTAAAATTTAAGAATTTCACTAATTTTTTGTTTACATAATGTTACTCCAAACAAAATTTGTGCCATTTTTTTTCTATGGCAATGGAAATTTATTAATAGTGTTCATAATGGTTTACTGTATAAAAGTTCAAAAGGAAATACATTTAATACTTTTCTTATATAAATCAATACAAAAGACCCAATGCAATTCAATTTCGGTAGCAATTAGATTCAAAATTTACTGGATGATAATAAAAGAAACACATTAAATCACCTCTCTATAAAGAACCCTTCTATAACAAACACACAAAAATTTTGATCCTTCAATTTTGTTATACAGAGGTTTTACTGTATGTATAAATTTTGATTGACACTATTCGTGCCTTATTTTAATATTCTATTTCTATTTTAAAATATGTAAACAAAGTCCACGCGAACAAAGTTGCGGGAACAGCTAGTATTAAATACAAGAAAATTATTGCATATACGTATATTTACTTGACACTGCCAATTGGGATAAACTAGCTTACGAGAACCTTTTATAATATGCAACCACAAAATACAGTTCATAGTTCCTCTAAAACACATTTCTCGTGTGCTTTATTAATTTAAGTTTGTATAGAATGTACACTGGTATTAGACTTTGTTTTGCAATATAAATAATACATATTATAATAAATCTTTCATTGCTATCCTATATGAGACGATCTCTGTCTATCTGTCTGTCCATCTTTAATACTTCTAAGTCCCTTGAAACTCACCAGAAGTCCTTCAAATTTTGCAGAGCGAATCCTCAGGGTCAAATACAGGTTAAGTTCGAATTTCAGCAAGATCAGATTACCCAGACATTACATTTTACTCTAAAAACTCATTTTTTGATTACCTTTTTCCTATATGAAAGTTTGCATAGAGATTATTGCATAGAGAGATGAAGGTAATGGAATATCATATATATATATATATATATATATATATATATATATATATATATATATATATATATATATATATATATATATATATATATATATATATATATATATATATATATGATATTCCATTACCTTCATCTCTCTATGCAATATATATATATATATATATATATATATATATATATATATATATATATATATATATATATATATATATATATATATATATATATATATTTTTTTTTTGGTCTTTGAATGATAACCAATTTTTTAACATTGTAAATATTCTAGGCACATGACCATACTGAAAACACGCTCACGGGCTGAACCCCTAGTATTATATGACGAGATGAATGTGGCAATACAGATCAATGCTTTCTGAGGCTGGCAGACATTAAGTGGCAAAAACATTTTATGTGGACAACATATCCTTGTGTTAACTCTTGAAGCACACTGAAATTTTATCTTTAGCACCACAACCATTTTGCATTATCATAGACATATTACCTACTTTCTAATATGCCTTCCACCAGTCAAGATTGCATTGCACAGACATATAAAAGTTGGTAGCTATCAGAGAATATGAGCAAGTATTTGCTGTTGGGAGTCACAAAGCTGGGGTTGTGGAGGAAAATATTAGGCACTGGGGAGGAGAGGGCTTTTCAGTGTGTTCCAAATTTTATTTCTTCAACCTCAACTCAAATCATCTTAGAAAAATTAATTTTAGGTTTACTATATCTCAAGCAATGACAATATATAGTTCTTTTATTAATGCCAATTTTTATAAAGAAAAAATATGCAAACTGTTTAAGAAAACAGGATGGAAAGTGATAAAAAAAATGAAAAAATGAACTAGAAAAATAAGTATGTTATATTGTGGACACTACCAAAAATATATTTGAAAGAACCCTGTAATACTTGGCTGAACTTGCTGCCCACTACTAAATAATTTAACTTAGCAATTTATTATTTCGAATCATTACATTAAAAGAAATTTACTATACCATATATAGATAAATTCTCAGAAATAACAAAACTACACTGAAAATCTTCTTGCATGCTTCAATTTTAGTCAAGAATCTGCACATAATTAATCTCATTTAATGTCAATACCAAGCACATAGAAGCAGCAGCACATTAAAGGCAGCATCTTATTATTTTACATAGATTCAATTTATTGATTCCCTGGCCCTTGATCGTCCGGTAAAAGTATGCACAGTTAGCACTAAGTGATAAACTACATTATTTTTCAAAGTAAAACCTAAGCTAATCTAACTAAATCTGTAGCAGTAACTGAACATTCATATGCCTATGAATTGAATTCCAAGAGTCTTAGCCCACTCTACCACAATATGATGAGACTAACCTGAATGTCATTAAGTGCATGGGTAATCTTCTGGGTGTTGAAATGTAGTCCTGCCAAGGAATTGACAGGCTCGTCAGAAAAGCGGGTGCGTGCCATCACTGCACGCACACGTTCCAGAGCGAGACAGTAGTCACGCCAGAGCTCTATGTCCTGCTCAAGCTGTGCACGACGGGACTTGGCAGAGTTCAAAGTATTCTTAAGCATTTGGTTGAGTTGTTGCTGCTCGACACTAAGCTCCTCTTGCTCCGGCCCCGTCAGCGATGGCCAGATGCAGTCAGCTGCCTGTTGGATTTGCTGGCTCACCAGCTCCTTCATGGCCGGCTCACTGCTGAAGAAAATCTGCAACCAGTGGCAGGGACTTGATAAGCCCTTTTACTCGATTCCTTTCCAACATGAAATACACTTTTTTTATGTACCTGTCAAGAGGGAAATAACTTCATGATGTTTTTTCTGAAATAAGTTCTCAGTCATAGTGGCCTCCAGGCAGGACCAGTACAAGATCTTAATAAAAATGTTGCATTAATTTTAAGTAATTGCTCTTTCAGCTAGTTGAATGCTGAAGTACGTTCAAGTCTCTGGCTTTTTTATAAGAATTTCTGGTAATTCTGAGTTGAGATTTGCATTAATAACAGGTTTATATTCATTCTTTTATGCCTGTACCTAAGTAATGTATAAGTGAACATTCTTTAGTTTTGAGCAAAATATCAATTACAGCATACTAGAAAAAATAACTGACGTGGGCTGAATAATCAAATTTTGAAAGTTTTGTCGGCCATGTGGAATAGGGTTGCCAACTGCTCCATATTGTATAGGATTTTCCATATCCTGAGACTTAAAGAATTATCCCATATGGACATAGGACGGAATATCATGTAACCTGTACCTTAGACTTCTCCACAAATAAAATTAATATTAATAAACCCAGTATCAGTAATTTAGCACTTCCACAATTATATTATTACTATATTATAATTATATACACTTACTCCGATGCTCAAACCGAGATGTGTACAGAATATTTTCTTTGAGTGTGTGTTGGTGTCCCTTGTTTTAAAGCTGATTAAATGATAAAATCAAATCACACTGAATTATGACTATAGTTGCAACTAATATTTTGTTGTTCATCTTCCTAGACAAAAAGATTCATGTATAATACTGACTTTTGCATGTTACAGCTAGTATTTTTAACTTTTAATAACAATTTTCTTTGATCATTTCATTGCGGTCAGATGTATGTAGAGTTGTCGGAAGTGTCCCGGTCCCTTAACGTAAATCTGAAAATGTTAGTAATTCTACTGTGGAATCAAAAATTGTAGCATTATATTTGTGAAAATGTACACCTACTTTCCTCCTTAACTACAAAAGCTGCCATTGCAAGTAAGTTGATTTAATACAACACTAATTACAGTATATGGATAAATAGTATTAGTTGCAAAATTGTAAGACAATGTTAAAAATGAATTTGCTAAGGCAGTTGTGATCCAGTTACACATATGTCTCAGAAGTATATAAAATGACAGCAATTCAAGTACTCACAGTGTAGTACTTATAGACGGGCACACACACAAGGAAGGGCAATACATTTTCCACGCGGTTGGACGATCGCAACATTTCGTTGGTTAAGCTGCCTAATGAAACTGGCTTAGCCAGCGAAATGTCACGATTGTGCAACCGCGTGGAAAATGTGTCATCCTTCTTTGTGTGTGTGTGCCTGTCGACGAGTACTACACTGTGACTACACTTGAATTCCTATCCTTTTATATATTTTTGGTATCCTAGCGGCCTACTTGTAACCTTAACTAATATGTCTCAGAAGGTTTGACATATCACTGGTCGACATGATTCAACCACAGTATGCATTCATGGTGGAATGCTGAGTTGTAGGCTTTATGTCTTAAATTCCAATATTTTAATGCCTGGTCGATTGCCTACCCACACCACAACTGATTTTTTGACTATTGTGAGCAACAATTGTGAACAGGGTAAGTTACTTTGGCAAAAAGAGATATAGTAAGAACTGGGATTCCCTGTGTGATAGAATACCCTTAACTTTACCTGTTGCAGTAGCTATCAAAGTTATGTGATGGTGACTCTCACCATCACCTGGTTAGGTGCAGCCTCCATGCCACTCAACAAGACAGTTTGACCTAGCACTGGGAAGTGCTAAAGTGAGTGAAGAGATTTGGGCAGCTCGTAACAGCAAGGTCTTGAGAGCAGATGAAGGTCATTGAGGTGAGTATGGAGCAATGCAGGAATAAAAGGGCAGGGGAAACACGAGATCCCTGAGAAAACCAGCCGACCAGCGGCATCTTCCGGCACAATTACCCAAGTACGAAAATCAGGGAGCGACCCGGCCGGGATTGAACCTGGTTTGTTTTGGTGGGAGGCGAGCAGGCTAACCGCTCAACCACCATGGTTCCCGGGGAAGTGTTGGAGCATTTATATGGTAGGTTAGAGTGCACCCTGCTGCGATAAACCTATAAGAAGATATATTTGCTAGGCAGTATTTTAGCTAAAATGAAGAGAAGTGGGGGCATTAGGCAATGCCTTCTCAATTTGTGTACACTACATCTGGGCTCTTTATGGATTTCTCCCCTCTCACCTATTAAGCACCACTACAAGAGCCAAAAGATCATATTTCACCCACTGTAGTGCTGTGTTCCTAGGAAAACAGCAATAATACCAGCAGTACACAGGGCCTCCAGTTTCAGTGACCAACTTGCCCTTTGCCACCCCCAACTGTGTACACCTTGCATGCACATGGAGGCACAGCCACACCCCTGGATCTCTATCACCCGTCTCCACATGTTGATCTCACTCCAGAAAAGGGTGTAAAAGCTCCAGCACAGCCCTTAAACACTAGTTCTTGCACAATCTTGCTCAGAAGGCATGCTCTTGGTAGCTATCATAGTTGTTCTGCACGTTTGTTTGGAGGGCAAGCTCATGATGGCCAGCACAGTTGTTCTACCCTCTTGCTTAGAGGGCAATCTCTTAGTGGCCACCATTTCTCTTGACTTCCAGTAGCAATAACACCATGCCATTTCACACAAAGCTAGCTGAGATAGCTCACTCTTAGCGAGGAACCATACTGTCTATTTACTGTATTCCTTGGCCAATGTCCATATCACTTTTTTTCACTATAGATTAACATGCAACCATGTTGTCTCACTGGTACAAAGGGTTCCCTTGCCCCGAAACAGAGCCTTCTGCTCCACATCCTACACCATTGGCCCCACATGCCCTTCTGGCATTTGCATGGGCACATGGCACAGGCTCGTAGTATATTGTTATTCTGGATGCAATAGACTTGATGATGAACATCACAAATCTTCCATTACGTATTTACACAATGCTTTCTTTCCACTTGACTTTCAACCTCCTGTTTCCAATCTATCGTCGCCAACACCAATTCATGTATACTCTTTGAGACACTCAGTAGCATGGGAGGAAAACGAACTGTGTAAACAATTAGCTCGCAACTGTGATCGAATAGTGGATCAAAACTTTAAGGCTGGCTTCTGCACACATGAAACTGCTGTAGGTCAGGGCTGGGTAAAGGACACAGGCTTAATCATTGGGAACCCAAGGACAAGTGGAGACACATGGTCAAGGTTTACCAACATTTCTCCTTAAAAATCTGAAACTGCTAGGTGAGAACGGGAATCGACAGACCACATGTTTCACCAAGGCACTACACAGAACTAGGAATTTTGCCACACCCACTCTTTCGTGACGGTTCTCCTAAATACATCAGGAAAGTGACATTGAAGGATGTGTTGGTCAGAACCCTGACCCTGCAGCAAAGATTAGAAGCAAAAACGGCACTTGGCCATATCAAACTAATAACTCTTTGCCTGGTGTCCTACGTCAAATGATGAGGTGGAGGAAGGAAAGCTGTAACCATCACTGCTGCTTATGCTAGGCCAGCATCAAGGAGTCCTCTAGGTGCCAGGTGTGTGCAAACCTGCTTATGTGACCAAGCACAGGCCGCAGGGGCAGCAGCATTCACTCCATAACCACCTACGAACCAACAGCCCTCTTCAGGATGCCAGTGTAGGAGAGTACATTGGAGCCAAACCCCAGTGTCACCCCTGCTGCCCAAGTCACCAACATGACATGACATCGCCAGCACCCCAACTGCTATCAGCTGGACCTCATGAGTTCTGCACTCTGACACTACCACTCAATCGACAATGCAAGTAACAACTGACTTCATCTCAGTGAAGGCCTCAACATAGCCAACCCTTAACCTGCCACCTGAACTTAAATAGTGACTCCCATCTGCCATGAAATGTCACACCTAATAAGGAATTAACAATCAATGAATGCCAGGTAGCCATACCTGTGTCCACAGAGGAATAAAAAAAGGGCCACCTGGATCACAGATTCTGCTCTCCTGGGAAATGAACCTAGCACCCTCATAGTGATAGAACACTGAATCTCCAGTGTGGCAACCTGACATTTTTTGTTTTATGATTCATTGCTTTACCCTTAACCTTACAGTTCTTAGTTGGACAAAAGGGTGGTTTATGATTCTTAATTGCAATCCACCCATTCATTCATGGTCAATGATGCCTATGGCCTTTTTATGCCCAGCAACTACATGTTCTAAACCAACATAATCCTCACTGGTGTCAAAAAGAGGCTCTAGTAATCTCTAATAAGATTGTCCCTCAAAGAAAACAAGTTTATGGCAACTGGAACTGTCTAATAGCCCAAGCTTACATCATAAAATTATGCAGCATTATTAGAGCTGCGACAAATGGTGAGTTTTCTGGCAACTGGTTCCTCTGCCCAAGTTCATTTTATATGGCCCATATAAATTTCAAGCAGTAATGCGTTTGAGAGTAAAATGAACCAGAAGTCTGTGAATGTTAGCACCTGCTCAAAGACCTGGCAGCTAAAGAATATAGGGTTTTGAGGGAAAAAACAGAAGCTACTATTTTCCTAAGCGTCCAATGAAGACAGTGCCATAAATACAGTATCTTGAGTGGTTTCATTACCATAAATCAAATCCAACCACAAGCAGTGACCAAAACCCTCAGTTACAAAGCCTCCATACAGACTTTACATCACGTTCGGTATCTGTATATAGTATATATTGTGTATTAGAAGACTTAGTGGATGTGTGCATGTGTATGTACAATGGAAACACTAGACTATGTGACTTAACTTTAATTGGGGGGCCGGTAAGTTGTACTATGGTGCACTGGTTCGTTTTCAAGTTGTTTTGTTGTTTTGTTTGAAGTATTCAGACCACAAGCGTATTGGCGCTTACACATCAATCACACTTTGCTCCAGCTAAGGAAACCCTACTAGTTGGGTCTACGAGCCCAGAACATAGAGGAGTGCTAAATGCTGATTCACTAAGTGGAACTCTGAGATGGACCATTGTGTCTAATGAAACAAATGTTGTGTTAGAAATGAGATTGGCAATAGTGACTGGAAGTTGTGTTGTATGTGGTTACAGCCAATATGGCTAACTAGTGTTGCATATATGTTAAGGCTTGAATAAAGCATGTATAAAAAAGCATATTAGCAGTGGGGCAGCTTAAACAAATCCATGCAATCGTTATAACTATGTACGGTTTTCTGTGTGTACAGCTCGGAGATTTCAGTGATGGATGAATTGCCTCTGCAATTCAGCCATGTCGAAGTATCGAACCTCAAACCACTGACTGCTTTAAATTTCACTTCGTCTGCACTCTGGAAGCAGTGCTTCATGTGTTATATGTCCATTTCTGTGTAAACAGGAAAAGTCAACTACACGAAAATTTATATAATTCTATTTCTTCTCAGAGAAAAGGCAGAGACTACCAGCTATGAAGAAGCAATACAAGCATTCGAGAATCAATTTAATACTTGTAAAACTGTCTCATTTTCTAGAAATTCGATTTTAGAGTACAAGGCATTGATGAAGCAGTGGATGGGTTCATAATAGCACTTCATAAATTAGCAGATAGTTGTGATTATGATAAATTGATGTATGAACAAATAAGAGATTGCTTAGTGATGGGGGTGAAGGATAAAAGGACTAGCGAATAATTTCAACTTAAACAGTCTCTATGTATAATTAAGGAAGCAGTTTTTATGGTGAAACAAGCAGAAATGCAGAGTCACCAATAGCATATCCTGCAGCAAGAATGTTCCAGTAGTCTACTAGTACTGAACACAATGTGAGGGAAACCTGTTAACAGCAATGATATGGCAGAAAGAAGCTTAACAGGAAAGGAAGGTACTCTCTCCTTGCAGCGGACCCCACTGACTGCACTGCAATATGGATTCTGAGAGTGGGATATCTTATATCTTATCGCACCTCGCACACCCGACGTGCTCTAATCTCCCATGTTAAACTCCAAGGTTAAATCTTTAAACGCAACAACTCAGAGTAATATTAGTGAGTTGTTCGTGCGCACAAATAGCACTCCCCATGATAGTACTCAACCAAAGAAGCTGTATTCACAAATTCACCCATAAATTCCGAACCACTGAACCGAATTTAGTCAAACAAACAGCAATGTCATCACAATTACTCCAGCAGTACAATTATCACAAATAAATGCACATATGAAGCATGATTAATAATGTTGTAGTCATCAGAACCAACAACCAAATACAGAATTGATATCCTCTATATTTGACCAAAAATGAACTAACAAACTACAACCTTAATACAACGCAAGAGTGTATTCCTCCTAATTGATTCCCTTCATGAGCTTTAATTTCACTGTCAACTGTCACTCACGTATCTATGTATGTATTGATACAGGTGCAAATTCATTTTTCTGGTACGCTTGGTCCAAGGGTAAGTTAGTCAGGCTTCCTTTATGACACAAACGATATATACTTCATAATACCACCAACATCCTACTACGAATAAATGTTATCTATGGGCTAATTAAAAAAAACAAAAGTCTTATTGTTGAGCCAGAAGTTCTAAGACTCACTTAACGTTTACTGTAGGTATATGTCAGAATAATTTAGCAAAAGTTAAATATTTACAATAAGGACACTTTTGAAGACTTATAGAATGCCCCTTGAGTGATAGTGAAATTATAGTTTATGAACTAAAATCTACATAGGAGCTGGAGTTATAGCATAAATAAATGTTAACAATCTATTAACTATTGAGATTTTTGTGCCCTTGAAATTATAATATTTATTGACATTTATTTGCTATATAGAATGAAAGATGTTGTGCCAGTGAACTCACCTTGTGATCTTCCAGGTCTGTGACTATGTTCTGGAAGTCGACACCATCTGCGCCCTTCTGCAACTTTCTCTCTGCCTCTCGCACCCAAGAGTGCAGCTTGTCCTTGAGCTTAGCATGATCCAACCTCATCTGACGATTGGACTCGAGGTACTTGCCTCGCTCCTCCAGCTCCCGCGGCAATGTGTTCAGCAGCAGGGCTGCCTCACTCAGTTTCTCCATCAAAGAGCCAGGCATTCCCTCCTCATGCCGAGCCAACTCCTGAACTGCTCGAGCACGCTCCAGGTAGCCATTCACTGCTGTAGCCAGCTCCTGCGGACATCACCAGCAACACTGTATTATCTTCCACAGTCATGTGATATGTAAACCCATTCAAAATCAGTTCACTTGGTTACTGCTTAACATTGTCACAAGTAACTTTCCAGTCAGGATAGGAGACTTAAAACTCAATGCACTACTATGTAAAAACCATATTTTATCATGGATATGTGCCAGAACTGCAATAGTTTGTAACCAGCTGTACGCAAAATAAAATTTGAATTTTAAGTATTTATAGCGTTATGTAACAGCAGCTGCATTATAATGACATTTATTGCATACTTCTAAGCAATTCAAGCAAATAATTTAGTGTCCTTAGTAACGAGATAAAATTTTTTTTTATCTCTTTCATTTTTTTTATTAAGCTACAGAATTATATTTTTTGTTTGGTTTCTACATAAAAGAAAGAAATATTACAGTACCTACCCTGTACATTAAGTCAATCACTTTTTAATGCTTAAAATTCCAAATGATAGCTGTATATTAGGTATATAATTGCTAAATTTTCACTAAAATTTAAACCTAAAATATAACACCTGGAATTTAACAACTGTTCTAATACGGTTAAATGGTAATCTAGTGCTACCTGATGCTAAAATATAACTGTATTATAGATGTATTATAGAGCATAAACATGCCGGCTGGACATTTTTCCATAAATACACTGACATGAACAAACTTTGTAAGCTGGTGAGGGAGTGCAATAAGCTATAGAAAAATTGTTGTTACTGTTTGTTGTGTTGAAATGTGTCGTGCAGCCATTGCTGCATTAGGTTTTTTTTGTTTAAAGTTGACTACAACCAAGCTTGTTTTTTTTCTGACTATACTTTAGTTGTGGTTATGTAATGGTGGGTGCTTTGTTATGGTCCTTGTGATGCGGAGTTATTTTGGAAGTTATTAAATGATAGACTGATAATCAAGCATTTTATTTCAAACAAGGTTATGGGCCCAGGAATCGCTGATGACGCCCTTTGCATTTTGGTTTAAAATTTAAAAATGTAAATAATGAATAAGAGCGTGTGATGTAACTGGGGTCATGTCGCAGATAGAAGAATTAAAGTTACAGTTGTTAAATATGGACAATTATTTTAAGTGGTCAGTGCGAGTGTCAGCAGCACTCAAACAGAAAGACTGTTGGGAAGCTGTTGAACCAGGTTATGATGAGGCCGACATCAAGAAATTATCAGTTGAGAAAAGAAGGAAAAATTACAAAGCGTTAAGTTTGTTAACCTTGGTGGTGAGTGATACATATCTCGATGACGTAGGAAGGTGTGAAATGGCAAGCAAAGCGTGGGAAATCCTAGAAGGAATTCACACAAATTATGGGTTGCTTCACATGATCATAATTCTTCAGGAAACTGTGAACACTACAAAAACAGATGATGTCACAATGTAGGAATACATGTCTAAAATACAGAAACTAAACCGAAAAATAATCAAAGGGGGGCTGAATTTCTCAGATAAGTCACTGGCAATGTTTTTCTTGATGGGATTCCCATTAGAAAATATAATGGTTTAGTGAAAGCAATAGAAAAGGATGAGGATGACCTCACTCCAGCAGTAGTGGAAGCCAAAATGTTCCTTGAGAAGAAGAGGATAAAGAGAGATAAAGATCAGAAGGCGAACATGGAAGCGGCTAAAGCCATGGCAGTAAAACAACAACTCCTTAAGAGGTACCCCAATTTGGATACCAAGAGAAAGTTTGACTACAAATCAAAATATCAAAGAAACATGATTTGTTTTGCATGTAATGAGCCAGGACACACAGCCAGGTTTTGCATCAATGTCACCAAGCAGGATAATGCTACAAAAACAGAAGACCAGAAACTGGGGCCAGGATACAGCGAACAAGGGCGTCACCTAGGCAATGCACGAACGGTGCAATATAATTTAAAAGCTTTATGTACTAGCACCGTGAAGACGCCAGACGGTAAGATCTATCGGTTACTGGACACAGCAGCGTCACATCACATTACACCAAACAGGGATATTATGAGAAACTTCAACAGTGATGTACACGGGGAAATTGAAGTGGCAAATGGACAAATGGTAAAAATGAAAGGTGTGGGGTCTGTGACAATGAAGTTGAAGAACAAGCATGGAGGGTGGAAAATTGAGCTAAGTGATGTCTTTTATGTTCCCAGATTTGTGTAATAACTTAATATCCGGGAAACAATTGGATGCCAATGGAATGGAAATTAGAATTATATATGGGTGTGTGACAGTGTTGGACGATAATGTTGAAATATTTAAGGCAGAAAATGTTAATGAACATAATGTGTATATTGTTCACTGTGAAACATATGTAGCAGCTCAGGAGAAGGTATGTGCAACAGCAAAATCTACAGTAACATCTGAAGCTTGGTACAGAAGGTTTGGGCATGTACAGGTATTGCCACAAGTTAGTGACTTTCAAGGGGTGTCTTCAGAGAGATGTTGTGTGTTCCTGGAAGGCAAAATGAAATGCCAAAAATTTTTGAACAGCAGTAGTAGAACACTGGAGACATTAAATCTTGTCCACTCAGCTGTCGCGGCCAAAATTTCCCCAGCTTCACTCAGAGGTTATGAATAATTTGTGACATTTGTTGATGATGACTCCAGGATGACACATTCAATAAGTTTTGCAAGTTCCAAAGTAGTGACGAGAAACTGCAGGAAAGAAAACTGAAGGCATTGCAGACAGACAATGGAGGAGAGTTCACAAACACTGAATTTATGAAACATTTAGAAGACATTGGAGTTCTAAACAGACTAACAACACCCTATACACCTCAACAGAATGGCAGAGCAGAACGAGTAAACCAAACACTCACAAGTATGGTTAGGTACATGCTACTTCAGGCTGGCATTCCATTGAGATTTTGGGCAGAGGCTCTGTCGGCAGCATGTTATTTAAAAAAAAAAAGTGTCCATCAAATGCCATCAGGGGGAGAAAATCCTTAACAGAAAATGAAGAGAAAAAATGAAGGGTGTTTGGTTTGTGCAGCAACTCTAGCAAAGGACAAGCTACAACCCAGAGCAGAAGAATGCATCTTCCTTGGTTTCCAGGAAGGTCTGAAGGTTTATCACCTTTGGAACTTGAAAAGAGAGAAGATATTTGTTTCAAGAGACATGGTTTTTAAAGAGGATGTGTTTCCGTTTAAAGACAGCATTCCACGTACAAAAGAAATGCATGAAGAACATGAAATTCTGCATGTTGAGGCTGAAGATGGAACATTTAACCTAGGGGACGAAATACAGGAAGAATTGGGTAAGAAGAATCCAGACGACCTAAAAGACGAAGCTAGAAATGGAATAAGGGCACTCTATGTGGAAACTGGAGAAGAAGATAATATTTCACAAAGCAACACGAGTGACTCAGAGTATACAGACTAAGAAATAGAAGTTAGAAGATTGAGGAGGAGTGGTATCTCAAAAACTTGTGGGTTTTGCAATGCTGAAAAGGTGCTGAGACTGAAAACCCATAGAATGCAAGGAGTGAGTTGTCAAGCCCAAATGCAGACAAATAGCTTGAAGCTATGAAATTCTAAATGGAAGAGCTTGAAAGAAAACAACAGCTGGAAATTGGTCAAAAGGCCAAAGGAGAGAAATGTGATAGGTTCTAAATGGGTTTTCAAGGTGAAGAGGAAAGAGGATGGAAATGTAGAAAGATATAAACCTAGGCTGGTGGCACAGAGATTTAGGCAGGTACCAGGAAAAGATTACGAAGAAACATATAGTCCTGTTGTCAAAAAGGAGACCATATGGCTGTTGATGACTGTGTGTGTTGAAAAGAACTGGGAACAAGAACACCTAGATGTGACGGCAGCATACCTTCAAAGTCCTTTGAAAGCATTTTTTGAGGAAAAATCAAGAGAAGCGTATGTGTGGAAGTTAGAAAAAGTCTTATATTGCCCACACCAGGCAGGAAAAAACTGGAACACATATCTGGACACACATCTTAAGAAATTTGACCTTAATCAGTCTGAAAATAATCCAAGTGTCAATTATGACAAAAGTGGTGGTCAGGTGCTTGGAGTATACGTTGATGACATACCTGTGTGGAGAGAGAGAAACAAGATCGAAAAGCTAAGAAGGAATTTGGGAGGGATGATGGACATCAGATCTCTTGGAAAAATCACTCACCTTTTGTCAATGAGAATGAACAGACCTAGAGAAAATATTCTGGAAATAGACAAAAAAAAATATGTCAGTCAAATTCTTCAAGAGTTTGGAATGGAGAATACTAGTGAGCTACCAATCCCTTTGGAAATAAAGCAGATCAGTGAGACCTTTTACTGAGCACGTATATAGGAAAGCTACAGGAAGCCTACTATACTTGGCAAATTGTACACGGCCAGATATTGCATACTCTGTCGCAATGCCAATTTAACAGCAATGTGACACTTCAGCACTGGCAGGAGGTGAAGCACATCTTCTGCTATCTCAAGGGTACGGAAGACCTTAGTATGGTATACGAGAAACCAGGGAAGACCATAGAAGTCTACGCAGATCCTGATTGGGCAAACAGATCAGAAGACAGGAAGTCCTACAGTGGTTTTGTGATAATACTGGAAGGTGGAGCAGTGGCATGGTAAGCAAGAAAACAACATAGTTCCGCACTATCAACTGTGGAGGCAGAATACGTCACTGTAACAGAAGCTGTGAAGGACGTGTTGTGGATCAAGGGTTTGCTGGAGGAGATCGGGCAGAGTGAATTTGTAAGTGAACCGTGTGAAATACAGGTGGATAATAACCATATGAAATACAGGTGGATAATCAAGGAGATATCAGGCAAACAACAGAATCACTTCCAAGCACTCAAATCACATTGATGTGAGGCATCACTTAATTAGGGAAAAAATAGAGAAGGGGGGTAATCAGTTTAAAGTATGTGGAAACTATCAAGAATGTAGCAGATGTGCTGACTAAACTATTGTCAAGGAGGAAAACTGAGGAATGTGCAAACATAATGGGACTTAAGAAAAATATCAACGTTAAAATGCTTTGTCTCTCTTTGTTATAGTAATTTATGTTTATGCTTTGTTTCTTTTTATATAGACACAGCATATGTGGCCATGTTAAGGGTTTTTTATGTTTTGTTTTCACTTTTTTTTTTTCTGCAGTACACAGAGCACTGATACATAACAAGGGAAAGTGATTAAATGTGTTGTACAACAGTTGCTGCATTAGGTTTTTTTTATTAAAGTTGGCTACACCCAAGCCTAGTCCAGTGTGAGGAAATACTGTACTTATTATTCACTAATCATGTCTTCAAATCTACTTCCTGGGACATATTTCTCACTTTCACATATCCTTTACTGAAAACCTGTTTTCAGTGCTCCACATGCATGGTTTAATAAAATAAAATTTGTACACAAATTGCTGATTGTAGGTTACTATGGATTTGTAATGCAGTGAATGTATCCAATCTCATATAAGTAATTACAAATCTAAAGAGCAATTTTTTTGCATATACTTCCAACCACCAGATTTACTGCGAAAAGTGGGAACACTGGACTGTGGTAGTAATGGGGATAACATAACAAACTGGTGATGGTTGCTTCCTTGTGACTGAAGTAGTATTGGAAAATGCAGGGGGAAAGGCTTATTTTTATATTTTTAAAAGACCTATTTTCACTACAATACCTCACACACAGAAATAATCGCTATATGAAGTTAATGAACTGGGAACTTCCTAAGGCCCCAATGTAACGAACATGTAGGTAACAAAAAAAGAACCGTTAAAAAAATCCCAAAAATGTACAAAAATAAATTATCCTTGCTAAAATGGAACAAATTGCAACGAAAACATAATAAAAATACATCCACTGGCCCATGGCAATAAAATTTAGGTATTTCTCAATAGGTACCCTTAAACCATCATATGAGACACAAAAAAAAAAGGTTAAAATCCGTTTAAAATTACGGCAGGGGACATTTGAATTGACAGTGCGCGCGCCTAGCGAGTTAGGCTTAGCGGGACACATGACGTCACAAAGGGCTCCTTTGTTATTCACCACTGTTGCCCCGCCACAGCCATTCCTCCCTTAGCACCTAGCTGCCATCCCACCACGTGCGCGTAGGAACAGCGGTAGCTGATAACAGTGTACGTTACAGATCTTCCTCTTTCATGCCACATTATCTCAATAATAGCACCAGCAGTGCCTGTTTCTGCTGCAACCTGCATCACTTCTCTGTCGCACATGTCGCAGTTGCTCTTGAAAAGTAGGTCATGTCCATCACACCAGCTGCGTGCATGCCTGTCAGCTGACTTGACGTGTGCCGCTCTGTGCCGTCAGTGTCTTGGATAAATGAAGGCATGATTGCGGTGCAGCATACAAACAATTTTTTGTTTATTTAATTATTTATTTCATTTTGGTGAAAAAGTTGGCCTTTGCACTGACTAAAAATGTACGCTGGAAAAAATATATTCATAGTAGCATGAGCAACAATGTTTACATTTTTGTGGTGGTAAGAGGATGTCCACAGCCTTGTGGGATACATATTTCTATCCAAAAGACTTCTACTTATTGAAATAATTTATGTTTTGTTAATAAATCGTCTGACTTTTATACAAAAAAGCTTCTGGAAATTGATTTTGCTCTCATTATAAGGTACGTGATGCACAATGTATAACTTTTTTCTTGTTAACGTGAGGTTGTTTATAGGGTTGTTATAATATATTTTTATTCAGATACTTCATACCATTTAAATATATTAAAATTTTGTTAATAAATCATTCAAATTTTGTACATAAAAGATTTGGGTAAACTGGATTTTGCACATGTTAAAATTTAGGCGGCACGCAATGTTTAACCTTTATTTTCATTGACTACAAATCATTTATGGTCTTGTGGGGTGCAATTTTGTTTGCAGACCATCTGCCCAGTAAATTAGTTTAATATTTAATTGAAATAAAAGTGTTATTTGTACCATTGATTAACTTGAAAACAAATAACATTTTTATAAAAACTTGTTGGTGTTGGAGTGTTAAAATTGGTAGGTATGAATTAAACAAAACAGCGAAATAGAAAAAATATTTCAGTAACCATGACATTTTGTTAAACCAGGGTTCTACTGTACTAGTAATATCAGTAGGCCTAACTATGTGCAACCATATGAAGAAAGGCCACTTGGTGCTAATACTAACTTATGCACATTACAAATTATATTTAATACATTTTTTTACTAAAATTTTCTTTGAGCATTTCATTTTGGTTTGGTGTGTTGAGTTGTCAGAAGTGACCCTTATGGTACACTCAAAAAAGTTGGCAACCCTATCTGGTCTACTTACTGTTTCACCACCAGCTATCTCATAATGAGAGTGCACAGTGCAAGGTTGAGAGTGACGCCTCACCTGGTGCTTCTCCAGCTCGTGGTCGACGCTGGCTGGGTCGCGAGCCAGGAGTGGCCGGGACCTCACTACAGCTTCGTTGGCATGCAGCCAGTCAAGCACAGTCTCCAGCTCAGCACCCAACTTGCGATGCTCTGCGGCAGTCATCTCGTGCTGCTCCCTCTGCTTCTCCACAGCCCTGCGCAGGGCCTGCAGCGACTGCTTCAGAGACTGCAGCTGCTCTGTGATGCTGTTGCGGTCTGCTGCTGAGCCCTCTGCTGCTATCTGCTGGCCCTTGTCCGTCGCAGATGCTAGCATGGCGTCACATTCCTGGATCTTCACTATCACCTACCAAAACAGATGCATTTCCACTTAACATGCTACTCTGCACTGTGGCTATTTTCACTATATAAAATACTTTTATGATGTATTCCAGTTTTAAGCAGTATGATGATAGGACATTAATTACTAAAGCTGCTGTGCTGTAAAACATCAAAATTTATTACCTCATGTACTTACAACATTTTTAACAACAAATTTGAACCGTCGATGTTTCATCACTTACAAATTAAAAAACATCTTTATTTGGTGACATTAACTGTGATGATATGTAACATATTTATTTGCTGCACAGAGAAATACATGAAAACTTTTTCTAAAACAAAATTTGGTCAAAAAATTTAAAAATTCTATAGCTAGTATATGAGAAGCATCTGAACTCCTGAACTATCTGAACTAAAACCAGCAATATTGACCACATAGACCAAATTATCATTTACATTTTTTACCCACAAAAGATCACCATGTTCATTGCAAAGAAGACTGAATAAGAAACAAAGCTAGCAATAATAGGAGACAAATGTAATTTGCTTGTTCACTTCTGATGATTTTCAACACTTGGAAAATATATTCTTAGAAAATGCTTGAAGCTTTTGTCAAGTACAACATGTCAACATACTGTACATAAAAAGACAAATAATTTGCAAATTACTTTTTCTAGTACTGAATTGCTGCAAAATTGCTTGATTAAAACATTGTTTATAGAATAAAAGTATTTTTCAATATATTAAATAAAATTAAACTTTTATTTTTTATTGTGACAAATGTATTATGAACTAGGTACAGATTAAATCATGACTTCACAGTTATTCTGATGTAGTCATCTGACAGAACCATTAAGTTAGCTGTATTGTCTGTAAACACTTCACGTGCAAACAAATTCAATAGCATTTTAAGGGGCCGCAGTAGCTGAGCGGTTAGACTGCTCACCTCCCACAAAGGCGAAACGGGCTCAATCCCCAGCTAGGTCACTCTGAACTTTTGCACGTGGGATTTGTGCCAGACGATGCCACTGGTTGGCAGGTTTTCTCGGGGATTTTCCACTACCCCTGCCCCTGCATTCTGCCAATGCTCCCTTCTACCTTATTTCATTCTCATCTGCTCTCAAGACCTTGTTGTTAAAAGCTGCCCAAATCTCTCAATTCAACTCAACCAAATAGGTTTTTTAAATGAACAGACAAATTGAGAATAATAGTTTCCAATAAAAATAATTTTCTTAATGAACTGTTAAAATGAAGATGGATGTTTAGAAAAAAATGTACAATAAGTTGAAAAATGTTATGAATTGTTAAGGATTTCAAATAAGGAAGCAATGTGTAAATGGATAGAAATTAAATTTAATCAACAAAATCCTTTTACAACTGCAATGGCAGAAACATGAGCACAATCAAGCTAAGAAAATTTCTTTTACCTCATAGCTGATCTTTCATATCAATATTTTAGACACATTTGTATAAAGTTATTCAAGTCAACAATAAAAGAATATTAAGAATTCACTAGATTAAAAAAAAAAACAAACAAAAATTTCAAAACTGGACATAGAGCTGTGCTGATTTACAAAATTGTGCTGATGTGCCGATTCTGTCATACAGATTAACCAATGTGCTGCTGATGTGTGAAAAATATTTATGCTTGTATTGAAGTTAATTTAGGTTACTATTATACTCAAACAATAGTACTGGTGAGGTACAGCACAATTAGAAGCAATTTTTTACTTATATGAGTTTAGTGTCCAAAAAGTAAATACAGTAATGCAACAAACTATGTACTTAAGTGAAGACAAAAATTTAAAAAAATATTTATGTCAGTCTATGTTTATAAAAATACATATTTGTGAACACAGAAAATAATAAACGTGCATGAAGTTGTTTAAATGTTTTGTGGCTGCTATGAACCAAGTGACAGGCTTGAAACAAAATGGTGGATTGGTTCTGCAGTAAATTGGATTAATGTTACTTGCAAGATATGTACTCTAAAACCCAATTCTTTCAAAAAACAAAAGTTAGGCTAAATTTATGTTTTGCGCTTGGGTGCTTTGCTAGACATTTGGATTGGTATAAGTATATTTGTTTAGGAACAGCAAAATGATACTAATGAATTCATAACCTCAATATTACATTTTTTTATAATGAATCTGAAGGGAACACTTTCTACGTTCACTATAGAAGGGAAAATTCACATGTACCTACACTTGTCTTGAAATAATATACCAAACTTGACACGTGACACATACTGGCATGATAATTATTGACTCCGCCTCATTTTCACGTGACGTCACATCAACCCAAACAGGGTTTGAACAGAGAGCGACTTGCTGCCAGAACCAACAATTGTAGGCAAAGGGAACCAAAGGATATGGAAGCTAAAGTCATCTATGCCATTATGCCAGATGTCATGCGTGCGACAGAAGCCAGCAACAAAGCCCAGCGCTGCCCTTAAGCTCGCGGCAGCAACACAACCCGCACACAAAGAAAACCGACACTTCCAGTCTCCATGAGAATGTGGCCTGCGCAGCTAAGGGACGAGCTCTCGTCCAAAAATATCCAACCTACCAAAGGACCCACAGCCAGCCGACTATATACGCCGGCACACAGCCCCAAAATGGCAGTTGTATACTCGGCAACTCGCTCCACCTCTCTGCCTACTGCTTTCCTCGGAAACAGTGCATAGAGCCATCATCGCCACACCCGACTTTGTGCCGTGTCAAAAGGTTACACGCCCCACCCTATACCGCAGCAGGGTTAACAACAGGCGACAGATAATTCAAACTCCCCCTCAGTGAGTTATAACCAGTGTCTCTGTCCAGCACCAAAAGAACCTTTATCTGATGGTGACATCACTGCCATTTTAACCCAATGTCACATGTCAGACTGATGTATCAAATTTACACGTGTAGAGTATTTTATAATTTTAATAACCAGTGGGAAAAGAATTTTATAATAGAAATACATACTCAAGAAATTTGAATATAGACCTAACTCAAAACTGAAATACATTGTAACCCATATGAATAGTTTTTCAAGGGACAAAAATAAAAAACTGAGGCATGCTGACAAGCAATGCATATAGACTTGATCTCCAACCAGATGTCAATGTCTGATTTGTTGTGTGGGTGGGTGCAATATGTCACAGAAAATAATATCATCTTCTTTAGCTGATAAAGTTATGACAAGAAAAGCAAAGATACAAGAATTTTTCGAGTAACAGGAAATCCTCATTATGCTTGCGTTATATTCTCATGGTCTGTCACCCTCCTCTTACCCCCCTGTCAGTCAACATTTGTTGATAAGCGCAGCTGTGAAAACAGTCCTGCTTCGTTCTTTCCCCTCAGACTCAGCCACTCTCAATGTCAAGATGGCACATTGTTATCTCTAAGAGAGCTAGCATCCCTAGTTCACAGCTTGGGATAAAACCACCAACTTAATTTGACATATGGTAGAAGTTGTGTTTTTTTTTTCATTGATGCTTTTGTTTCCAAATTGTCTATATTGGCTTCTTTACATGGGAAAACTTTACAATTTTTACAAAGGTAAGTCTTCTCAATTATATACTGTATACTGAAGAATAACTTGGAACTACTTGCAACCTTTTATTTTTTGTCAAATCGACAGAATATTAACTGCAGTTCACACACTGGCAGAAGTGCCAATTTGGTCAGTATTGGTAAATTTAGCACAACTCTATTTGGAGGCATAAATTTTAATTTCCAAATATGAATTTTGGTTATCATGTGAACACTGGAAATAAATAAAATCCTAGTATTTAATTTCATTAACAAATTTTGAGAAATTAAGTAGGTAATTACTGCAAAGTCATTAAGTTTATATAAAGATAACATGATGCTATGAAGTATGTTATCGATAGACATGGTCACACTATGACTCTCCAATGGTCTTATAAAAATAAAGAGCCTAAAAATCTCTTCTTACCACCATACTTGCAAACAGCATATCTATTTTCAGAACTACACATTGATACCTCAGTACAACAGTGTTACAACTCAAAAAATCTAATTTTTTTCATTAGTTACCTTACAATACAGAAATCTCAGTTATTTGTAAAAACTTTACACCTTAAATACTGTTGGTTATAATTTTGTATATGATAAAGTAGCATGACATTGTACTAGAGTACAACATTTTCTTAACACAATGCAGTTCCTCCTGAAAACTGCATGTTTTGAATTATAACACTAATGTACTGAGGTATCAACATAACCGCCTAGTTATAAAAAATACTCTGTAATATTAGTTCTTTTACTTTGTTTATTGAACTCAGAACAGTTACAGATATCAGGATCCAAACTGTACTCACATCATCATATTTCTTTATCTTTTCCTCAACAGTGTGGCCACCTCGCTCGATGTCCCGCACCACCTCCGTGTACTTGGTGATAAAGGTCATGATCTCGGTGACCAGAGCAATGAACTGCTCCCTCAGTAACAACAGCTGCCTGAGACGTGCAATCTGTCCCTCAATGGCTTGTATCAGGTCGTCTTGCTGTTGGGCGATGCCTTGCAGCTCACCCATGTTCCCCAGCTGAATGTCACCTAGCTTCAGCTTATTGCTTTTCAGGTTATCCAGGATTTTCTGTAAGCCAAATCACACATCATCAATTACGTATCAACATTACAACATTTTTGATGCTAATGGAAGTACGAACACTGAAAATAATCATACTGGGATTTAATTTTCAAATGCGAATATTTTTTTCCAAAGAAAGGGTTTGTATTAATTATTAATTTTTATATAAGCCTGTTAAAATTATTATGACGTATACATTTATTTTAAAATCTTACAATACGATTTTAACAATCATAATAAGCCAAGTTTATTTCTTTGAGTATTTTTTAAAGCTTTTTGTAAAAAGTTGAATAACTTAAGTTACTCATAAATAAATACTTTATTTACTTTATTTATCTCTTATAAAAAAAAGGTAGGTACATGTATGGAAAGTCAAAGCTGTGAAAGGGGTTTCGAATTTCATGCTGTAAAAGACAAATTTTTTCTGCACAGTTTTAAACTTTATAAGGACTGTGTCTTAAAATAAAATACTGCATGGAAACTTTAGGCAACAAAAGAGATCATCATAACACAGTACTAAGGCCTACTGTAAATAAAACACTCAGATGACTATAAGAGTGGAAACAGAAAACAGAGGAGTGAAAACTATGACCTACAATACAAAATTCAAAATGCTTCTAGCAAAATCATTAATGACAAAAGTCATAGGAGAGAGATGTATAGCACTCACCTCATACTGGGCAAGCATACTATGGACATCATTCACTTTGCTGCCAATGGACGATTCAGATCCTTCAGTTCATTCTGTATTTTGGTCACAAACTGGATGCTCTCAGCGACCTTGGCCGCTGCCTCCATGTACTGCTTCAGCTGCTCTTTGAGGGCATCTGACCGATCCTTAATCAGCCCCATTATGTGTGCATGCTTATCCGTAAGTCCACTCAGCTGCTCGGAAAGTGTCAGTTTGTCTGCCTCACTAACTGTCGGCAGAATGGCATTTCCTTGCTCTAAAATGTCATCCAGCTGGTGTCTCATTTGCTCTGCTTCTTGATTCAACTTGTCATACTGCAAACAAAATAAATCAATAGCATTCCTTCTCCATAACACATGAGCATACACAGAAAAATGATTGTCGGAACATGTAAAACTCTGAAACCTTAACAATATGAATTACATAAGACTCATAAACCAAAATAAAATAACTGCAGAGGTTGTAATATTACTGCATACCTAGTAATGTGTTCTCAACAACATTCAGCCCAGCGTGTTTGTTTGTTGCCCTTTAAGATCTACATACCGTTGAGATGATCAGCACCTGGAGACATCATTGGGCACCAGCATCGAGAGATGCTCGCATGTGCAATTACCAATGTCTTTGTTTTCAGTTCAAGTACTCTGGTGCTGTGTTAGAGGAAGATGTACAGTAATTCATGGTGTTAATTATGTAAGTGTTTAAAGAGGTATCATCCTGATGAACTGTTTTTATGAAATGATAAATTCTGTGTGAAACTACTGTGCATGTGACAACCTCATCTTCATAAATACACTCATCTGCAAATCAGCATGAAAAATTAAAGAATACAAAGTGAATTCTGCGTAAATGAAAATTGTTAGTGCTATATGTTTCGATTTTTGCATTTTATTTTAAATTATCATAAACTTGGAAATTTATTATTTGGAATACCAACAAAATACCAACTTGTGATTTTTGGTTACAAAACAGGTTTGTTTTGAATACTTAAAAGCTAATAAATTTTCTTTCCTTATTGTCTGGATTGTTAGTGTCTTTTGTGTAGTTCTGATCTGCCAAATTAGAATTAAAATTTATTTTGTCAGTCCTTTGGTGTGCACTTATCAAGTCAGTCTTAGATAAGGTACACTAGGGAAACGGTATACCAATGGACCACTTTCAGATCTTTCACACTTTTGTTAGTCTACCATGTGGCAGCAAAAGCTATACATTTTAACTTCTGAAGGTAGCACGCACCTCCTAACTCTGCAGGTTGTAGTACCACAGAGGCATAAATCACACAGAATTTGCAATTTTTACCTGCACTTGCCTTCATCACTTTCCAGTAGGCCTTATTTACAGGATCAGCTTTCTGTAAGCCCACAGGCATTTTTTTGTAAATTTTGAAGTGTACTGTATGTATGCATGATAAATCAGTAAAAGTGTGCAAAAATGAATCTGGGAATATGGGCCACATCATGGAATGTTTTGAGATTGGGAAGG
Source organism: Dryococelus australis (assembly GCA_029891345.1). NCBI lineage: Eukaryota > Metazoa > Arthropoda > Insecta > Phasmatodea > Phasmatidae > Dryococelus > Dryococelus australis. Next base: position 111,066,928 of record CM056993.1, on the reverse strand, counting down.
TGATTCTGAAATATACCGGGAGCTGCCGACAACCCTTGTGGTAACCACCGCACATGCATCAGTCCCTTTGATGTGCTTAAAGTCAATATTTAAGAAGTAACATCATCTACCGGCAACTGAAAGTAGGCTTGCTTCACATCAAGTTGTGAGAGCACTTTGCTACATCCTAGGTTAGCCAACAGTTCCTTGATGGTGGGACATGTACTCACTGTATTACTATAATCAGCACATATACGTATGCTTCCATTTTTTTTAACACTGGTACAACAGGTGTTGCCCAGCTTGAAAATGTTGTGGGTTCCAGTACCCCTTCCTTAACTAGCATGTCCAAAGCTTCATGCACACGCATACGTAACAGTATCGCTACTGATCTAGTTTTCAAAAATTTGGGCTCTGAATCTGTCTTCAACTTAATGTGAACACTTGGTACCTTCAAGGGTGGCAACCCTTCTTCATGGAACAATAGTTCATATTCCTTCAAGGTGCTGCTGTCATCTTCAATTCTATGGATTCCTTGTACGTATATTCCTAGGTCTTCGAACCAATTTCTACCTAGCAAGCTTTTTCCAGCAGAGTCAGCGACAATTAACTTCTGAACAGAACATTCGCCTTTGAAATTGGCCTTAACAGAAATTTCACTGTACACTCGCACACGTCCCCCCCCCCCCCCCGCGATGCTAAACAAACCTTACTAGGTTTCAATACAGGTCTATTTTTAACATCGGGTCAGAGTTTTTAATAAACATCATGATTAACAATAGTTAACGCAAAACCTGAATCAACTTCAAATTCATGAGATTTCCCATTTAATTGCAGGCTCACCTTGTATGCCTGGACCTGATCGATACTAAGATTGGCATTAAATAAGGTACCATAATGGTCTTCATTGACACGCGTGTGCTCTCTTCTGACCCATTCAGAATCTGTGTAATACACTTCTGATTTCTCTGCCTTAGTGCCCTGAGTACTGCTACTACTGCGGCATACCCTCTTAATATGTCCTACCTTATGACGTGAACAAATTGAATTTCTGTGCCTGCATTCCGGCGCTTTATGCCCCACCACACCACACCAGAAACATGTGATAGCCGCATCATTTCTTGCAGTACTAACCTGCCGTTTTGCATTCACAACTCATATACCCACACTCTTCTTGCACGTTCTCCAGTTTGCTACAACATCCTTCGCAAATATGTTTAACCTTGTTCTGTGAAGCTGAAATAGTCTCCACATTCCTGTTTACTACCTCAAAAGCAGAGGAGATCTTGACAGCCGTATCAGAGGTTAGGTTGGACTCCGATAGCAACTGATGTTGGAGTCACTCATACTTAACTCCACACACAATACGTATTAACAACTGCTTCTCTAGATCTTGAAAGTTACCTCATCTTGACAATTGTTTCGATTCTGCCACAAACTCAGCCATTGTCTCAATTGGATGTTGCTTGCGATTTGCAAAAACAAAACATGATGCAATCTCATTCTTCTTAGGATCGAAATGGCTATCCAGCACTTGTATTAACTCTTCATAACTGACGTCGACCAATTCCTTTGGCGTAATTAACAGAGTCAACAAAGCCAATGCCGGTTCACCAATTACTGCCAGAAAAGTTGCCCTTAACTGCTTCACGTCAGTAATCTTGTTTGCTTCCGCAAAAAAAGAAAACCTGACCTTGTATTGTGACCAGGTGTCAGGCTCCGTGATATTAAATTCAGAAATCTTCCCAAACACCATTATGCCGTATCCATATTCCACCTCCGCTGTATGTCTATAGCTTTTCACTTCCTCGATAGGTACTCTGAGTTCAATATCTTATAACCTTACTTCCAGGAATTTTCTAAGAATCCCATCCTCATTACCAAATATGTTACATCTTATTTATTTAACAACCACCTCAATACACTAACAATAATACAATTGCCATCTTATTCACGCACTCATCCAACCTACTATACACAAACTTCCTACTAATGCCAACCTCCTATACACAAACTTTCTACAGCCTTATAAATACACTACAATTTGTAATGCCTGACTTCCCCAATGCCAGTGGATACTTGTGGAGTTGTTACCAAATCACACATCATACATACAACAGGATGCAAAAATGCAACTGGGAATAGGGGCAGCACCAGGGAATGTTTTGAGATTGGGAACCTGTGGTCCACGAAGTGAGCAAAAGGAGATGTGGGCGCAAACGTGCCTAACATAATTACAAGTGTTTATATTGGTTACATGGATTATTGACATTGCATGTGTACACTGTTGACAGGTAGTAATGTACATGACCACTCTACTGATGGATCAGCATTAACGTATCAGTTTGTGGGTCACAAGAGTTGCTCAAAATTACCGCTCCCAACTTCAATGCAAGCATGAAAAGGGCATATGAGATTCTACCCCATCTGTTCAAGTATCCCATAATTTTTGCACTTGTTGTTGATACAAGCACATACTGTGTTAATGTAGGGATGTCAGAGCCACCTTGCGGATGATAGGTGAACCTCACATACTACATGGGTCGCCCACACATGTACACCCATATCTCCTTTAGCTGGCCTCCTGGACAGCACGTTTCCAATCTCAAAACATTCTATGATGTGGCCCATATTCCCAGTTTCCCTTTCGTACACTTTTACTGAATTATTCTGTATATATACAGTGCACATAAAATTTACACAAATGCCTACAGGCTTATAGAAAGTTGATCCTGTAAATAAGGCCTACTGGAAAGTGAAGCAGGTAAATGCAGGTTTCAATTTGGCATACTGCTCATCACTTTGTTTCATAACATTAAGCCTACAGCAATGGTGCTTACAAGTTTGTCATATATTGTATTTGAGTGTCTCAATATACTTGGTCCTCCCTGGCCAACAGCTTATATTTAATGTACATTCAATATAATTAAATCTTTGTTTAGTAATTTATATAACTTCTGTTTAATTAACATAAAACATCCCTAAGTCAAAATCATAGAAATTAACATTTGGTACAGACAATGCTAATGTATGTGTGTGCTTGTGGATACCAGCCAGTGTAAATTTACTGTGTGTGTCACAAATGTGACAGGCATTGTTTATCTTAGCACTGACTGAGAAGGCGTAATGTGCTAAGTAGGTATGTGGTGATTCATCATCATTGGGCCAGAGATTGGTTAATCACTATTTTGTAATGTTATTTTGTGCTTGAATTCCTTTTTTTTTTAATAATTAGTTTTCCAATTTTTATTATTTTGGCACACCCCCGCGCTGGCCCTGCACTCCGGGTATAAATAGAGCCCACAGTTCGAGGCTGTCTTGTATCACTCTGTCGCAGAATGTTACTATATGCGAACGCTTACCAACGCCTTCAATCACTATTCTACATGACAGTTGCTGACTACTTCAGACATTGTTACCACTGCAGGAACACCTGCTGTCCACCTCTCTGTTCTGTCACTCCCCCTATGCTCATGATAGGGCTGGGTGGGAGATAGCAGCCAAGTAGGGGCTAGGCCTGGAGAGTACTGAACTGGGTGCAAACAGGATATACTCGTGAAAGAAGGAGGAAGCTGCCCAACAGGGGGATCTTTCCACCAGTGCAACTGGAGGACACCAAAGTGGTGTGTAGAATCATCTCCAGAAGATTGCCTTTCTGTTTGCTGTGTGGTGGTAATATATTTTTTTACATAATGATTTTGTTATAGACATGATGGATTTAACTTAGTGCGTTATATAGAAATCTTGTGTTCTTGTTTTTTTTTTATATCTTATTATGTATAAATAACATGTTCCATAACTATATGACTCTTGCTTTTCTTGTAGGCTCTATGGAATGAAAACAAATAAATAAAGAAAATATCATCCAAAAAGGTTAATTCAGCTGAAACAAAATTACAAAAACAGATTTCAGATTAAGAAAAAGTATCAAAGAGTAGACACTCTCTATATCAATCCCATTTAAAGTGACCATATTTCTATAATAACTCATTTTTGAGGAACCATAAAAAAATTTTGGTAAAAAAGTCTAAAATTTGAGGGAAATCAGTTAAAAAATTAATTTGTTGCACTATTTTTGGTGGCCGCATGTTGCTTTTCTCTTGGGGAGCACAATATGCGCCAGGCCAGCTCTTTACTAAAAATAGATACAATTTCCCTAGGCCACAAATGTTATTAACTTCCTCTGTCCCTCAGGTGGCGGAATGTTTCCACATGCTATGCGACTACTCTCAGTATTTGTTCTGCCATTGTGCTCCCTCTCGCTTGCCTTCTCACATTGATTATGTTAGTAAGACTCTAATTTCTCTTCTGTATTGATTACCGTCTTGATGACAACTTATTATGCTGATGCATGATGCGTACTGACGCAATTATTAAATACAACTCTACCTCATCTTCATATGACATCACGTCACCCCGAGCGAGGTTTGAACCCAGGGCGACTTGCTTCTAGAACCAACCAGCACACCTCTAGGCAATGGGCCCCTAAGGATGTGGCAGCCAAGGCCATCTATATCACTATGTCAGACGTCACGTGTCCGGTAATCACCCCCGCATGCGACAGGAGCCAACCACGAAACCCAGCGACGCCCCTAAACGCACAAGTCACAATCTACACACAAGGAAAACTGCACTTCAGCCTCTCCTGAGAGAATGCGACCTGCAAAACTAAGAGAGAAGCTCTAGCCCGAAGATACCCGACCAACCAAAGGATGCCAAAGGACCCGCAGTTGGCCGTCTATATATGCGAGCCCACATCGCAAAAACGCCAGTTGATACTCAGCATGTCCGCTCCACCACCTCATGTGCTGGAGCTCTCTGCTTATAGCCTTCATTACAAAGCACCAACACTACCTTCTAGAAGTCATCCAGACCCTTGCCCAGTGACCCCCGAAAAAGTCATCCACATCCCTTACACTAACTACCACTTTGGTAGTGAATGACAAGTCCCTTCTGGACAACAGCATAGATTAGTTAGGGTCAATTGTTATCGTAGTTACCTAGCCTTTTTCTGCTCTTGTTTAGTTTAGCCCCAGGTGCCGTTCATCTGGTTTAACATAGTCTACTTCCACCAGTTACAGTTCATTGATAGTTAGGAGATAGTACGGGCCACTGAGTCTATTCCTCTGGGGAATAAACACATATCTTACCTAACCCCAAACTTATTCTAGGGTGATTGTGACTTCCATCCCCGTAGACGTCAAACCTACTAAGGAGAAGCAGGCGACTGCGTCTTGAAACCTCTTTACTGAAACTAGTGTGGGACTGCGCACTACCCTTAACCGGGCACATGTACATTGTCAAGCATAACCCATTAGATGGCCACCCATACTGTGCGTACCGCAAAGGCACTTGGTGCGCACGTACAGCAGAGCCCCAAACACTAACAGACTCCATGAAGCAGCAGCTAGACATCCAGATCAGCCAACCCACTTCATCCACTGCATTGTACTTTGCTGGTTGGAGTGACAGGACTGATTCTGGTTGACCTAACCCCTTCTGGAACTCACGCCACAACACGGCTAGACATCCAGATCAGCTAAACCACTCCATCCACCGTGTTGTTCTTTGGCCGTTGGAGTGACAGGGGTGATTCTGGTTGGCCTACCCCCTAGTGGTTACACTCTTAGCCAGGGAACTCGTCGCCTATTACTCCTTAGTGTAGTAGACTAGTATCTCCTCGCATGCCCTTCACCCATAGAAGTAGTGCAAGGTGGAGAGCTTAAGAAGGCAGCTACTGCCTCTAAACCTAGTAAATTGCTCTGCAACCCGATGCCACCTGCCCTCAGCAGCCACTCCCCATGGAACCAAGCTCACACCGCCCGACAACTGGTAAAGCCCCACCTCTCAGTTCCCCTTAACTCCCTCTTCCTGCCACCCTAGAAGATCACAGGAGAGCTGCACCAGCTCGTGGTGCACATACAACTGGAGCTTCCAGTACCATTGGGCATTGTCAGTCTGTACTTCAGACCTACGAGAACCAGCTGCCCACCACAGGGGGTCAACCAGCCCGCCATCAGCAGTACCACTGCCGCCCCAGGACAAGACGTCAATTCCAGCTAGCAGCAAGCAGCCGAGCCAGGATCTATCCTGGGTGACGCCCACTGCGGGCAAAAAAGTGCCTTTGTCCACACCACCAGTGCGTAGAGCCGTTCTCACCACACCTGACTTTGTACCGTGTTGTCGGGCTACTCGCCCCAACCCATACCACAGCAGGGTGACCAGTAAGTGGTAAATAATCCAAACTTCCCCTCAGTAAGCTAGCAAGTGCCTCTGTCCAGCACTATATAACCCTTGTCCAACAGTGATGTCGCTGCAATTTTAATTGACGTCACGCGTTAACGCTTAGTTCTTTTAGACATGCAATTAGCAGTGTGAAAGCCTACAAATTGTCTCACAAATACAATGCTGTACTGTGAAACCATGGCAAGTCTTTTACTCATTGTAGCCTCCACCTCTCCATCAGGCCATTACACTTGACAAGAACCAGAGTCATTCTCGCTTCTTCACTTCCAGCCTTCTCCTCCTGCCTCCCCAGCTGCCACAAATTGTACACCTCTTTTACTGGGTTCATCATAAATACAGATGGACATGATTTTGAGTGCATTGATACTGTCAGTTGAAACCAGAGTTTCTGTAACCTGGATTTCGGAAAGTAGTGTTCGTGTCCGGGATAAATCACAAAGCTTCATCTTCATTCGTAAATATGGCACAAAAAGACAGCAACATCCAACGTTACAGTTTTTGTTACTGTTTGGTGACATTGAATTTTTACACCGTAAAACATAGGCTGTGTCCAATGTAAACATTTTTGAAATTTTTGAAATTGATTGGCAACAAAGGAGGTTGTACATATTCTATTGTCATATCATTTTATTCAGAAGACTTCTGTTTAATAATATAAATTAATATCCCATTGAAAAACTGTAAGATTTTTTTTTGCAAAAGCCCTCCAAAAATTGAATTTTTGCACTAAAAAATGTAGGTCATGTCTAATATTAACATCTTTGCAACTGACTGGTGACAAAGGAGGTCGCAGATGCCCTTCTATGGTATCATTTTATTCACAATATAGCTGTTTATTAATATAAATTATTGTTTCATGCAAATATACTCTAGTTTGAGGCAATCCAAAATAGAATTTGCAGTTACAAATAAGTACACAGTGGCCAACATTACTGTTTTTGTATTTGTTTGGTGACAAGAGAAGTTGCAGATACCTTTCTGTGCTATCATTTTAATTGGAAAACTTCTGATTGTTGAATTAAATTGATATACGATACAAAAATCATGTTGATTTCACAACAGAGACAACAGAACATGTGGTACAATGCTAAGTAAATACTCATGCAGCTCAATGTTTTGATAATTTTGGGAGGCAAGGAGAGGCTAAGTTTAAGCCTCTCAGATATAATTTTTTTCAGAAAACATCTAGCTATTAAAATTAATTCATATTTAATTAAAAGAATGTGTCATTTTAATATATTGGGGAAGGGGGTGGGTCGAAATCGGTCCAAAATTTCCCAAAATAACTACAGAGATTGACATGACATAATGACATTATTTCTGGAAAACGTGAGGGATCGTTTTGATAATGTTCTACTTTACATATCAGTTGCCACAGATGTAATAGGTGGACAATTACCAATATCAAGAAAGACTGCAAAATGTTTTAAAATTCCCAGTTTCTTGTATATACAGTCGACTCTCGATCTATCATAATTCAGGGGACTGCCAAAAAATGTCCATAAATGAAGGATTTCAGTAAATGAGGGTTCTGACATGTAAATCAATAAAATGCAACTTCTAACCTTATAAAACTTTATGTTGAGTATAGGAAGAGCTGTACACTATCTGTGAATAAAGTTCAGCTAAAAAACACAATTTAAAATGGTAATTTTTGAAAAAGTGACATTGTAAATAATACACATTAAAAAACATTTCACCTAAACTCGTTTGAATAAAGAAAATAACGTCTCAAAATACAGTATATAATTCATCGTAATCCGACACTAAATGCAAGCCTACATCAAACTATCAAACCCTCTGAAAGTGAAAATAATATGACACTGAATGCAAGTCAAATTTTAAATTTCCAGAGTGCACTATCAGCTAAGAGCGCACGGAGAAGTTATCGATCGGACAGTGTCACAACGGATGGTTGATGAGGTGGGAAGGGGTGGCTGCGGGAGGATTACCGCTCAACAGCCGCTACTTGTTGGCAACACGTTGCGCGCATGGCAAATGTCTGTCTTTTAAAGTAGTTAACTATATTTCACTGCAAAGAAAACTTGTAATTTTGAGACAGAAATGAATAAATAAGGTTATTATAATTGATTTATTCACTGTCTTTAATAATTAATCATTCAAAACCACGTCCTCTGATTTAATCTGTCTTGAGTTACACTGCACTCGGGTCAGTGCTTACCTACACATTATTAGAATGCAAAAGGTGTCGAATAGGCTGAGGTATATTTAGATTGACGACTAAAATGAGGTTGGTACCAATGTATGTAGTGTGGCAGATGATAACAAGAACTAGTAAAAGGTATGGAGTCATGTTTGTGCTGTATATATTATAGTAGTAAAGTAGTGTAATAAAAGATGTATCAAATATCATGTGTTATAATTATTACTACCACATAGGCCCTTACATTTGATCAATTTATTCAAAAGATGCGTCTCTATTGAAATTAATTAACATAAAACCTCCTATTTCCCCGAAAGAAGTTACTGAAAATTAACTTTATACTTAAATCCATCAAAGTGTAAAAATTGGCAGAATTGTAAAATATTTACCTTTCTAATTACTCTGTACTTATAACACAAGTTGCTCAATGTACAAACGATATTTGGTGACAAGGGGAGGTCAAGTATATGCTTTTATGCGCGGAAGCTATCCCTTGAGTTAAATAAATATTACGTTTTAAAGTCATGTTAATTTTACGCCAGATACAATGAAAAACCTACCTTACAGGAAAAAAGGTACCTTTATTCAAAAAAAGTCTTTCCAAATAATACTTCTTCATTAAAATGTTTTGCATTACAATTTCAAGCGAAACCATTTGCTTTGAAATACAAGTGACGACAGGTGCAACTATTTTGAGAGATGCATATCTTGCTAAAATATTTACGTTCACCAGGCACACATTTGCTCTAGGCCGGCGTGTGAAGGCTAGCCTGCACGGCGCAGCCGAGAGACTTTTTTTTTTTTTTTCCTTTTGCTAGACACCAGTTTCCCCTCTTGTGGCTCGTGGCAGGTGATGGGAGGAAAGAAAGTGCGCCGCTGAGAGAGACAGAAAGAAGGGTGAGAGAGAGGACGCTAGGTCACCACGCTCATTGCTATAGGTAACCACTTCCCCTCTCTGAGGCGTGTAGGGGAAGTACCAAGCCAGACTTGCAGATCACACCACACCGCAGTGTCAGACAGACATGTTGGGAAGACACCAGACGAAACGCGCCGCCACAGAGCCGTTATAAATGGGGGCACACGTGAAGTATTTCACATCCAGTTACTAGACGTTTGCATAAACAACCAGCTTAAAAACGATAGTTGTGGGAAATATTAGGTGAAGGGACCCGAAAAATATTTTGATTGATGCTCCATCTGATAAATGATACAAGCGGTTTATTTTAACATTATTAATATAGGAATTTCGTCAGAACCACAAAAAAGTGTTGGTGGATGCTGTTTATTGGTGCATGTGATAATGATACATCGAGAGTCGACTGTAGATACAATAAGTAAAAAAATTTAAGTTGTTAAAATCTCACCTTAGTCAGCTGCTCTTCAAGAAGTTCTACATTTGGTGCCCGTATTTCTGCAGATGTGGCAACCTCTGCCTCTTTTAACCATTGGTTACAACAGTCTATATCTGCTTCAAACTGCTTGCGGCCTTGAAGAAGATCCTTGAGGGCTGCCAACTTCCCTTGGGTCTGGCTTTTAAGAGCATTGTGCTCATCAACCACACCTGCAGAAAAAATATTAAAAAAGATAAAAATATTATTTCAAATTTTTTTTTTTTTTTTAATAAAGTTAAGTACAAATATAAATAAATCACTGTGAGCATGCAGTATAACTACTAGGCACAATTGCTGCTATCACACCTTGCCTGGACCCCTCCCACTGCAAATGCAGATATAAGAAGGAACCAACAGGATTTGGCTTCCCCTAACCAGGTGTGGATACCACTTGCCTGACATCCAGTTGACTTTTTGCAACCAGGTCTAGCTTGGTTGCCACAAGCTACCACTATGTCTCGTGCTCAATGGGCTCACGCAGCTGCCACTAAGTGAGGAAGGAGCAGAGTGTCACCTCCAAGAACCCCAACCTTCGCTATGTCTGTCACGCATCTATGTATACATCCAGTTACAGATCTACAAAACAGCAGTCATTTTTCATACATCACCTACCTTACAATTGCAAAGCACCACAATATCTGTCCGCTTGCACTATCAGCTGTAGGGATAAGCTGAATTTAGCAGTTGTTTGGTACTGTGAGTATAGACATCTTGTTAATATAACTGGGTACAGATTTGAACAACTTGCCATTGCCATTGATGGCACACTCGTAGTGCTTCTAGGAACTAACAGATTTACACAGTCAGTTGTTCGCAATTTGTTCGGGAAAATGGTGTTTGGTATTGCCCGCCAGTTCTCATGTAAACAAACTTTATTGAAATACAGTCCATCACGATGTTCGACGCAACATTTATTGGTCCAACCGCGCCGGATATTGTTTTGACATAGTTGAATATCTACCGCGTCGCTATTTTGTGTATTTATTTACCCGTTGCTACCTCTGTTGTGACTCAAGCTACCCTGCTTGTGACTCGTATTTCGTCAAGAGTTTTTCAGAAGTTGTGGTGAAATTTGGTCCCAGAAAGTCGTCAGCACATTTATATCACTGCCTTGTTAAGAAGGGCATATTAGCATTCAGTTTGCATTGATGCTTGTATTTTGTTCGTAGTCACCATGATATACATGTAAAAGTTAATGTCAATAACATAAAATGGAACAGTTACAAAAGCACAGCTATGTAGTTCCAAGAACTATGATAAACTCACAGGTATCAGAAATAAACATCACTTTTAGTTTTGAAAATAGTGATAAAATCACTGTTACTAAGAAAGGTTAATCAATGACAATTACAATCAGGATTAGCAGTGTACGCAACCGGTACACGCCTGTTGTTTTATTGGTTTAATAGTGCGGAATAGTGGTGAACATGGCTAATAAACACCTGGCACTTCAGAAACGCCTTGAAAGAGCAGAAAATCGGCTACACAGTGATTTTACATTGTCAGCTCCTGTGCAAGACGACAGTACCGACGTATAACTGTTCCTTTCTACTTGCCGGGACTTAGCTCAAATCCGGAACAGTTTTGATGATGATCTAGAAGTGCACTAGAAGTTGCACTCAAAGGCAATAATAGTAAGTTTGACACCCAGTCCCATGCCCAATGGCTTATCAAATTTGATGATGAGTATTACGCTGTAATAGCCATACATGAACGTGTCATAGCGTGCAGTGGTAGGAATGACAAAGGAGCCACCAAGTCACATTCAAACACATCACATGTCAAGTTAAACACTATTCAGCTTCCAGTTTGAATGGTGACCCGAAGTCATGGTCGAACTATGCAAACCTGTTTCAATCAATGGTAGCCACCAATGATAACTTATCTCAGGTGGATAGTTTCACATACCTGAAGTTGTGTTTATCTGCAGAACTATTGTTGTTTATGCATTCCCTACCACTCTCAGAGGAAAATTACAGTATTACATGGGAGAGTTTAGTGAGGAGATATGACAATAAAAGACTCATAACCTCAAACCACATTGAAGCGTTACTTCAAGTGCCAGTGGTATCATCTGACTCTTCGAGCTCTATGTGTGTACTGCTAACTGCACTAGCCGAAAATATGGGTGCTCTGCGATCATTGAAAATTCCTGTGGATCACTGGGACTTGTTGTTACTTCACTTGATGGAGAAGAAACTGGACCCTTACCTGCACCGTCAATGGAAGCTGACAGTAAGTGATTCATCACTACCAAAGCTGACAGAATTCAGTGAGTTCTTAGAAAAGCAGTGTCAATCAGCCAAAGCAGTCGGTTTGTACCATGTCAAAACCACTATGTTAAAGACTTCAATTGGGTCGAAATCCAGCAAACATAATTCGTACAGTCCCACTACTTCAATGGTGAGTATGACACAAACCGCTACTGCTAATTGTATCCTATGTAAGACAGACCACATTCCTTCCCAGTGCTCCTAGTTTCTGAGTATATGGCCAACGGTACATTACGCTCTTACCAAAAGGTTGAATCTGTGCTTGAACAGCCTCAGATCATCACATCGAGCTAGAAATTGTAACTCCAAATTCATGTGTCGACACTGTGGTGCTAAGCATCATTCAGTGCTACACTTTGCTGAATCAAAGGATGCATCGGCCCCTGAAATAGGTGAACCTTTGGATATCACAATAGAAGAACCTACAGGTGATGGCCAAACTAAAATTGTGTCCACACTTGCAGCTAATTTCCACCATGACAACTACCACCACTGTTTTGCTGTCTAGTGCTCTAGTAGAAATCCAGGATGCATTTGGATCTCCCCAACAAGTACATGCCCTTCTAGACTCAGGTAGTCAGCTAGTTTCATAACCGAGGCCTGCCTACAGCGATTGGAACTGCCCCGACAGAAGATTCAGCTCCCGATCCATGGATTATCCAATGTGCCAGTCAGTGTTTCCAAATCAACCAAGACATGCCTAATCAGGCATTTAGGACAAACCTCACCAATCACTCAGTCTGTATGCTTTTGTTCTATCACACATTTCAAGTGATCTCCCTAACGCTCAGCTACCCTCTAGCATTTCGGATGCTGTCACGAACCTGAAACCCACAGATACTACCTTTGCCTGTCCAGGCCCAGTCAACCTGGTGATAGGTGCCGAGTTGTTCCAGCACTTGACTGGACGCAAAAAATATGGAAGCAAGGAAATGCACACCGCATTGGAGACTGTGTTGGATGGATCCGCATGGGAAGGGTTAAAACTGCTGTTCCATCGCAACCAATAACATCATGTTGTATTTCATTGTTTACATAGTCCCCATCACTTGAACATGTTATCACAAGGTTCTGGGAATTAGAAAAGATTCCTCAGAAAACATATCACTCTCCTCAGGAAGCACTCTGTAAAGAGATGTTCATAAGAGCTCATACAAGAGACCAAACAGGGCGCTACAGTGTTGCTCTGCCCTTTTGTCAACCAAGACCATAGTTAGGGGAATCTCAGAGCCAAGCAATACATAAGCTTCATCGTCTCGAGAGGCAAACTGAAACTGAAACCTTCAGTAAGAGCACAGTATACAGATTTTATGGAAAAGTACCTGTCATCTGGACACATGCAACGGATTCCAGATGGAGAAATCTCAGTAAATGAGGCCTACTATACTCCTCACCACTTTGTAGTAAAACCTGATAGCACCACCACTGAGTTACAAGTGGTGTTCGACGCATCGGCAAGAACCACAAATGGCCAATCACTCAATGACATACTTCTTATAGGGCCAAAACTCCAAAGCAACATTGTTGATGTATTGCCACAGTTTTGTCTGTACCCTACTGTGTTCACTGCAGATATTAAACAGATGTATCTGCAGGTATCCATTCATCCCAGCGACAGAGATTATCAGAGAATTGTGTGGACATCCTCGGATGATGAACCCATCGCACAATACAGACTGAACACAGTTACTGATGGGGTGTCATCTGCACCATATATCGCCATATGCACTCTTCATCAACTCAGAGAAGATGAGAAGAGCAGATTTCCTGTTGCAGCGAAGATCTTATCGTCAAGCATATATGTGGGTGATGTAGCTACTGGAACTTGTGGTGTGGCTGCTGCACTGGATCTACAACAGGAGCTCATAGCATTACTGAAGGAGGGTGGATTTCAATTGAGAAAGTTTATGAGCAACCATGAGACCTTGTTGGATTGGCTCCCACCGGAGGACATTCATGCACCTTCATCTCACTCGCTTGGTCTGGACAATGACTTGGTTATTAAAGTCCAAGGCCTGCAATGGAACCTTTCCACTGACACATTTTTGTATGTAATCCATCCCAACTCCAATCCGCCTACAAAACGCATCATCCTGTCAGACTTGGCTCAAGTGTTTGACCTGCTTGGTTGGCTAGCTCCTTTAATTTTGTTCGGTAAACACTTGATTCTGATGCTGTGGTTGAAAGATGTGGACTGGGATTCTGAACCACCCCAGGAAGTACGTGAAAAATGGGTACATGTTAGATCCAAACTGTCATTATTGGCATCCATCACTGTGGCCCGTACACTAGTGAATCTGCAAGGGTACACATATCAACTTCATAGATTCGCTGACAGTTCTGAAATTGGATACGCTGCTGTTGTATACCTTTGCATGAAACCTCTACACGGCACAGCAATAGTTCACCTGTTGGTAGCCAAATCTAAGGTTACGCCTGTGCGCAAGGTGTCGCTACCTCAACTTAGAACTTTGTGGCCCTTTTGCTAGCTCGGCTGCTCCGCCTCGTCATCAACAACTATGATTCGAGGCTGCACATTGAGGCCACTTAAGCCTGGACAAATTCTAGGGTAGTTTTATATTGGATTACATCGTCACCTCATCTCTGGAAAACTATTGTGGCCAACCGAGACAGTGAAATTCAAGACTAGACATCACCTGAGTGGTGGCATCAAGTTTCGTCAGAAGAAAAACCTGCCGACTGCACCTCACGTGGTTTGACTCCAGCACAGCTCCAGCAACATCATTTTTGGTGGGCTGGACCATGGTGGTTGAAGGAAACCAGTGATCATTGGCCCTGCCATATGTCCACAGAAGAGACCTCGGCATCAGCCTCCATCATTTCTGAACAGAAAACGTTTTCATTTGGCAACTTTGTAGACACCAGCCCCCTGGAGTTTTGCTTGAAAGGTGCAGCAAGTTGAATAGGCTTATCTGCGTAACAGCATATGTTGTACATTTTGTTCACAATTGTTGAGGACCACAAAACAAGGTTACTGATGCTTTACTACCCCATGAACTAGACAAAGGCTTGAACATTTGGCTGAGGTATGTCCAAGCTTCTTGCTTTGAAACTGATATTAATGCTCTAAAGAAGCAGCAGCGTGCATCACCTCAGATCCAGAAATTGGTCCCATTTATTAATCCCTGTGAAGTGGTCAGGGTGGGCAGTAGGTTGCCTTAGTCAAACTTACCATTTGAGCAAAAGCACCCGGCTTTACTTCCCAAATTGCACTGTTTTACAGACTTAGTAATCAGTCATTATCATGAAGTCAATCACCATCCAGGTGTTCAAACTCTTCAGAGTATCCTCAGGACACAATTTTGGATACTTACAGACAGGTCTGCCATTCGTTGCTGTCTTCATTACTGCCTCAAGTACTTTAAGACAAGACCTGCCTCTTCGGCACCATTAATTAGAGACCTTCCTGCCATGAGGATTCAGCAAGTGAAACCCTTTGCATAGGCCGGACTATGCTGGTCTGTTTACTATTAAGCTGGCCCGAGTTCGTCGCCCAATGTTGTCAAAAGCTTATCTTTGCATATTTGTTTGTTGCGTAACAAAAGCAGTGCACCTTGAGTTGGCATCTGACTTTTCTACTGATGTATTTCTAGGTGCATACAAACGCTTTCTTGCCAGTCGTGGCAGGTCATCTGACCTATATAGTGACTGTGGAACCAACTTTGTCGGTACTAATAACAATCTGAATGAGTTGCGACAGCTGTTAGTTCTCCCAACCACCAACAAACCATGGCAAGCTCTTTGACCACCCTTGGGGTAACTTAGCATTTTAATCCCCCCGCAGCAGCACACTTCAGTGGATTATGGGAAGACGGAGTTAAGTCGGTCAAGTTCTATCTGTGGCATGTTATTGGAGACCAAGTCCTCACTTACGAGGAAATGAATACCATTCTTGTGCAGATCGAAGCAATCCTCAACTCCAGGCCACTTTGTCCACTGAGCTCGGACCCGAATGACTAGTCCGCGCTACCCCTGGTCATTTTTTAACTGTTGAGCCACTTGTCACAATTTCAGAGCCAAACCTGGACGACGTCCAACTGAACTGTTTACAGCACTGGCAGCTCGTCGAGAAGGACTATCTTCACCCCTTACAGCAGCATCCAAAGGGACAGGAAGAAAATCAATCTCTTCACTTTCAACAGCTTGTATTAGTAAAAGAGGGCATGCTTCCTCCGCTGCAGATACGCTTAGGACGCATCGTTGAGCTACTCCCTGGTCGTGATAAAGTGCCTAGAGTTGCCACTGTCTGCACATTGGACGGAACTGTTAAATATTAAATACCCCACCGTTAAACTGTGCCCACTACCCTTAAAGGGTAGAACTGAATATTTCAAGGGGGGCTGTGATGTTTGGTACTGTGTGTATAGATGTCTTTGTAAATATTACTGTATACAGATTTGAACTTCTCGCCATTGCCATCAGTGGCGCACTTGTAGTGCTTCTAGGAACTAGTATATTTAGATAGTCAGTTGTTCGCAATTCATTCGGGAGAAATGGTGTTTGGTATTGCCCACCAGTTCTCATATCAACAAAAACTTTCGTGTAATACAGTCCGTCACGATATTTGACGCAACAGCAGTAGACCCTCAAAGGTGTTTGGAGGCCCTGCTCGTCATACCACCAGCCTTTTCATGATTAGACTCACGTAATAAAAATCTATTAGTTTTCTAGTAGACAGAGAATACAGAGATAGTTGTGGTGTGGCTGAGGCCACTCGTTCCACAGGTCAGTCCCGTAGATGATAGTATTTGGGCTTGGTTGTAGTGGACACTGAGAGGTAGAGTTTCTCCCCAGAGAGCAATCTTCAACTGTGAATAAATTCTGTTGCGTTTTATTTCTGAGTTTCGAATACTTGTTGAAGACAGAACATCCCTACTCGTAGTAACCCAGACTCCAAATCCACCATATCCGCAAGGGCTTCTCTGCAAGGAAAATGGGGAGCCAGACACACACTCCGACAAAACAAACACAATTCCTGTAGAGAGCAATTGTGCCTCAAGAGGCAGGACGGAGGGGTCACTACCACAGTTTGATGCCCTGTACTGGGTTACTGTGGCTGTTCTGCCTGTCTTTGTTGGACCAGAGTCCTCTGGACGCGAAGGTCAATCAAAATACCCGGGAGCAATCACTAGGTAACACCCAGGTTAATTCTGAGTTACTGTCACCACCCCCAACTATCAAGACAGCCCCATGATTCTTTGCCGGGTGTTGAAATTGGAATGCTGGTGTGAATAACCAGGATCCTGACAAACAGGATAGGGCTAAACAATGAGCCTTATTCATCCACCTCTGTACAATCCACAACCACCACAATTCTCCACCAGTTGCAGAGGTTATGAGGATGGCAAAGTGTCTACCTGGTCCTATTCTTCCACTGGGGAATACTACTACGTTTCTTCGTAGCCACTGAGACCCCTGTATGACTCCTGAACCAACACATACCTACACCTTTCTCCAAGCAAGGGGGAGAAAAAAATGGTAAAGCAGCTGCAGTCCAACACACTCGAGAGCCAACCAACGCCATCCTTAGTTGCCAACCTGACCTACAATGTGGCCCAAAATTGAATCTCAGCAAGGCACAAGTGTTCTATGTTGAAAAAAAATAAGCTCAATGCTACCATCTAATTCTCAACTGAGCTAATGTCAACTATTAACTACCTATTCATTATTACATAAAACAATACATGACTACTACTTTTATATATTTTTATGAAAGTAAGGTGGCTGCTGCATTTCTATCCCTTGATGGACTGACACAAACTAGTTATGCATACAAATCTTAGGCAATAGTTGTCAGTTTCCTTGTAATTGGTACAGTATCCATTGCTTAACATCACGGGTCACCAGATGGTCCATGCTGGTGAGAGGGTGGCCAATACATGGCATAGCTGTACCATCTCTAGTAGTGGTATCAGTGTGTTTGTATTAACAACGGTCACTCCACCATCAATGCTGATATAGAAGCTACATTATGATTCACATTTCTGCTTAAATCTGCTCTCAATAAAGTACGCCAACGTTGTTATCCTGTTCACTTTCGTGTTTCTTCTATGAGACTGGGGCATATAAATGAACTGAAAGATGGAATTGAATGGAGGTGCAAGTATCAGAAGGTAGAGTCAGCTGTGTTACTTGTGTGACATAGGTAATAAATAATATGTGATAGTATAGAGGTTGCATTTGCTATATTTCAGGTGGTGATAAGAACAGGAATCCAGAGAAGTGAAAATGGAATAGGCTTTAAGCAGGAACTTGTTCCCAAAAGAGAGGTGGCAAATTCAGTCAACTTTTTATTTTAGTTGAAGTGGCCTGTTTTTAGACAACTCCCTGTAATAAAAAAGGGCTTCGTGTTAGCAACTCAGTGCAGTTGTGCACTTCATGAAGTGAGAAACGATAACGTAATTGAGATTTATAGTAACCCCTGGTTTAAGATGGAAACAAATTAGGATGTAACTATAGCAATGATTAAAACAAACATGAATTCACAGGAAAAAATCTATAAGAACACAAACAACTTTATTTTTATAATCATCACACCAACTTCACAAAAATCATAGCAGTGAAATATAGCATACACATGGTCATTAACAAAAAAACCTGGTACATAATTTGGAATAATGTGGCTATAATACCTTGCAACAGTGACTGTAGCTTTTGTTTGTCAGGATCAGAGCAGTCCTTCAGTAGAACATTCACTTGCTTCTGCAGATCACTCATTGTTTTATCTCCAAAGTCCTTTATATCTTTTTCAAAGCCCTGGAAAAATGCATATAAATTGCAGTTTCTTAAATAAAACTCACAAAATTAACAACATATATGAAAGTGCTATAAAAATAATGTATGAACTTGCTCCAGATTATGGGCAAAGTCCACATATTGCAAAAAATATTACAACTAACAAATTATCCTATAAAACAATCTCAAAAATGTTGTAAAGAAGTTAGGGTTTATGAAATTAATTTACAAGTTAATTACAAATTTCTAAATACTGTGAAACTTAAACTGTATTTTCAATTTCTCAAAAACAAAATGAGACACTTATTAATGCATTAAAGTGATACTTGAATTAAAATTAAAGCTGTGCCAACTCACAAAATTATAGGCTGTTCACGATAAAGTAAGCAATTTTTGAAGCTGTTTCATCAGACATAATAACCAATAAATACATTTCATTGTGGCCTCGAACTTTTGGTTTTGGGTATGGTGAATGTATACACTGTGTTTATTACTCACGTGGCAGGGTTTACATTAACAAGTGGGGGAAGGATATAAATTGGTTGAAAGAAAAAAGTAACCAGGACTTCAAAAGTGCTCACTTTATCCTGAACGGCCTATAAGCTGATGTACCGAATCACTGATGTACCAATCCTGTAATGCCAATTCACTGATGTGCTGCAAATGTATGAAAAACCTTTTTGCTTGTATAAGTTGAATTAAGGTTCCTATTATATTTAAACATTGCTATTGGAAAAGTATAACAAAATTAAAAGAAAATTTAAAAACTTAAAAATTATTTCAGTTTACAGTGTCCAAAAAGTAAATAAAGTAACAAAACTGTTGTGTATGAATATATTAGGATATTGACATGTGTAGGTTGGCACAACTGGTCAGATGTATTTGTGTTGTTGTTAGTATGAATGTTGGTGGCGCACAGTCCAGTGTATTGAGTATGGACAGTAAATACAGGTTATTCCGTAGTAGTGAAAACCGATGATGGGTTAACGTAAAAGATATGTAACATTGGCGACAAGCGGATGAAAAATTCACTGTATTTGATAGGAGTCAGCTTCAGTTCGGATCGGAGTCGTGATGAGGGCGAAGTGAAGTTCATAACCTCAATCTTCGGCACTCGTATGTGGAATGGCGATGTTTAATTCATTTGGCAAATTCCTCCCGGGGAGGTATTCATGGAAAACGTATGCTGAACGACTACTGTTTGGTACTGTGTGTATATATGTCTTTGTAAATATTACTGTGTAGAGATTTGAACTTTCTGCCATTGCCATCAGTGGTGCGCTCATAGTGCTTCAAAGAACTAGAATATTTAGACAGTCAGTTGTTCGTAATTTGATCAAGAGAAATGGAGTTTGGTATTGCCTACCAATTCTCGTGTCAACAAACTTTCGTGTAATACAGTCCATCACAATGTTCAACGCAAACATTTATTGGTCCAACCGTGCCTGATATTGTTCCGACATAGTTGATTATCTAACGCATTGCTGTTTTCTGTATTTGTTAGCGCGGTGCAACTTCGGTTGTGACTCGTGCTACCTTATTCATGACTCTTGCTACTTCGGTCACAACTCGTATTTCGTCAAGAGTTTTCAGAAGTTGTGGTGGAATTTGGTCCCAGCATGTTGTCAGAGCAGTTATATATCAGTACTTTCCAAAACGAGAATATTTGCATTTAGTTGTATTGATGTGTGTATCTTGTTTGTAGTCACAGTGATCTACACGTACTAAGGATAGGGTTAATGTACAGTGGAACAGTTAAGAAATCACAGCTATTTAGTTCCACATTCTATGATAAAATCACAGTTATATCAGTTATAAATCACTGTTACTGATCACGGTTAGTTAATCACAATTACGAACAGGATTATTAGCATACGCAAGCTTCACGTGCCTGTTATTTTTGGCCTTAATAGTACGGAATAGTGGTGAACATGGCTAATAAACACCTGGCACTTCAGAAACGCCTTGAAAGAGCAGAAAATCGGCTACACAGTGATTTTACATTGTCAGCTCCTGTGCAAGACGACAGTACCGACGTATAACTGTTCCTTTCTACTTGCCGGGACTTAGCTCAAATCCGGAACAGTTTTGATGATGATCTAGAAGTGCACTAGAAGTTGCACTCAAAGGCAATAATAGTAAGTTTGACACCCAGTCCCATGCCCAATGGCTTATCAAATTTGATGATGAGTATTACGCTGTAATAGCCATACATGAACGTGTCATAGCGTGCAGTGGTAGGAATGACAAAGGAGCCACCAAGTCACATTCAAACACATCACATGTCAAGTTAAACACTATTCAGCTTCCAGTTTGAATGGTGACCCGAAGTCATGGTCGAACTATGCAAACCTGTTTCAATCAATGGTAGCCACCAATGATAACTTATCTCAGGTGGATAGTTTCACATACCTGAAGTTGTGTTTATCTGCAGAACTATTGTTGTTTATGCATTCCCTACCACTCTCAGAGGAAAATTACAGTATTACATGGGAGAGTTTAGTGAGGAGATATGACAATAAAAGACTCATAACCTCAAACCACATTGAAGCGTTACTTCAAGTGCCAGTGGTATCATCTGACTCTTCGAGCTCTATGTGTGTACTGCTAACTGCACTAGCCGAAAATATGGGTGCTCTGCGATCATTGAAAATTCCTGTGGATCACTGGGACTTGTTGTTACTTCACTTGATGGAGAAGAAACTGGACCCTTACCTGCACCGTCAATGGAAGCTGACAGTAAGTGATTCATCACTACCAAAGCTGACAGAATTCAGTGAGTTCTTAGAAAAGCAGTGTCAATCAGCCAAAGCAGTCGGTTTGTACCATGTCAAAACTACTATGTTAAAGACTTCAATTGGGTCGAAATCCAGCAAACATAATTCGTACAGTCCCACTACTTCAATGGTGAGTATGACACAAACCGCTACTGCTAATTGTATCCTATGTAAGACAGACCACATTCCTTCCCAGTGCTCCTAGTTTCTGAGTATATGGCCAACGGTACATTACGCTCTTACCAAAAGGTTGAATCTGTGCTTGAACAGCCTCAGATCATCACATCGAGCTAGAAATTGTAACTCCAAATTCATGTGTCGACACTGTGGTGCTAAGCATCATTCAGTGCTACACTTTGCTGAATCAAAGGATGCATCGGCCCCTGAAATAGGTGAACCTTTGGATATCACAATAGAAGAACCTACAGGTGATGGCCAAACTAAAATTGTGTCCACACTTGCAGCTAATTTCCACCATGACAACTACCACCACTGTTTTGCTGTCTAGTGCTCTAGTAGAAATCCAGGATGCATTTGGATCTCCCCAACAAGTACATGCCCTTCTAGACTCAGGTAGTCAGCTAGTTTCATAACCGAGGCCTGCCTACAGCGATTGGAACTGCCCCGACAGAAGATTCAGCTCCCGATCCATGGATTATCCAATGTGCCAGTCAGTGTTTCCAAATCAACCAAGACATGCCTAATCAGGCATTTAGGACAAACCTCACCAATCACTCAGTCTGTATGCTTTTGTTCTATCACACATTTCAAGTGATCTCCCTAACGCTCAGCTACCCTCTAGCATTTCGGATGCTGTCACGAACCTGAAACCCACAGATACTACCTTTGCCTGTCCAGGCCCAGTCAACCTGGTGATAGGTGCCGAGTTGTTCCAGCACTTGACTGGACGCAAAAAATATGGAAGCAAGGAAATGCACACCGCATTGGAGACTGTGTTGGATGGATCCGCATGGGAAGGGTTAAAACTGCTGTTCCATCGCAACCAATAACATCATGTTGTATTTCATTGTTTACATAGTCCCCATCACTTGAACATGTTATCACAAGGTTCTGGGAATTAGAAAAGATTCCTCAGAAAACATATCACTCTCCTCAGGAAGCACTCTGTAAAGAGATGTTCATAAGAGCTCATACAAGAGACCAAACAGGGAGCTACAGTGTTGCTCTGCCCTTTTGTCAACCAAGACCATAGTTAGGGGAATCTCAGAGCCAAGCAATACATAAGCTTCATCGTCTCGAGAGGCAAACTGAAACTGAAACCTTCAGTAAGAGCACAGTATACAGATTTTATGGAAAAGTACCTGTCATCTGGACACATGCAACGGATTCCAGATGGAGAAATCTCAGTAAATGAGGCCTACTATACTCCTCACCACTTTGTAGTAAAACCTGATAGCACCACCACTGAGTTACAAGTGGTGTTCGACGCATCGGCAAGAACCACAAATGGCCAATCACTCAATGACATACTTCTTATAGGGCCAAAACTCCAAAGCAACATTGTTGATGTATTGCCACAGTTTTGTCTGTACCCTACTGTGTTCACTGCAGATATTAAACAGATGTATCTGCAGGTATCCATTCATCCCAGCGACAGAGATTATCAGAGAATTGTGTGGACATCCTCGGATGATGAACCCATCGCACAATACAGACTGAACACAGTTACTGATGGGGTGTCATCTGCACCATATATCGCCATATGCACTCTTCATCAACTCAGAGAAGATGAGAAGAGCAGATTTCCTGTTGCAGCGAAGATCTTATCGTCAAGCATATATGTGGGTGATGTAGCTACTGGAACTTGTGGTGTGGCTGCTGCACTGGATCTACAACAGGAGCTCATAGCATTACTGAAGGAGGGTGGATTTCAATTGAGAAAGTTTATGAGCAACCATGAGACCTTGTTGGATTGGCTCCCACCGGAGGACATTCATGCACCTTCATCTCACTCGCTTGGTCTGGACAATGACTTGGTTATTAAAGTCCAAGGCCTGCAATGGAACCTTTCCACTGACACATTTTTGTATGTAATCCATCCCAACTCCAATCCGCCTACAAAACGCATCATCCTGTCAGACTTGGCTCAAGTGTTTGACCTGCTTGGTTGGCTAGCTCCTTTAATTTTGTTCGGTAAACACTTGATTCTGATGCTGTGGTTGAAAGATGTGGACTGGGATTCTGAACCACCCCAGGAAGTACGTGAAAAATGGGTACATGTTAGATCCAAACTGTCATTATTGGCATCCATCACTGTGGCCCGTACACTAGTGAATCTGCAAGGGTACACATATCAACTTCATAGATTCGCTGACAGTTCTGAAATTGGATACGCTGCTGTTGTATACCTTTGCATGAAACCTCTACACGGCACAGCAATAGTTCACCTGTTGGTAGCCAAATCTAAGGTTACGCCTGTGCGCAAGGTGTCGCTACCTCAACTTAGAACTTTGTGGCCCTTTTGCTAGCTCGGCTGCTCCGCCTCGTCATCAACAACTATGATTCGAGGCTGCACATTGAGGCCACTTAAGCCTGGACAAATTCTAGGGTAGTTTTATATTGGATTACATCGTCACCTCATCTCTGGAAAACTATTGTGGCCAACCGAGACAGTGAAATTCAAGACTAGACATCACCTGAGTGGTGGCATCAAGTTTCGTCAGAAGAAAAACCTGCCGACTGCACCTCACGTGGTTTGACTCCAGCACAGCTCCAGCAACATCATTTTTGGTGGGCTGGACCATGGTGGTTGAAGGAAACCAGTGATCATTGGCCCTGCCATATGTCCACAGAAGAGACCTCGGCATCAGCCTCCATCATTTCTGAACAGAAAACGTTTTCATTTGGCAACTTTGTAGACACCAGCCCCCTGGAGTTTTGCTTGAAAGGTGCAGCAAGTTGAATAGGCTTATCTGCGTAACAGCATATGTTGTACATTTTGTTCACAATTGTTGAGGACCACAAAACAAGGTTACTGATGCTTTACTACCCCATGAACTAGACAAAGGCTTGAACATTTGGCTGAGGTATGTCCAAGCTTCTTGCTTTGAAACTGATATTAATGCTCTAAAGAAGCAGCAGCGTGCATCACCTCAGATCCAGAAATTGGTCCCATTTATTAATCCCTGTGAAGTGGTCAGGGTGGGCAGTAGGTTGCCTTAGTCAAACTTACCATTTGAGCAAAAGCACCCGGCTTTACTTCCCAAATTGCACTGTTTTACAGACTTAGTAATCAGTCATTATCATGAAGTCAATCACCATCCAGGTGTTCAAACTCTTCAGAGTATCCTCAGGACACAATTTTGGATACTTACAGACAGGTCTGCCATTCGTTGCTGTCTTCATTACTGCCTCAAGTACTTTAAGACAAGACCTGCCTCTTCGGCACCATTAATTAGAGACCTTCCTGCCATGAGGATTCAGCAAGTGAAACCCTTTGCATAGGCCGGACTATGCTGGTCTGTTTACTATTAAGCTGGCCCGAGTTCGTCGCCCAATGTTGTCAAAAGCTTATCTTTGCATATTTGTTTGTTGCGTAACAAAAGCAGTGCACCTTGAGTTGGCATCTGACCTTTCTACTGATGTATTTCTAGGTGCATACAAATGCTTTCTTGCCAGTCGTGGCAGGTCATCTGACCTATATAGTGACTGTAGAACCAACTTTTTCGGTGCTAATAACAATCTGAATGAGTTGCGACAGCTGTTTGGTTCTCCCAACCACCAACAGACCATAGCAAGCTGCTTGGCCACCCTTGGTGTAACTTGGCATTTAATCCCCCCGTAGCACCTTACTCCAGTGGATTATGGGAAGCCGGAGTTAAATCCCATATGAGGCTTTTATTGGAGAGCAAATTTTCACTTACGAGGAACTGAATACTGTTCTATTGCAGATCGAAGCCATCCTCAACTCCAGGCCTCTTTGTCCACTGAGTTTGGACCCCTTCACTTGGCTACCCTGGCTGGCAGACACCAAACACACACATAAGCAGCACATTTTTTCTGTTGAGGGATTTTTACGGTGCCTATGCCAGTTTTCCTTCCACCCTTTGTAGTTCAGGTTAAGTTAGCCCTGACACGCACTTAGGTCCTATCTCTAACCTGGACCTCCGACTCTCCTCTTAGTTTTAAGGCAGGTTAGAAAAAAATCCAGACAATAAGTTCGAAGGCAGTTCGCGAGCAGTTCTGATCAGAGCATCATCTGCAAGTCTCGAAATCTCGCCACGCTTGTCATACCGCTTCCCTTCAGCAGTATCAGCATAATTTAGAAGTATAACATTACAATTGTCAGAACTTGTGTTTCTCAACACACTAGGCATAAGCTCTTGTCGAGAAACCTTCTCCTTGCTTTGAGTGTTGGTCACATGCCTCGTCCATGCCATGCATAATAGCACCAGGGTTACTCTCGCCCTGAACTACGATCAATACTCGTTGCCACCCTGCGATGAATATGTCTTCCCCACAAGGTTACATTTTAAACCACATTAGATGGTCGTGCCTGCGCCTCCTGGAAACCCACAAAATCCACTAAAGCATAATACCACTAATTCTTTTATTTTTGTCCTCTGTTAATATAACATTACAGACTGCCTAGCTGTGTGTTCACAACTATTCCTAAATGCCAATTACTGGGCAGGCCATAAAAGGGATAGTATAACCCTCAGTGCCCAGCTATGCACTCTGGTGAGCCAGGACTAGATGCCCCCAGGGTGCAAACACATCGCCCTATACAGCCCCATTAAAATACTCGTTAAGGAGACCCAGATTCCCAGGTCTCTAGAGGGATACTGGGCCTCAACACTTTTATTGGTTTTCTACATTGAGTGTATTAGGCATCAACTTCAGGTGAGGTAAGTATAATACTCTCAATACAACATGCACATTATAAATGGTATTCCTGAGCACTCTATAACTAAAAATGGCTTTTTCGCACTATTGTATCTTGTAATATACTGGACGATTATAAGGACTTGCGTTGAACTTTGTGCGTACTTTCTACCAATAAAACAACTGGGTCACTGCTTGAAGTCCCATAGGTAACACTGGACGACAGAAACACTGCACGCAAGTTCAGCGACATGTGCATGGGAGTGATGGGGCAATAGGTGCGCATGTCAGTGTAGCCCCTATCGCTTGTTTGCTTCTGAGCCTCAAACATGCTACAAAGCTCCAAGTAGGTGGCACCCTTAAGAAAAAAAGTCAAAGTTACACACACTATTTTAGCAGTTTATTTTGGTTAATTTCAGTAAATATGGAAATGAGACACCCTGTTTCATTATTTGTCAAAATGAGCAATATACACATTGCTTTCTGAAGTGTGTTCCATAATGGATTCATATTAAAACTACAAAAAACCAAACAATAAAGAAAAATTGCAACATTAGCAATCGTATCTAGCTAGTGATATGTCTAAGATATATATTGTCCTGTGTACTTAAGTTAATGTTTCAAGGTACTGAAATGCAATGTGCATAAAACAAATGCTGTCGCAATTAATGCAAATGAGTAAAAGGAAACTTCTGAAAAATATTTCTAAACAATCTCTCATTTTAAAATGCTTGCAGTATCATGCTGCAATCCTAAATGAAAAGTTCTGTATGCATCTTTTAATATTTTACTGGCCAGTCCTGTGGTTCTACTACACAATAATGTGTACATATACCACTAGTAAGCTAATACATTAATTACATGGTAAATTTTGATATTGTTCATGAGACATTATTATGTTATTAAAATCTTACTACAGTTTTGGGTTCATGTGGAAAACAATGCTTATGCCAAGTGTACTAAAATTAAATTACTGAATTAAATACAACACTGCTACCAGTACTTAATAAAATCTCATGATGATCTAGGTTCTGTTTTGTCAGTACTCCAGTAAAGTTTCCTCTAGTGTGGCGCACGTTCTCACTTTCGTAAGAAAAAGTGATTTTCTCATAAGGAAAGCATTGGTTCAATGTTGTCACGGGTCTGTAAAATTTATAGATGTTAATAAATGCAATAGAACATAAAATAAATGCTACAGCACACATAAATGTTATTTTCTATCAACTCTAGTCATGGGACATAAATTAACTCCAAATATGTTGAGTCTATAGGTTTTCAGAAGCCAGTTTGGAAATCTAAAAAAGCACAATCCTAGAAAATGGTTACTGCAAACTTTGTGAGCAACTGTTTTGCGATATTTGTGCATTTATTTCACATAATATCTTGTGGTGCAATAAAATATAATAATTTATTGCATCAAAAATAGCTCTGCAGAAATACATCGCTCTAGTAAAATATTTGCTCTCATAGTTAGTGAAAACAATTCTGTAGGATTAACCTTTCTTAATTTTTCTCTACTGATTTACTTAATATTACAAAACACAATTAACCTCTATAGCATTAGTTTATGTCTCAAACCCCTTCAAGGTCATGCTGTGAGGATACCTGAATGATTGACACTTATTTTAAATAAATTAAATGATTTCAAGTGTGAGTCTTAGTAAATTCAGTTAATTATTACTATGCTGTATTACTTTAAGTATAACAAATATGTGATTATATTTTTTACTCTACACCATCTCGGGTTTCTACTTTCTACTAATAAATCATTTTGGAAGGCCTTAAATTTGTCGCAGCCATCTTTCTGGTCAAGTCAATGAACTAAAAGACACAGGCAGAAGCTACTGGAGCTTAAGCACCTTCGCAAGATGAGATTTCATTACTTGGCAGATAACTCAACTTTCTAAATGTTTATCCTCAAAAAGAAAAGTATTAAAAAAAAATTACATTAAAGTTCATTTACTTAAAGTCTAAGGATTATAACAAACAAAAGGTAGTGAAACAGAGTAGCGGGTGGAATGATCATACGAGTGCAAAGCGATGAGGAGCACACCAACCTTGTGCTGCTGCATCTCCTGCTCGACCGTCTCAGCACGGAGGGGCAGGAAACCACTGAAGCGCTGTACTTCCTGCCTCTTGGCCTTGAGCCAGCCTCGAGCAGACTCCAGGTCGCCCTCCAGCTTCCTCCTGGCCTCAACAGCAGCAACCAGCTGGCCCACATCAGCCTGCAGGCGGCCACCCAGATCAGCATGCTCGGCTTGCAGGTTGGACAGAGCTGCCTCCAGCTGCTGATGCTCAGCCGGCTCTAGCTCAGCCTGCATGCCACCCACCCGCTTCTCCAGCGTCTCTTGCAGCACCTGTTTGCTTTCCAACTCCTTCTGCAGAGCCTGCAACACCACAACCACATTCCTCCTTCAAACAGCGCTCCACCGGCACTGTCCTACTGTGCATATTACATATAAACATACATTTGTGAAACATATCTCTTTTCATGCATAGTTGAGAGAGTAGCTGCTACAATAAGAACCCAAATCTTTAACTTTCAATGTACTACTAAGTATCTTCCCAAAATATTTGAATTGTAGATTATGTGGTTCACAAAACTGTCCTGTTTAAAGGCTTCCAATAGTAAATATGATTAATACCGAGTTTAGACCTTTATTATTATGACTGCCTAATGAAAAAAAGCATATTTATCCACAAATCTTACACACTTTATACTACCAACTTTCTGTATGTGTAAAGCTTGGAATGTTTGCAAGTTTTCGTGCCTTTCTTTTTTTGATTTTGAGAATATTGCTTACGTGTTATTAGTTCGTAATTGTTGTTATTGGCCATGGACATCTTAACTGTTGGCCATTTTAGAACCAAAAAAAGGTTCCACTACTATCCATATAGCAGTAAGCTAAATAAAACTACCGTAATTGTGCAGCTGTTGTGATTCCCTATGTGATTTTCACAGTTCACTGGTCATTTTCTATAGTAAAACCATGTCATGATGGATGGTTCTGGTTAGTTTTTTCATAAAGCACTAAAGTTGCAAATACAGTCGATTCTCAATGTATTGCTATCGCATGTACTGATAAAGCGTATCATCAAAAATTTTTTGTCATCCCAGCAAAATTCCTATCTAAATAATGTTAACATAACCCGCTTTTATAGTTTATTGCATGGTACGTCGATTGAAGTATATTTCGGGTCAGGTAATCAAAGAATTCCTGCAACTATTGTTCATAAGCGAATTGTTTATGCAAACATCATACTAGCTACCGTTTATCATAGCTCTGCGGTACGTTGTCTGTCTTCCCAACACATCTGTCTGACACTGCGGGGAGGTGCGACATGTGAGGTTGGCTTGCTACTTACCCTTACACGCCCATAAGAGGGGAAGTGGTTACCTAGCAATCAGCCTGGCGAACCTAGCATCCTCTCTCTCACCCTTCTTTCTGTCTCTCGCAGCGGTGCACCTTCCTACTTCCCCTCATATGCCTTTGAGAGGGGAAGTGGTTATCTAGCAAAAAAAAATGCAAGATTCTCAGCTGCACGTGCTTACCTTCACATGCCGCGCCAGCCACAGAGCAAATAAACTGCTTCTGGTGAACGTAGAAATTTTATCAAGATTATCCGTCATTCAAAATAGTTGCACCTATCATCACTTGCATTTCAAAGCAAATGGTTTCACCTGAAAATGTTACGCAAAACAGTTCAACGTGGAATTATAATTTGCAAAGATGTTTAATTTTGTGATTAAAGGTTTTTCCTGTAAGTTTGATGTTTCATTGTTTCTGGCGTAAAATTAACATGACTTAAAAAAGTAATATTTATTTAACTCAAGGGGCAGCATCTTCGCGAATAAAATTATATGCCCAGAAACATATACTTGACGTCCCCTTGTCACCTAAATTTTTGAACATTGAGCGACTAGTATTATCAGTGTAAAGTTCATTTTCAGTAACTTCCTGTTGAGAAATCGGAGGATTTATACTATTATTTATTTCAAAAGACGTGTGTCTTTTGAATAAACTGATCAAATATAAGGGCCTGTTCGACAACTTTTGCCATCTAGTACAGTTGACTCTCAATGTATCCTTATTGCATGTATTGATAAACCACATCCATAAACAATTTTTTGTGAACCCGGCAAAATTCCTATGTAAATAATATTAACATAAACCGCTTGTATCGTTTATCGCATGGTGCGTCGATCGAAGTATGTTTCGGGTCTTTCACCTAATATTTCCTGCAACTATTTTTTAAGCTGGTTGTTTATGCAAACATCTAGTAACTGGATATGAAAAAGTCATGCGACGCTCTGCGGCATGCTGTCTGCCTTCCCAACACGTCTGTCGACCGTGCAACGTGAGCAACTGGTTTGCTACTTCCCCTTACACGCTGATGCGAGGCGGAAGTGGTTACCTGTAAAAACCAGCGTGGCACCCTAGCATCCTCTCTTTCACCCTTCTTTCTGTTTCTCTCAGCCGTGCACCTTCCTTCTTCCTCCCCTTACATGCCATACATGCCGCTGAGAGGAGAAGCTGGTGTCTACCAAAAAAAAAAAAAAAGTAAGTCTCTCGGCCACGCCCGCTTGCCTTCACATGCCAGCAGCGAGCAAGTATAGTGTGCCTGGCGAACGTCGACATTTTATCAAAATGATAGATTGCTCAAAATAGTTGCACCTATCATTACTTGTATTTCAAAGCAAGTGGTTTCGCCTAAAAATACTATGCAAAACATTTAACAAGGAATTATTATTTGCAAAACATTTAACAAGAAACTATTATTTGTAAAACATTTAGGACTTATTATTTGCAAAGATCTTTTCTTCTGTGAATAAAGGCTGTTTTTTCCCCGTAAGATAGGTGTTTCATTGAATATGGCATAAAATTAACATGATTATAAAATGTAATATTTATTTAACTAAAAAGGCAGCATCTTGAAGGCTAAAATTTGAGGCATGTGCCTCATAAAACTAAGTTCCTCCACTCCCGTTATGCCTGCCCACTTCGACACCAGCGTGACAAAGAAGACAATATGTGCCGAGCGGAACCTATAGCCAGCATAAAATGAACTTTTTACATGAAAAATATGTGTTGCTATCTATCCACAATTATTTTTAAAAAAATTTACTTAGTAACTTTACTTGCTCAAATTATACACGCATGTGATGGTCTATGACAAAAAGCCTGCCCAGGCAGGTCTACGTACGTGCGACAGCAAGGTGTCACCCAGCAATCAGACATAGCTTCCAGCTGCGGCGCGCACCCGAGGTAGACTGGCCGTTAAGTGTAAGGGATAGTTTGATCTGTCCACGCCAGACCGTACTGCGGTCGCGGCGGTTGCATGGCCGGGTAGTTAACCACGTGGCATGGAACTGTGGTGCCGGAAGTGATTGTTCACTAATAATTTGGAACGGAAATTCCTAAGTTTTTTTCTACCTGTCATGACGCAAAATTCGTCATCTTGACAAAATGCCAGAGGGGCCAGAAATATTATTTCTGTCACGACATTATTTTGTACTTAACTGTGAGCTGAACGTCCAGGAGTGCTGGTCTCTCCCTACATGACCAAACTCCTGGCGTTATATACAAAACTTTTACCCCTCCTTTTACCCCCCCCCCCCCCCCCTAGCAGGGAGCAACGAGAGCCTGACCAATCAGAGCCCAAGAAACTCTTGGAAAGCTTAGTGAACACACCACCCAATTGATAACTTAAATTCTGTGTCATAATATTTTCATTTTCAGAGGGTTTGAAAGTTTTATAGGTCAGGTTGCATTTGGTGTCAGATTACAATCAATTATATACGGTATTTTGAGATGTTATTTTTTTTATTTAAACGAGTTAGGTTAAATGTTTTTAATGTATTATTTACAATAATACTTTTCCTAAAATTCCGATTATTATTGTGTTTATTATCTAAACTATATTCACAGATAATGTACAGCTCTTACTACACTCAACATAAAGTTTCATAAGGTTAGAAGTGGTATTTTATTGATGTACATGTTGGCAACTGGATCTACTGAAATCATTTTTCGGCAGTCTTCTGAATAACGATAGATCAAGAGTCGACTGTAATGGGTAGGTAAGCAACGAGCCGAGTGCAGTAGAACTCACAACAGGGAAGATCAGAGGACATGGTTTTGAATGATTAATTATTAAAGACAGTGAAGAAATCAATTATAATTGCCTTATTTATTAATTTCTGTCTCAAAATTACAAGTTTTCTTTGCAATAAAATATAATTAATTACTTTAAAAGACAGACATTTGCCACGGGCGCAAGGTATCGGCCCCGACAACATGTAGCAGCATGGAGGGGTAATCCTCCCGCTGCCTTCCCTCTGCCACCAGCTGCCTTGAACACACTGCCCGATCTATAACTTCTTTGTGCGCTCTCAGCTGACCGAATGCACGTGGGACATTCAAAATTTTACTTGCATTCAGTGCCATATTATTTTCATTTTCAAACTGTTTGAAAGTTTTAGGTCAGTTTGCATTTGGTGTCTTATTACAATCAGTTATATGCTACTGTATTTTGAGATATTTGTTTTATTTAAATGAGTTTAGGTTCAATGTTTTTTAATGTATTATTTACAATAATAGATTTTTTAAAATTCCCATTTTTATTGTGTTTATTAGCTAAACTTTATTCACAGATAATGTATAGCCCTTACAATACACAACATAAATTTTTATAAGGTTAGTTGTATTTTATTGATGTACATGTCAGAAACCTCATCTACTGAAATTCTGCGCGTATTGAAATTTTTTGGCAGTCCCCTGAATAACGATACATCAAGCATCGATTGTAAATACATTCGTTCATCAGCAATCTGATGGCTTATGTAAATATCTATTCCTAGAGAAAAATCTACTGGCAATGTACATTTATATACAAATTAGTGTTTTTATGAAACTTATTTTTGTTTATGAATAGGTAAAAATTACAGTTATTATGAAAAATACACTACTACTTGTAACAGTTTACAATATAGTGGATGGCATTGTATACTTTTCAATCTATTCAAGGTGTCATTCTATAATGCAGAATATGCATTTGTGGAGATTTTCATGTGGAATTGTGGAAATATGTTATTACCTTTGATTCTTATAAATGAAATCCCTTTCAAATTTGTCTTAACTTAACTTTCAAGCAATTTTTTAGTTAAAAAAAATTTTTGTACCTTCATATCAAATGGGTAATATTTCTTAAGAGCACAAAATATGTAAAAATTACTGTCATATGCCAGCAAATACTATATGATTTTCTGTAATTTCTATGCTTTTCACAACACAGAAAAAACTGTCAATAACAGAGTATTGGTCTACAGATTACCTTATACAAACACCAATATTTCGCAACACTGTGTCTCGTGACTGATATATACTTTTATTGAGAGATCTACATTTAAGTTCCAACAAACTGAAACCAGCTGGAAATAGGCTGTTCAAAATTCATATGGTTATTGATGACTTGAAAAGAAATATATGTCAGGTTCATTACCCATTTCAGAATATAGTCTTTGATGAAGAACGTGTACATACTTTTAAAAGGCAGATTGTTATTTCAACAGTACATTCCCAGTAATAGACATAGGTTTGGCATAAAGTTGTTTGTTTTGTGTGACTGTGAAACAGGATACATAATAGATCTTATTATTTACAATGTCCAAACCAGCAACAACACCATTTCAGACATACTGTATTGTGTGTCAGTGGTATCACTGTATTGTGTGTCAGTGGTATCACTGTATTGTGTGTCAGTGGTATCACTGTATTGTGTGTCAGTGGTATCACTGTATTGTGTGTCAGTGGTATCACTGTATTGTGTGTCAGTGGTATCAACAATGATGACACCATTTCTAAGTAAAGGCTACACACTTTTTGTTGACTACTTGTATACCAGTCCACAATTGTACCAGTTTTTGAAGCAAAATAATACAAATTGATGGGGCACTGTGAGAAAAAATAGGAAAGGAATGATTCAAGTCACTAACAAATTGGGAAAAAGGAGACTTAAGGCTGGGTATACAGATAAGATTTTGTTTGTAAGCTGGTGCAACTGAAGGGAGGTAACCCTACTGCACACCATGCTTAAGATGGAAATGAAAGAGACAGGAAAAAAAGAAAGAGCTAATGGCAAGAATATCTAAATCCAAACTTTATAAAAGAATACAACAAGAATCACGGGAACATTGACAAGTGTGACATGTTGCTTAGCTTGGTCAAATCTGTGCAGATAACCCAAAAGTGGTATAGGAAACAATTTTTCACTTCAAAGAGTTTTTTTGTTGAATGCACATGCAATGCACAAAATAAAAACGGGGAAAAATTTTAATTTGGATGATTTACAACTAAAAGTCATCTCACAACTGTTGGAAAAATATACAAAGTCATCTGAGCATACAAAGAGAAGCAAGCCATCACTACAAGAGACACCAACAAGATTCCAAGGATAGCACTTTCTAGCCACAATACTACCAACTGAAAAGAAAGTGGACCCTATTAAACCATGCAGAGTTTGCTCACAGACAATACATGGACAGCAAAAAAAATAAGGCGACACAATACCTGTGTGAAGTGTGTAAGGTACAATTTGATTTAACTATGTTTCAAAAAATATCACACACTCAAAGTTTTAAATCAAATATGCATAAACATAGTGAATTTAATTTTCTACATGTAAAAAAAAATTCCAAAATAAATGCATTTTTTAAATTTTGCTGGCAAATTCAGTCCACCACAGATTAGTCATTCTTGCCAGTTCCAGCACTTAAAGAGTTAAATAAGATTTACACTGCCTCACAAAGTGCTCAATCAGTACTGTACAGACTGTTCCATGGTTGTAAAGAAGTACAGTGAAACCCTGTTAAGACGTCTTAGAAAAATACTGAAAAATGTGTGCTTATTAAGCAGGAAAACTTCTTAAAAGGGTAAAATTATAAATTTGTAATAGACAAAGTGCAAACTTTTTAAAGCTTACTAAGCAGGAAAACTTCTTAACAGAAAACTTCTTAAGAGGGTTTTACATACTCAGTTAATGGCTGGATGGCAAAGCTCACCTTGAGGGACTGCAACCTCTCTTCAGTGGCTTTACTCTCAAAACCAAGAGGCGGCTGACTGTCCAGCTGGGTTTTCTTCTCACGAACCCATTCTCGAACTTGTCCTATCTCCCGCCGGGTGTCTTCTAGGCTCTTATGAGCCAGCTCTAGAACCTGAGTCCTGCGCTGTACTCGTTTTGCCACATCATTGTATCGCCTTTCAACAGACTTCAACTGCAAACATTTCAAAAAAGAGCTTTATTGTAGAGCATTCTGATATACATAATACACTTTCACAACATGTTTATGTGATGTGATTGTGTTACAGTCAAAGTGACACGAAATCAGGATCAAATAAACAAGTAAATACCCCTTGCAAATAATGATGAAATTGGAGTGGAAAGAGATTTGGGTGGCTCTTAACACCAAGGTCTTGAGAGCCGATGAGAGAGAAATGAGATGAGTATAGAGCAGCACCAGAATGCAAGGGCAGGGGAAATAGGAGATCCCTAAAAAAAACCACCGACCAGCGGCATCATCCAGCATAAATCACATATGCAAAAATTTAAGAGCGATCCTGCCGGGGATCAAATCTGGTTCGTTGTGGTGGGAGGCAAGTAACCTGAATACTAAACCACCATAGCCCCCTGATGAAGTTCGAAACAATATGTGAATATATGAAGTAATAATAATCATGAACAATAATCAATCATGAACAATAATAAGTAATTTAATTCTGCCCTTACCATAGGCACTACACAATACTATATATTATAAGACAAAGCAAATCCAACTATATTAAAAAAAACTTTACAGTAGGAGAGTGGTTTTCAACAGAGCACTGCACCTGACTGTACAGTATACAGAACTGATTTAAAAGTATACACACAGAACAAAAATGTCAGAAAAGTACAATTTATGTAGCATATGAAAGAAGAATGCACATATTTAGTGGTCAGAATGTACTTATATAAATGTTTTAAAAAAATAATAATTCGAGTATATTTTTATTCAAAATTTAGCATATTTACCTTATGGCTGCTTCAGAAAGCACAGTTTGCAAGAAAATCTTTATCAAATAGGGAAACCATAATAATTACTATGGTCGTATGTAAAAAAAATATTTGGAACTAACGTTAAAAATTACTTTATTAACATTTTGTACATTAATTTCAGTTATAAAAATAACTTTCACATGAAGACTTTTTTGCAAAATGTGCTTTCTGAAGCATCCATAACAGAAATGCTGTATGCTTAAATTTTAATCAAAATTATACTCTTGTGAAGCGATTTTTTTTTTTAACATTTAAATAAATTCTAACAATTTATGGTGGTAGAAAATGCATGTATTCTTCTTTTATATGCATTATAAATAATACATTTCTCGCAATTTTGATAGCATGTGTTGGTACTACTTTTTAATGAATTCTTGTACAGTCTGGTGCAATGCTCCACTGGAAGCCTCTCTCAGTCTAACTTAATATGGCAGTTGGGTCATAATCTTCCACACGTGTTTTACAAATAATTCAATTTTTTGCAGTTATCTACAGAAGAACTTATTAAAACAGATATTTCATTTAGATAAGGCAAGGAACCCAAAAAAAACTTATCTGCAGTTAATGTTGGGCATATAAAATTTCCCAAAATGCATTATATTTTCATTCCACTGAGTCTTCAGTGTTTGCCTTTACAGTCTCAATTGGTAAACTTGTTAAGTGATACAGGATTAATAATTCTTGACCTTACACTTCTAACTTATTGTCCAATTGTAAGCACCTGAGTTTGACATAAGATATTTGTAATGACTAGGAATTTTACAGAGAGATATGGATGAGGGTCCGTTTCCTTGTGCATCAGTAAGTACCTTATTGCATGTTTATAGCAGCTGCACCATAGTGATGGCAACCCTTACCTACTCAACCTTGTCAACACCTTCCAAGTGATAGAAGTGGTCATTGTTACCTGCTCCTCCACCTGCTGTGAATCCAAGTTGCTGACAATGTCCATCACATCGCCAGCCAGCTTCCTGACTTCGCTGACCCTCTTTGGGCCCTGCAGATTGAGCTCCTCTGCAAGGTCGGTCAACGTGGTCAACTTCTGACTGCAGTCAAGCCCACTGCCTTTGCCCAGGGCTTCCATTCTCTTTACCAGGGAGTCAAGCCAGCCGTGCACGTCTTGCGCCTGCTTTCGGAACTCCTCGATCACGCTCTGCGCACCTTGCTTCTTTCCCAGCACTTGCGTCAACTGCTCACAAACAACACATTATTAATACAATGCTAAAATATTTTTTTTAGAAAATGGCAATGTTGGTAGTATATTTGAGTCAATCATTAAGCTCAAGTTACTGACAGTATAAACCTTATAACTTATTAGGAAAATATGTGGGACTGTAAAACAATACCTAAATACAGCTGTTATGTAGCAAGTCAACTTCTTGCTAGAAGTGTATCACTGTAGGGATCTTCTAAAATATGTAATATAAACTCATCTCATTTCCAGAATATCATAAGTAAATTTTTTAATACCTTCAATAAGCTGTGCACATATTTAAACTCATATTTACAATTTTTAATTAAAGCAATTTTAAAATTGGTTTCATATATAAACTTATTTAAGAAGAGAATCTAATGCCAATTTATAAAAAGGGGCAAATATATGGGTTTGATTTTTGCTCATCCACTATTTTGATTACCAACTGAAATGGCCAATACTGCAAATAAGGCATTCATATAGCTCAGCAACCTGAATGGGGCACATCTTGTATTCTAAGAGACAGAGATGACAGCCAGTGAAACAGTTACTGTGAAAGAGGAAATGAAGTGGACTGCAATCATTTGGAGCAATTTTTTACCATATTGCAGTGTTAGTCTATGAAACATTAAATTAATAGTTACCACCATCAATAGGCTGAAGGGTAATTCCACTACAGGATGACTGAATAAGATGAATAGGCCCTACTCTTTAATACAGTATTAGTACATTATGTCAGGTCTTACTCATGATGTAACACCTACCATCTTATTACACTATTTTTTTATATTCATTAGCAGTAGAGCCAACCAGTATACAGCAGGTACAAGTGGTTTGGTTTTGTATAATAAATACAATTTGCCAAAGAGAAATAGAAAAGGGTGATTTCTTGACTTGTCAACTCTAGCTTTTTCATGAAGCTTGCAAAGCCTATTTTCTGCCAGCAAAAATAAATGTCAAAAGTATTGTATACGTAATATTACAACTGCCTTCCAAAAACAGCTTCTAATCCCGCTACTGGTAATAAAACTACTCTACTGTCTTTACTATAATTTACAGTAAGTAGAATAAAATTATATACAGTACTTAATGGAAGGTCAATTCATGCACAGGTACAGTAGGTGTTTTCCCTTGGTAGTAAACATGTAGTGGCAGGAAAATTGGGGGAATGAAGTTGAAGGAAGGGTGCCACAAGCCAACTTTGCCCTTCTAATAACATGCCAATATCCACTACTGTACGTGATTGTTTGGTGATGACAAGGATTGGGTATAGAGGCAGGGTCACCTCTGTTTCCAAAGAGTTGAGCTGTCCCTCCAGGTTGTCGTCATCCTCAACAGCAGGCAGCTCTGTCAGTAGTCTGGTTCTCCTCTCCCCAATAGCTCCCAGCAGTTCAGTCATGGCGGCCAGCTCCGCATGTGCTGCCTCAGGCCGTAGCTTGGAGGGCCGAGAGCGCCAATCCTGGACGACTGCACACTGCTCCCCGACCCACTGCTGCAGGGCAGCCCTCTGCTTCTGCAGCTCTTCCAGCTCGCCCAAGTTGGATGAAAGGTTCGACATCCGACCCTGTACCTGCAACCCCACACTTAAACTTCACCATCATGCACGCATATACACATATGTATACATAGGTTGCAATCTCTCCCCAAGGAGAGCCACAGGCCAATCTCTTGTGTACCTTCATCAACACTGTACTTCACAATTCCAACATAAAACTATTTCTTGCCATTATATATATATTTAAAAGTCTCTTTTAAAATTATGGTTAAAATCAATAACTGGCAAAATTCAGTTGTGGGTTTTAAAATGTTTGCAATTTTCAATTGGAAAAACTGTTTTCTTGATTATAAATTATTAGGTGAATGATATGAGACATATATTGGAAGAGACTGCACAAGCCTGGAACACTGTCCAACAGTTATGATGGAATGGAGAAAATTTGTGTATTTCTGTGAATTTGATACAAAAATAATCAGGTTAATTCATGTCACAGATAATCCTGAGCATAAATGTAACATGGCAATGATATTAACTAAATATTTTTTTATGTCTTTGTAGACAGTATATTTTTATGATTTAGCACATCTGAAAAACATGTTTTGAGGGCCTAGTGATTGTAAATTTTCCCATACTGTTTCATGAAGTAATTATTTTCTACGAAGATTATAAAATATCCAATGTCACAGGCACAAATAAGTATTTTACAAAAGATTAATTTTATAGTAAAAAGATTGCTTAAAACAGTGGAAATTCTTAACAGAAATAAATATGTTTTACTATATACAATGCAAATTATGTTTTCCACAATCTCAAAACCTTGTGTACCTATCTTTTCATTGTCAGAACTTAAAATTTTTGTCTTTTTACATAATTAGCTATCTTGTAGCACCTAGCTGTATCTGTTAATACAGTCACTTCACTGATGTATGTGAAAAGACACTAATACAAGTATAAAACCTTTCAAATGCATTATGTGATTACTAGGTCAGATACAAGTTTAAAAAAACATCAGATGTATATCACATTCACTGCATGCAGTTGCGTAGTGGAGTTATTACCTTCTCAGTTAGTGTGTTGAGGCGTGACAAGTATCCTTGAGACTCCAAACTTTCAAGAAGGATTTTTAGCTTCTCACTACGGCCAGAATCATCTTTCTGCTCTTCGTCATGCTGCTACACATTTCAACAATACCACACACATGCAGTCATAGCAAACCATGCACCTAGGTAAAGCTGTCATGCAACATATCAGCACTGTCAGCGCTACACACAAGATAACATAAGTAAAACCTCTCTATAACAAAACTGAAGGGAGCAAACTTCTGTGTGTTTGTTATAGAGGGGTTCTTTACAGATGTGATTTACAATTTGTTTCTTTTTTCCATTATTCAAACAATTTTGAATCAAATTGCTGCTGAAACTGAATTGCATTTGCATTGGTTTTTTTGTATTTTTCTATAAGAAAAGTATGAAATTTATTTTCTTTTAAGCACTTGAGTATTAAAAACTCATATGGAAAAAAATATACTTACTACTTAGTACACAGGAAGTGAGACAATATTAACAGATTCTACAACACTTAAAATAACAGTATGGCTTTAGCATATTTTCTTTTCTTCTGTGTAAAAAAATATGGGGTTTTTTTAGTTTTAAATAAAATTTAGTAAAAAAAAAGGTGGGAGCAGTATAGAGGAAAATTAAATATAATTAGACTTTCCAGTCTTTGTTATAAAGAGGTTTTGTGCCAAAGGGGGGAAATAATTTGTTATAAAGAGTAAAATATGGTTTGTGTTACGTATAGTTTTGACTGGACCGAACACAAATTTTGTTATACAGAGGTTTTTGTTATAAATAGGTTCACTAATAGAGATTTTATAACTTCCTGAATAAAAAATTTTGGTGGCTAAAATGGATCTCCTTATGAATGTTGTAAAAAGTGTAACTTACAAAAATGAAGGAAAATAAATATAAAACAAATTAATGATAAAAACTCAAACAGAATGTGCAACAAGTAAAAGGTGTCATAAAAGTAAATAGTTTTTAAACTTAGCCAAGTTCCTTTATAAGTGTAAAGATTTCAGCAGAATAGTTTCTATATTTATAACACTTATTTATAGTTAATATGATTTTGTGTACAGCATATATAATATAGTATACTGCTACATAAATATTTATATAAAACTGTTTATTACAAAATATGCATACAAATAGACAAATGACTGAGGGCATATAATTCCATTTATATGTGAATATACATACACTACACTTTAACATAAATAAATACACATAGGGCCTACACTATTTTAGTGTAAAATATTATTATTAGTTTTAAAAATATATATTTTGTTTTATGAGAAAGGTAAGAATTTTCAGCTATGTTATTTTACCTTTGGTCACTTTCTTTATAGCTCAATTTCATTTTTAAGTTTAAGATTTTGATATTATTGTTTTTATTTTTGTAAACACACTAATACGTAGTTGATAAAAATGCATATTTATACAAGTATTCACGTAAAATTTGTAAGTGATAGCATTTAAAGACTAAAATATAGTAAAAGATTTTAAAGGGAATGAAAACTTTAACTTTAGTCTTATTAACCAGGAAAACCTTTTTAAGAGGGACCAATTTATTTATTGTTTAAAGATCATGTGCAAAATTAAGTAGGAAAATGTTAAAATGGTTTAAACATAATCAACACTAAGCAATTTATTTTATTTTATATAATGAAGACATACAGTATACACATACTAGGTAACGGTATTCAACTATTTTCTGGTACAAATGTTGAAAATTATAGACAATATGTATTCCCTTTAGTCAGTATCTTTCATAAATATTTGTCATGTAATTAGAAGAATAGTTACAGTTTTACTGATAAAATATAATAGTTTTCTTAATTAATTTTTTTTTTTATTTTGGTGTTTGTGATGTATTAACATGAACTTCTGTGTTATTTTGGTTTTATGTATTCACCATATAATTTTGCCTCTATGGGTCACTTGTTTTCAAAGAGAATTTTGAACAATCCATGTTGGAAGATAAAAATGTTATCAGTATCAGATACTTTTTTTTTTAAATCACCCAAGTACATTTTGCAGTACTTAAACCTTTGTGTTTGGTAGAGACCACTCTAAATTAATTGTATGAAATGTTTTCTTTTGCACACAATAAGTTTGGAAAGTATTTTTCCCTTGTATTATAACCTGATGCTGCCCACATAAATTAGTTAAGCCCAAATAATTTTTCAGGTCAAACTTTACACAGCTGAAATTATTTTAAAAATTGTTTTAAACAAAGTCCATATATTCATAACTGTGATGGTATTAAAGCTTAAGACTAAAGCAAACTAATCCAAAACAAAAAAGAAATTGAGAGGCATTCATTTATAAATTTATATAGGCTCACACCTGGTGGTGAGAGATTGAAAGAATATGGATGATTTAAGAATGTAATAATTGTACTAGTACCAATATGGATTAATTGATTTTCTGTATGAATTTGTAACAAGATATTTATTCAAATTTAATAATTTAGATATAAGTGTGTGTGATTTAATTAATTTTTTTTCATACTAATCTGTGATGATGTGTTACCATACTTTTTTTATATTCACCATGTTGCCAGCTAGTAATAAGAAAGTCACAGCATGCAAAAGATGTTTCTATTCTAGCTACTGAATGCACACGACAAAATGAAACAGTACATTAATTAAAAATTGCAGATGATGCAAGCAAAAATAAATATAACAATGAATACTCAACAAAAGTATGATTCAGCAATGCTGTGATGTGAAGCTATGGTACCTGGTCAATGAGGTCTTCCAGCCTAGCTCTGACCACGAGCTCTTTGTCAGCTGCAGGTATTGTAACTACATCCTGAGGACTGCTGGGACGGGAGATACATGATGCAGCAGCCTCACATGCCTGGACTGCTACTGCAAGGCGAGCCTTCTCTGACTGCAGCTTGTTGTGCAAGCCCTGAGGCAAACATCAGCAACATCAACCAAGTACAAATATCACTAATTATCAAGTGCATCTTAAAAAATTTAATATAATTTCAAAAAAGGAGTATTATAGAAATTACCTACTACAAATTACCTATGTTCTCAAGTTGGTTTAATACCTATCTCTACATGCAGTAAGCCTATTCTCAAAAAATAAGATAAATTAACTAACTCTTGTGGCACATAAAGTTTATGAGAGTGTTCACAAGCTTGTTATATTTTTCCATCTCCTCTCAATACTCAAATTCTTAATACCTTTTGATGAACCTCATGTACTGTACAAGAGAAAAACATAAGAATAATCTACTGCAAATTTTATCATCTTGCAAAAACCAGTAAGTAAGTAAATCATCATCATCATCATCATCATCATCATCATCATCATCATCATCATCATCATCATCATCATATCATCATCATCATCATTATTATTCCAGGCCGATATATTTACTATGTGCACTGTCTAAGGTGTTTGAAAAGGTAATTTACCAACATTAACTTTCTTCACTAAAAATTCTATAACTGAATTTCAACATGGATTCCAAAGGGGCAAAACAACAGCCACTAATTAATTTAATTTTGTAAATTATCTATACACTGAAATTACATCCAGAATCAGGTAGACGTAATATTTTTTGATCTACAAAAAGCTTTTGACACTTGTCAACACAAGATTATTCTTCAAAAATTAGAAAAGATTGGTCTAAACCCTCCGTATATAAAATGGTTTTCAAATTATTTTGTTAACCAAACTTTTATGGTCAAAATAGAAAAAAAAACTGTATCATCTACATATGCTGTCTCTTCAGGTGTCCCTCAAGGGAGCACATTAGCATCGCTACTTTTAAACATTTTTATGAATGATATCGTCAGTGTATTGAGCCACTCACATGCTCTTCTCTATGCAGCTGATCTGAAGATTTATAAAAGTGTT
The DNA here is from genome assembly GCA_029891345.1 of Dryococelus australis. Lineage (NCBI taxonomy): Eukaryota > Metazoa > Arthropoda > Insecta > Phasmatodea > Phasmatidae > Dryococelus > Dryococelus australis. The sequence goes on along the minus strand of CM056993.1, from coordinate 111,022,772 downwards.
ACGAATAGCGATGCCTGTATGTCTTTACACGATGATATTATTGCCATTAACAATTAGAGTGATGTAAATCTTATGACACTAAATATTAATAAGACTTATGTATAACTTTTTCACGAAAAACTAATTCTACCTTTTATAAATATCAAGTTAATAATGTTTTAAAAAATAGTGCAGAATATGTTAGAAACCTAGGTGTAGTTCTTGATGCCAAATTGTATTTTCCTATATATATATATATGTAGATAGTTTAATTAGCAATATTAGTCGTACTTTAAGATTAATTAAATTTATCACCTTTTCTGCGACTTCACCAAATCCTTTTTTATGTCTTTATCATTCACTTGTCACATCTAAATTAGAATATAGCTTGGTAATCTGGAACTACATTACAGTTACACATTCTAATAGGCTAGAAAATTTAAAGCAATCTTCAATAGATTCCCAACCCCCATAGATTTTAATTACAATAGTGAGATACTTAGATTCAACACTATAACTTTAAAATTTCGCTGTGATATTTTAGATGCGTTATTTTTAATTAATTATTTTCTTGCTTTTTCATCTTGTACTTCTATCAATAATAAAGTAGGTTTAAAAATTCCTTTGCATAGTGAAAGAAATTCCTATATATTCTCTGTACTTAGTTTTAGAAAGGACCTGGTCAATAGATGTGTAAATAATTTTAATAAGTATTTCTCTGATTTTGATCCCTTCATTCGGGAAAAAATTTCCTTTAAAACTCTATATAAACATAATTGTAGTCAGTAAAAATTGATTGTTATTAGTAAAAAGTGTCTGTAATTTTCATGCAATATAGGTACAATTGTGAGTGTTATGTTCTATTTTTTACCTCCTAGGTGAAGGATTCTTTAAATGTTATTTTGTATAATCATATGGTGATGGTTCGTGTGTGTGTGTGTGTTTTTTTCCATTGTATGTGTCTGTGCCACCCTGTTAATGGGTAACACTTTTGAGTGGCACACTAAGCTGATAATAAAATGAAAATAAATAAATTATCATTATTATTCTGAGAAGGATATGCAGCGATTTCATTCCTGAGTTTTGCTGTGCTTCTTCAAAGATATTGTAAGAAAAGTGTCAGAAACACAGATACGTTTAGACTTTAGGGGCTTCTACATGCCCTCTAGTGAAGATATATGTGAATTATGTGGTGAACCATTCTTTGGCAGACAAGAGTTTGTTAAGTGTGCGGGCTCGTGCGGGACTAGGTATCACTGCAGCTGCACTGGCACGAGTAACGAGGACAAATACTTCTGTGAAAAATGCACTAAGAACAAACACTGTACTATGTTTGGTTTCTCACCTAGAAGAAAGGCAAATAGTAGTGGTGAAAATAAACGTGGTGACGTAAACCTAGTAATATCGTTAGGGGACCAAGACTCTTCTACATCATCGGATTCCAAGATTCCTACAAATATGTCTTCCAAAATAGCGGAATCAATGGATTCCTCTATTTTTTCTATGTTCAAAATATTATGTAGCAAGATAGAAGATCTTTCTAAAGAAGTTAAGGAACTGAACGAGGACAACTCGCTTTTGCAAGCTGTGTTTGAAAGCTTGCAAATTGCAAATAAAAAGAAGTGTGGAAATTGTGGTAATAATGTTGAAATAATCAAAACATTGGTGTTTTTCACAAAATAGTGCGCAGATAAAATCTTATAGTGATGCAATTTGGTAAAAAGTCAGACTCTCCTGGCACTAGTGACAAGAACAATAAATTTCTGCAGGGTAAAGTCCAGTTGGCAGCACCGGTGAATATCAAGGACTCCAATAACACAGATCAGCAAGAATCACAAAAGCCAGCTGCTGACGATGACAGGTTCAACGTAGTCAGCAGGCCTGGCATGAAGGCCTCCATGGCTAGCGGCTCGTCCACAACTAGAACTGCGGCACCAAGGAAACAAGTACAGCCGGGTGTCTGCAATAATGTGATCATCAAAACTGTACCAAAGGTGGTTCGACCTCGCTTGAAAGCCCTGTTTGTCTCGCTTTTGCACCTGAAGTGCAAGGCAGAGACTTAATTTTTTATATCAATCAAGAAATCAAAGTAACAAATTTGAAGGTAGCAAAGCTTAAAACTAAATATAATTCTTATTCATCCTTTTACATCACAGTTGCGGAAGAGGATTTTGAACATATTTTCAATACTGTTTTTTTGGCCTTCTGGCTGTCTTATCAGCCCACTCTAAGGGAGATTACTTAATGGCCAAATATTTACTCCTGATAAGGTCTCCCCCTCTACACCTGCCGAACAACCCTGTAGAAGCAACGGGAGGAGTTGAACCCTTAGTTAAATAATGTATAGGCAGACAGAGGTGCTTTTAAAATATACTGATGCTGACATGGGTTTTTGAACTGTACTATCAAAATGTAAGGGGTCTCAGAACCAAAGCACTTGATTTCTCACATAATATTTTAAGTACTGATTACTCTTTAATATGTCTGACGGAAACTTGGTTCAATAACCTTAGTATAACTGTGCATTACTTTCCTGAGCATTTTACTGTTTTTCGTAATGATCGTGATGCTAATATAACTAACCTCCACAGAGGAGGTGGAGTATTATTACCGGTAAATGATAAGCATTTTTCTATGTTTGAATAAAAATTTGATTTTTCTCAAGAATATACTGAATCAATTTGGGTAGACTTTTGTATTAATAGCACTAATAAATTGCTAATCGGAAATATATATCTTCCTCCACAATTACCAGTAGAGACTTTTAAAAATTATTTCACTTTTCTACAATCTAAATTAGGTAGCTACCCTCATCAAATAATAATTGTAGGCGACTTCAATCTTTCCGGCATAGATTGGAATACTTTTCATGTACAAAATATTCCCTATTACTACAATAAACTAAAAGGTCAATCTTTACTTCAATCAGTAAGTTTACTTAACTTAGAACAATACAATCTGACTAATACATTTTCTGACATTAGATTTAGTATTTGGTAATTTTTATACTACTGTTGATAAATCGTTAGATCCACTCGTGGAGGAACATAAATATCATCCGGCTTTGTGTTGCCAATATTCTTTTGACTTTGACAATTTTCAAAATAACAATAAAACATATTATAGAAATTATCAAAAGGGTGATTACTTATTGCTATATCTGGTAATTAACAGTTTTGATTGGAGCCCAATTTTTTCAACGGAGGATATGAATCTAATGGTTGATTTCTTAACCAATAAACTACAAATGCTAATTAACGTATATATACCTAAATCCAAAATTCATAAAAATAAATACCCGATCTGGTTTACAAAAGATATTATTAATTTGATTAAAAAGAAAGTACACTGTCATAGACTTTATACAAAATGGATATCACATGTTACCTATCTTCGTTTTTCTGATTTAAGGAAATTGGTCAAGGTAAAAATAAAAATGGCAAAAAAAAGCTTGGCAAACACAAATTACCAATAATTGAAATGTGAGCCAAATAAATTTTGGAAATATGTTAAACTTATGAAATCCGGGTACAAAGAACCCCTTACATTAAATGTAGATAGATGTACAGTTCAAGATCCCGCACGTTTGGTTAATATTTTGCGCAGCATTTTGTTAAGAAATACGTACCATTTAATATTAATGCCCATGAACACCATATTGGTAGAATAAATAATATTAATATTGATATTCCGGACATAACTCATGGATTAGTTCTCCGGGCCATTAAAAAGCTCAAAAGTAGCAAGTCAACTGGCTGTGATGAAATCCCTAATTTTATTATTAAAGGTTGCTCTCTTGTTTTCACTCCAATATTAACCCATATCTTTAACTTTAGTTAGCGGTATACATCCTGTTGTTTGTAAGCGCGATGTTGTGCCTTTTCAAAAAAGAAAACAGAAGAGACGTGAACAACTATAGGCCTATATCTTTATTGTGTGCTTTTTCCAAAGTCTTTGAGATGGTGATCTTTAAACATCTTTCTTTTACTACAAAAAATTTAATTACTGAATGCCAACATAGCTTTCAAATAGGCAAAACAACAGCTACCAATTTATTTAGTTTTGTAGATAAATTATATTCTGAAATTACTAATAGGCAACAAATAGATGTAATTTATTTTGATCTTCAGAAGGCCTTTGATACATGTCAACACTATATTATACTTCAAAAATTACAATCCTTTGGTCTTAATACCCTTTATATTAATTGGTTTACAAATTATTTTTCAAATAGAACTTTTGTAGTTAAACTCAAAAACTGTTTTTCTAGTTCAAATATCGTTTCTTCTTGGGTGCCTCAAGGAAGCACCCTAGGACCACTAATTTTTAATATAGTTGTGAATGATATCTTCGGTGTAATATGTCACTCCAGTGCACTTCTTTATGCCGATGATCTTAATATCTATAAGTGTATTAAAAGTAGCCAGACTGTGCTAAGTTACAAAATGATATTACAGCAATTAACAATTGTGGTATCAATAATGATATGAGATTAAATATAATGAAAACAATATGTATTACCTTTACTCCTAAAACTAATTTGTTATTTTATAAATATTATGTTGATAATACTCTTATAAAAAGAGTTAAACATGTACAAGACTTGGGTATAATTTTAGATTCTAAATTGTTTTTTCATGTACATATTGATAACTTAATAAATAACATTAGTAGAACATTAGGTTCAATTAAATTTACAAGTTTCTCTGCCACATCACCAGACTCCTTACTTTGTTTATATAATGCTTTAATTAGATCTAAATTAGAATATTGCTATAGTATAGTATAGAACTATGTTACTGTAACTGATGCAAGTAGAATAGAGACCATATAAAAGAATGTTTTTAGACTATTAGCTCATAGATATTCATCACAAATAGATTATGATTATAACAATGAATTAGTTAAATATAAAGCATTATCTTTAACTGATCGTAGAGCCATTATGGATTCTCTTTTTTTAATCAATGTGTTTTTAAATTATCTATCATGTTTACCTATTAGTAAAAAATTTGGTTTAAAAGCACCTCTCTGTACTCATAGAATGTCAAATACTTTTTCTGCTTTAGGTCACAAAAAATATTTAGTGAATAGATGTGTAAGTAATTTTAATAAATATTTTTCAAATTTTGACCCCTTCTCTGGTAAAAATATTCTTTTTCAGGATCTTTATAAACATTTTGTAACCCACACGTTAACACTGAAGTAATTTCAACTCAAATATTGTGTATTTTTTTTTAAATTACGTTTTTGTGAATAACTTTTTATATTTCCTCAGTTTTTTGTTTTTTAATTATTTCTCTCTACATGTTATATATCTCTGTGTTTGTTTTTGTTTTCTGTACTGTTATTTGTATTTTTTTGTCATATTTGTCTGTATGTTAAATGTTCTTATGTATGTGCCACCCTGTTAATGGTTTCTCACAGTTGGGTGGCACTGGATTTATGAAAAATATTTCTGTAATATCATTAAAGCTTTTCAACATTTAAGGAAACTCATTTTCATTAAATACTTTGAGAACAAACTGCACAAGAAAATGTGATGTAGCCAGAGAAACCATGCCACATGTCTCCAAAATAATTTTTATGATTTTTGTTTCTGCCAATAGAATACTTATTTCTGAACATTAAAAAAATTATCATATCTCTAACTAAAAATTGAATTTTTTATTGCATTTGAAACACAAATGCATTACACACTTGATAATTTGAACCTTTAATAATTTTTGTGGAGTACTGAAAAGTTTTTCTCAGCAACATGTGGCATGCTAGGCCACATCACAAACACAAATTCAAAGTTTTAGACACTAGTTAAATATGGGTTCCTGATTGTCCTCAGTCAACTGACACTGCACAGTAGCTAAATCAAACAGCATGGTTTTCACGAACAATGAGATTACAGAGAGGTGTGACAGATGAGCGGCAAACCTCGCAGACACATGTTGTACACCTGCTATAGTCATATTATATTGGTTCCAGGAGAGGTGTCTTTACAGTGCTAAAAAGATACGGAAGAACATACAAATGTCCTGCAAATAAATTCATAACACCAACCGTAAATAATAATTTTCCTTTTTTTTTAAGAATTTAAGTGAACAGTTTTTGTTCCCATTTGAGAAAGTAAACATACACAATACACACACACACACACACATATAAACATGTATATTAGCAGACACACATGTAGGCATACATGAGAAAGAAAGCAGCAACTAGAGATCATCACTCTGAGAACAATGAAGGCCTACTTTGAAGAAATCAATATGTAAAAAATGAAAGCAGTACTGGTAACAAATAAGTTTACTGAACCAGAAAAGAGGAAGAAGAGCAAATTGACAAACAAACATTCAAGACAAGCAAAAAAGGTCTTCAAATGAGGAAGAGAAGTGAAAATAATCTGTGTGATGGCAATGAGGATAACGACATTGACCAAGTGATGTTGACATACAGCATATGTTAATGTGTTATATGCAAAAAATGTGAATAAAAAATAAATTATGGTTCAGAAGCACTGTTTGTGCCAAATTGGTAGAGTTGTGTGAATATTCTGTATACAGAAACGAAAATGAAAAATGACAACTTTCTTTTTCATTTCGGTAAGAAATTTGGTTACCGAAAGTTGAAACAAAATGAAAATGATCAATTTCGATGAATTTTCGGGTGTTTAATGAATGTTTATTTAGTGCACCAGCATAGAAAATTTTTGCCTGTAAATCATCTTGTTCGTTTTCATAATTTTCTAACTGAAATAACTACACAAAATGAAAATTTAATTGTAGGCAAGACCTCCTGTGGTAAATACTCAATATCCTACATTTTTTTTAGGTTTGATTTTGCAACAAATTTGTTGTAACGAATAACTTACTAAAATTTTACAAAATTCATTAATCTTTCGTTAATGCTGAGATCTAATGACATTATTTTTCATTTTCATTTCAATGTCACGAAAGTTCATACCATATCTTTCGTTTTCATTTTGTGAGAAAAAGTCACACTCGTACAACTCTAAAAATTGGCTCACTGAATGCAGTGACTACAAATCAGCCAAAGGCTATGTTTGGTATATGACTTGTTCATTTCTGTAATGTAGTCTAACAAGTACCAAATAAAAAAATTTACAGGATGTCCAAAAAGTCTTTCCCTCATTACAAACTTTATTTATAACCGCTATATTTAAGATAGAGATGTGAAACTGGTGCAAAAATGTTGGAAAACTAACAACATTTTTGTTGCATGTTTCAGCAATGTGATTTCAGTGTAGCAGTTGCAGAGTTCAGGAAACTGGACATATTCACAAATCAAGAAAAAGCTCAGTGTGTCCTCTGGTATCACGAGACACTGTCACCAATAACAGTGCAGAAGAACGTCCAGACAACGTATGGAAAGATGCGGCCCAATTTCAAAAGCATTAAGTTGTGGTATGACACGTTCAAGTTGCTGACTTAACAAGAACAGGTCTACCATCAACCTCAGCTGAAAGTGTGGAAGCAGTGAAACAGTCCTTTAAAGCGTCTGTATGACTTTGCAGTTGAAATGTTATCACATATTGAAGGTGATGATGGCTATCTCCAACATGTTGCTTTTCCTGACAAGGCGACCTTTATTGTCAGTGGTGTAGTGAACCGGCATAATGTGCGTAGTTGGGATTCAGAGCCCCTTGGTGAGGAGTCAAGAGTGTACTAGAGGCAGCCTAAAAGTGAATGTTTGGTGTGCACTTTAGCATGAAAAAAATATTGGACCATTCTTTGTTGTTGAGGGCACTATTACATCTCTAGTGTATCTGGACATGTTGCAATTGTCTGCTGTTCCTCAGTTGCTTAGAGGTAATTTTTCGTCAAGATGGTACACTGCCTCATTCAGATTTGGAGGTTCATGTCCATCTTAATATGACTTTTCCTGGACGATGGATCAATTGTGATGGCCTGACAGCTTGGCCTCCACACTCCTGTGATGTTGGCTAATGTATGGACAGAAATTAAATATTGACTAGATATGCTCACGTAGACACTTATTGATGTGTTGTCCTGTTGCAACAAAAACTTGGTTTGCCAAAATTTTGGCACTAGTTCGACATCTCAATCTTACATATAGTGGATATTAATATAGTTTGTAATCAGGAAAAGACTTTTCTTCAGATATCCTATATATTATGGCATAGGAACTTAAAAATACATTGTAATTATTTCTAAAAAAAAAATTAGTTCCCCATATATTTAATAGTAAGCAGTTTAAGCTAAAACCCCAACAGTCAGGTATAACTGTTTACTTCCAGTCAGTCCATCACCTGTTGATGGTTACATCAATTTTTTTCTACGGTTACATCAATTTTTTTCTACGGTGGCACAACGACCCTATACTCCCCTACAGTCAAAAACCCATGTTTCAAAAATATATTTAAAAGTTGAAAACGAGTTGTTTTGTTATTGAAGGACATATGTAATTTCAAAATATAATTATAAAAACAAAGAAATAATTTTTGTGCAAGTGAAGTGCAATAAGCTCCAACATGAGAACTCCTGAGTTAGAAAGATCAAAATGACTTTTTTCGTAAATGCAGAATAGATGCTTGTAGAAGCAATGTTCATCACATCAATTCAGAAGAATTTTCAGACGTTTCCCAAAATGCTTCAGTTATTCATGGCAGAAATATTTTTATGTATATTCAATTTTCTGTGCTTTATACAAAGTAATACCTACGGTATTCCATCTACGTTGGTATGGTGAAAACCCTTACAAGAGTTGTGCAGTGTACAGAAGATGATGGGTTACTTAACTCAATAATTTCGAGAAATGAGAACACATTTGACATTGCTTGTATGGTCAACATCTAAAACTGCATATTAGAGTATTAAAATTCACAATGCCTAACCATTCAATAGACATTTTCTTGAAAGTACAAAAACTAATTGGCTTGTACCCCATGGGAGATCAAATCTACAGTCCCTTCTTTTACCATGAAGATGACTATTACCAATATCAAGCATCTGGTTTTGTGGGGAGTATAAACAAACTGTGTATTTGTATTTATCTACACTTTCACACGTCATTAAGATCTCTGAAATAAAATGATATTGGTTTTATGCCAAGATGCTAAACTTCAAGTCATGTGGCAAGAAATCAACTGGGGCATATTGGACATCTGGGGCATATGAAATAAAATTCACAATGCACTAAACTCTTGGAGGTAAATCATATAAAGTGTCTGATTATATATGTTTCTTTCAAATTACTTTTGGCTCTTGTTTTACTTTCTTTCCGTATCTCAAATATAAGTTGTCATGCAATTTGAAACTAACACCTCCAAGAATACTGTAAACTGTCCAGAAGACAACTTACCCTTGAAACCTCAAGCTGCTGTTGTGTGGCCTTCAGGGTGGAGACAGGTGTCTCTATCTCCTGAATGATAAGAGGCTCCAAGCCATCTAGGTTCCTCATGATGCTCTCTAGGGTGTCCTCATACTCCTGGAACTTGGCTAGTGATTCTTGCAGGCGATTCTGAAAACACGAGCATATAACCATTCTGTGAGAAACTGATTTTGTAAAAATAACTGGAAACAACATTCTCTTAAACACATGAAAAGCACCACACCAATTTGCACAATGACTTAGAGAAGTCCAAGCTGCACACAAAAATGCTGCTTGGTTACATGCCTGATTCACAGGAAGATGGCATAACAGCTTCTGGTACACTGTTTATAATACTAAACACATCAGCAAGATGTACCAACAGCATTTTGAGAGACTAGTCATATTATTCTTTGTACAAATGATTTTCTTGTAAGAAATATTCATTAATTAAAGTTGTTTACCTTGCAAATATCTGTGATAAAAGCATCTGTCCATTGAATTCCTTTCATTTTCTGTGTTTTGTCTGTGTGGGTAGCTATCAATAATATTGTTTGATAAAACATTTCATCACTGTGTGGAGAACAACTACTTTCATAATTGATATGAATAAAAGTATTTACATTTTAACTTATTTAAATGTATAAATATTATAACAGTCTCACTACAATTAAATTGTTTTAAATAGTTTTCTGTAAATGATCACTGTTGATAATATAAAAAATTAACCATATAATAATAACATTTCCATAACTTGGCAGAACGACCAGTCTAAGCTCATTAGAGAATAACAGTAGAATCTTGATACAAAGTACACAAAGGGACTTGAAATTTTATATTAAAAATTGAAAAATACTTTATACTGAACAAGTATTTATTTAATTTAATGATATAACATCTGCGCAGGTTTTGAAAGATGTACTTTAAAGTGAAAAAAAGTTTTTAAACTGAAGTACTTTATACTGAAATGTTACTGTACAATGAATACGTTTTGTGTGTATCAGAGTTTGTAGGACTAGTAATATCAAATATTTTCATTTCCAACTAATGATACCAAGTTGAAAGCATTGTAAGGACCATGGAAGAATATCAGTACCACTGGCAAACAATACTTCACCAAGCTCTACATCTGAATCTCACTTCTCTAGATCTTCTACAGCTAAGAACTGATTTCATTTTGTCACCAATATATGCTATTTAATGGTTGCATTAGACTAAGTGGTCCTTGCAGCCAGTATAAAAGGCTCCACATTTTTCAACTGGAATGTAATCAAATTGAAAAAATTAATACATTTGAGTTTATCTGAAATAACTAATTAAGTCTGAACTGTTAAATACAAGAAATTGTGTGTGTGTGTGTGTGTGCACACGTGTGTGTGTGCATGCATGCATGCATGTGTGTGTGTGTGTGTGTGTGTGTGTGTGTGTGTGTGTATATATATATAAAGTTCTCCAAAACTAACTTCTTGCTTCCCAATTGTGTATGTTGCACAAAGTGCTAAAACTAATAAATAATATTAATAATAAAAATTTCTACTCTATTAATGTTAAGCCATACATTCACAGTTTAATTAATTTTATATGTTGCTGGCATAAGATAGAGTGCTGTAAAATTAATCAATAAATAGCACTGCTGGCTTCATTATTTGTAAAGTAGGAAATAGTACCTGTAAAATTTGTTGGGATATTTATTTGCTTTTTGCAATGTATGGATGATGAAAAGAGAGAGTGGAAAAATTTGGGCAACTATTAACATCGAGGTCTTAACAGCAGATGAGGGTGAAATGTGATGAGCATGGAACAGCACTGGAATGCAAGGATGGGGGAAACGGTAGATCCTAGAGAAAGTCTGCCAACCAGCAGTATTATCTGGCAAAATTCCCACAAGCGAAAATCCGGGAGCGACTCCTCTGGGAATCAAGCCCTGTTTGCCTAGGTGGGAGAGGACTAGTCTGACCACTAAACCACCGAGGTCCCCTAAGGAGAATGGAAGAATGCTTCCTAATGGAACAAAAATTATGTGTTGGTGGTGTTTTACAAGCACTGTGTGTGGTAATAACACAATCTACATGAACATACAATCATCGTATTGAACAGAGTGTATGAGAAATTGTAGCATTGCAGATAGATATATAGATATATAATTAGCATATTCGGGAAGTATTTAAATTATGTATATTTCAGTCAAAGATAGTAATTCATGAAATATTTGAAAGGTTGTGGCAACGACAACTTGTTTGTATTCTATATATTTTCGTTTTTCGAAATTTGTTATTTTTCTTTCCTCATTTCATCAGTCATAACAGACGTCAACAATAGACACCACTGCAAGGCACGACATGGTGAAACGAGGAAAATGACGTGACAGACTGCTCAAAAAAAAAATGTATTCAATGAGGAAACTTTCGACCAATATATAGGGAAGCACGACCATTCTCGAGATCACAACAGTTTGTCTCAGCAGCACGATCATTTGTCAGCTGTCAGTCGGACAGCCTGTAACGAGTGATCATTTACTCGCACCGACCAGCGCCCGCGACTTTAACCTTCTTTTGTATTTCGGACATTTCAGTTCAGATATATATTAAATTTATTTTCCGTTGGTGCGAGGAGTCAATAGGGCGCCGGGAGAGAAAAGTAACTATTCTATCTCATCTTCATAACTCTTGAAGTGAGAAATTTTGTTTTATGAAGGCTGCCATTCTGTCTGTTTTTTTTTTTCATTAGCTGCGAGTGTCAGTAGTTTGTTTTGCCGATACGACAATAAATCTCCAGTAAACATTTAATTTCTTCTTTTATTTATTGGCAATCCTGGTATCAACAAACTTTCATTATTATGTAGTCAAAGTCTCCAACTCATGCTGAGCTAGTCTGTTGGTGTTGACTGAGAACTACAATGAGAGAACAGAACAGTAGCCTCTTACAAAGTAAACAAGAGCTGAAATTCTGAGAAAGGTTGGAACATTTAGAATGCTTTATTCACTTGTTAGTTTGCAAAATATTTTGCGTTTATATGGAATTAATACACTATAAAATTAAAATTTGGATCCGTCACTGAAACATGGGCCTCTAGCAGGAGGGGTGGGGGGAATGCATGATAACACAACATACAACTGTAACAATTTTTAGAAATATGTTCACAGACAGCCAGACACTACTATGATGGCAAGCAGTGTAGTCAACTGCTGCTACTCCACTAGCCAGCCTATGCTAAATTTTCATCTGCAAAGCTTGGATTGGTCACACTACTTGCTGGTAGCGACCATGGTCATCTAATGTGTAGTAGCACTGTTCATTATTTTGTCAATGTCCCCCATATCCCTTGCAGCATATTTACTTGCTGTACAGTGGACAGGCTAAATCAATTAAACATGCTGTTGAGTGAACATATTATTCTCTTTAATGCAGACTAACATTTTTGAGCTAAAGATACTAAATTATGTATGCTCACTAATCTAGGAGAGTATAGTAACAACTTTTTCATAATACACGAGATGTCTCAGCTTAATGTTATCAGTTCTGCACAAGGCAGCATGTTTAGGATGGATGAAGAGCCGTAAGGAGATGTGAGAAATTGACCTTTCCTGTGCACATGTCTATGCTGCCAACTTCACACAGGAAAAGTAAAACTGCTAATTATGTTAATTAACTATTACTGCACAAGCAACTTCCTTCACCTTTGCCTGAATAGCATATAATATGGCATTTCAAGGCAGGAAAGTAAGTGGTGTTCACCACTGTCCACATTAGAAGGCTGAGCTGTCTATATTTTATTACCACAGCCTGAATAAATCAAATGTCTTTACTACTTCTTCCCTCAGCTTCCACAACCATGCTAACTCGTAAAACCAAGGTCATTGATTATTTCAGCCTTCTTCCTAACACTGCTAGCTGGTGGCCAAAACTTTCCAACCTATCACTGCTTCATAGACATGGGCAGTGCTGACCAGGGTTCTGGTCATGGGTGGTCCCATTCCAACTACCCAGGTGCTAACTACCTTAATTTAACTTGTAAATGCTATCACAGATGAATGGGTAATGTTTCTTTCAATGACACTGAAGCCCATCTTCCTCTTATGTACATAAACTAACAAATACATAAAATTTTATATATTGTGAGCTCAGCAATATTTATCATGTATATGGAAGTTGTAAACCACAGGGGTAAGTATAAGTGTTTCAATACTTTCCTAATGGGTGGTCCTTTACATAACCGGGACACTTTGTGGCCAGGCCTATGCAAAGCCTGTGATATGGATGGCATTTTTACTGCCTGTGTGCTTCCTAAAAATCCCCCCCCCCCCCAAATGATATCCAAAACCCTATTGCCTGAAAGGGGGGGGGGGGGGTGATTGGACAGCAAAGAAAACAAGGAAGACACAATGGTAAATCAGCCAAGCTAGCTAGCTGATGTCACTGTCATAAGTTTTGCAACCATCACACTACAGATTCAGAGGAAGGCAAAGCACCTAAAAGGAAACTAGAAACACAAGGCAGTTAGAGCTCCATGCCACATGAGAATATTCATTTAAATAAAACTAAGCTGCCTACTGTATACAATTTAGTACGAGATCACATAAGATTCCTTCAGTCTGAACTACAGCAATACCAGTGGCACGCCACACAGGGAACCTACCAGCTTGTCTAGTATTATCTCTGCCACCATTACCCAGCAAAGTCCACTGCTTGTAGCCACCCTCGTGTATACAATTTTTGACTACGAAATGAATTGTCGAACGAATACCTGCCCAATTCCCAGTGTCAAATTGAGCATGAGTGGCAGATGGCAACAAATAAATGCAAAAGCTCATGAACCGGCTCACTTCAACTAGCCCCAAGGTTAAGCCTTTACTGTCCTGTAAATGTTTAATAGCTCAAAGTAACTCTAAATGAAATGAATGAGGTACAAGATGTTTTGTTGTAGCTTATTTTGTATGTAATTTATATTGTATTTTAGGTTTGATAAGAAAGCATCATTGTACTGAATGTTTAGTGAATATACTGCAAACATGGAAAGCCTGGTATTAACTGTGATTTTATAACACCAGCAACTGCAGTAGACCTCACCATACCACTAAACATACCAGAGAACTGCCTACTAAGAAAAATTTTGACTCCTCATGCAATCACTAGTACTAATTTTAATCAGGCACAAGTTATACGAGAAATTAAATAGAGTTTCTGGTGTTTCTAAAGACAACCTTTGAGCTACAACAAGAATTTATGATATTCACATTGAAAATTTGAATTAAAGTTTATACATACAAAATTACTCTTCATAAGAAAAATGAAGTTAAGTTGTGCTCTTTTGAATAGCCACCAAGAGAAATACGAGATCAGAGGACATTATGAAATTAGCACTTAACTACACTACACACATTATCAATATACATTTCCCAGAACATGCAGCATTATAGAATTGTGAAGCACACACAATAAAATTTTAAAATTTGAATCAATACATGTATATGTGCACAAAAAGTGTAATAATACATTTCCATAAGTGTGAAAAAGAGAGTGATATGAGACATAATACAGTACGTAATAGACTACTTATAATGGTAAATAATTTACTCCAAACAGTTGATTTTTTATATTCTTTTAGTTTTTGACTAAAAGTACAATATATTCACATTTAAAGTATAATATGTCCGACCACCTTTCCAACAGCTGTTGCAGGCAAAGAATACCGCACCAACCTGTATCTGGAGAGCAGTGTGCAGAAGGGAGTCATAGCTATCCTGGACATTGTGCAACTGCTTCTCAATGGTGTCCTTTATGTCGGGGGTTGTGGCCTTGTAGCGCTCTATCTGCCCATGACCCTTAGCCTTCAAATCATCTAATGTAGCCTGGTACTTCTGAATATCTTCCAACAGAGCCTGTTAAAAATATATATTCAAAAATTAAAAAAAGTACATTGTATTAAAAACTATTTTTATTAAGTTAGTACACATCACAGTTGGGTACATAAAATCACTCACTACATACATGAACATATTGGAAACACACTAAATAATTTAAAAAATACAGTAAACTGGATAGGATAAAATGAAAATTCTTTGAAACACAAGTTCGTGTAAGTACAAAAAAAATCATTCTTATGAAACAGAGTTATTTTTGTTTAAAAATTGATTTTATTTCAATGTCTATTTTCACTATTTCTGTAACAGGATATTTGTTTCATACAACTGATAAGTCTTTTGATGGGATTTTGCATGGTTCACAATATATATAGATAAACATTGAAGCATTTCAGCCAAAGAAGCTGACAAACCTAATTCTCAAATATGCTAGGGCTTAATATTAGAGATCAGAAGGTCATGCAGTCTTTTTTTTTTGCCATCTGTCACAAATACCTTTCTACTTGTTACAAGTGATAACTGTGATGACAGTCATGCATATGTGATGACAGTCATGCATAATTGTCTCATACCCACTATTGCTGCTTCTCCTGGAAGTATTTATTTCCTAACTTGTGTTCTACTTAACAGATGCTGGCATGACACCTAGAGTAAGCCATGGTAATGACTTATTTTGGCATGTAGACTAAACTGGCTGGGAATGGAGTCCTCAAGTTCGTGGTGGCTACTGATCTTAACTCCAATACTCAGTGCACTACTGAGATGACCATTTATTGTTATGGTTGGTGTGGATGGGAGAAGTGCTACTGGCAATGGATCTTGCATAAACTCTCTCCATGGAAGATGCTTTTATCACATCTTGATAAAAGGTTTTAAAACAGTGATTTCAGGTACCTATCTAGGTGACAGTACAACTGATTTCTTTCTTTTCGTTTAAGCCAAAACTTGAAGTCTTAAGTAAACGACAGGAGCATTTGGGGCAGCCTTCAAGATCCATATGGACTTGGCAGCCTCAATTAATGCAACCATCCTTTCTCTTCTTTGGTGGCAGTAAAACTCTGATGTTGTTATCTAGCATTAGAGTAGACCCTATTAAAATGGGAGCACATGAGCAAACTTGAGGACACAAATATAAGATATCTGCTCACGGGGCAGGCCGTTAGTATCCCCAGTCTTCTCTTATTGTATAAGAGACAGCATGGGCTAAGTTACTGGGCCAAACTGAAGCTTGTTTCACTTGGTATGTCCTCTCCACTTGGTGACTGACATGTGGTGAGATAGAGAAACTGTTGGATAGACACAATGACTCAACCAGCTCCAAACTGACATTCAGTGCCAGCATGCTTCTGTTCCATGTGAGTCAGTGACTGGCCTGTAATGGGTGTATGGCTGATCCCTGACAAAACTTTTAAATGCTGTGACTAGGTCCATAGGTGGGCCACTGACCTGTAATGGGTGTAAGGCTCTTCTGTTAGGATGGATTGAACCTGACTTTGACGGGATATCCCAAACTGTCAATCTGGGATAGGCTGCTATAGCTGGCTCATGTGGCTAGAGGTGATATGGGTGTAAGGTGTGATGCTTGGTGAATTTAAAAGTGCAGTGACCATCTTTGTTCAGGAAATGTGCAGCAAATAGGGGAAGCACAGGAATATTAATAGGTGTATGGCTCTGCCCGGTAGGACTGTTTCTGACTGTGTGCAGTAAATTTCCATCTCAGTTGTTTTAATATGCTAAGTTTTTTAGAAGAACAGTCCTGTTTCTCCAGGTAGGATAGGCTACTTCTATTCACCCAATAGACACTCGCCATTTATGCAATTACATGGTCAGTTCTGACAAACCTACAAGTACCAAGGAAATAAAGTAGTACCACAGACAATCAGTTTAGCAACATCAAAGATTTTTTCTGGTGACCCAATCCATTAGTGCCGGATTTGTGGTGGCAGAGATTAACTCTGTATGCCAGAGATCAGGAGGGATACCTTTCTTGGAGAATGACTGAGCATTGAGCAGTGAAAATTATTTGGTGAGGTTCTGGAGAGACATCAGGAATTTGGTTAGAACACCGGTCATACCACATGCTTAGTGTTGAGTAAGAGAATCTCAGTAATTGTGGAAGAGCGTGACCATGAGCACTTGTGAATCACGTTGGGCCATCAGATCTGGTCAACACAGGTGAGAACTGGGCACACCTGCAATAAAGAACTGACACATGACACATACTGACATAGCTACCAAATACGACTTTGCCTCATCTTCACGTGACATCACGTCACCTTGAGCTGGGTTTGAACGCAGAACGACTTGCTACCAGAGCCCACCAGCATGCTCCTAGCCAAGGGGCACCCGAGGACACGGCAGTCAAGGCCGTCTACACCAATATGTCAGCAATCATGAGTCTGTTAATCACCTCCACGTGCGATAGAAGCCAGTCAAGCAGCGCAGCGCTGCCCCTTAAGCTCGTGGGAGTGATGCAACCTGCATACGAGGAAAACCGCACTTCCAGCAGTCTCCCCCAAAAGAATATGGCCTTTACTGCTAAAGGAGGAGCTCCAGTCCGAAGATACCTGACTGGCCGAAGGGAGCCGAAGGACCCGCAGCCGGCCATCCACATAGACGACCGCACAGCCCCCGAAATGCCAGTTGATACTCAGCAGTTCACTCCACCAACTTGTGTACTGGAGCTCTCTGCTTATATCGCCTTCCTCATGAAGAACGACCGCTACATACAAGACATTTTCTAGACCTTCAACCCCTGGAGAAGTCTTCAATCCCATTACACTCACTAACACTTTGGTAGTGATACCCGAGTCCCTTCTGTACAACATAGAGTTAGTTAGGGCCAGTTGTTATTATGGTTACTTAGTCGTATATGCTCTTGTCTAGTTTAGACCCAGGTCCCCTTCATCTGGATTGCCATAGATTACTTCCGTTATAATTTGTTGATAGTTATGAGTTAGTACAGGCCACAGTGTCTATTCCTCTGGCGAAACATGTGATCTTATCTAACCTACGAGTACATATTTCTAGGGTGACTGTAACTTACATCCCCGTAGACTTCAGCCTACTAGAGAAAAGCAAGAGACTGCATCTTGGAAACTTCTTTGCTGACATTAGTGTAGGACTGCGGGCTACCTTAAGCGGGTGCACATATGTCTCCAAACATACCTATTAGACGGCCACCCATACTGTGGACCAGGTACGCAAAGGTACCTGGTGTGCACATACGGCAGAGCCCCAACCACTAGAAACTCAATCCACAAGGTGGTTACACACACAGGTCAGCCAACTCACTCCATCCACTGCTTTGTTATTTTCGCCGATTGGAGTGATAGGTCTGATACTCTTCTGGACCACTCTCCATGATGAAGCTACACATCCCGATCAGCCAACCACACCATCCACCACATTGTTATTTTCGCCAGTTGGGGCCATAGGACTGAGTCTGGGTGGACTAGCCCCGAGGGGTGATACATATAGCTAGGGAATTTGTCGCCATCTTACACCTCACGGTTCAAGTGTTTCAGTGGCCGACAGCCCACTTAAGTAGGTAGCATTACGAATGGACGCTCACCACAGTGACAGTAATGGCTACCATAAGTGAATCATGTAAAGACGCTCGCCACAAGGCCAGTGATTAAGTTGAAGACAGAGTCTTCAACATTACAATGACATTTTAGCTTTTTTTATTTTTATAATAATCATCCATAAATCTGACTTGATGTGTAGATAAACCTATAAATGTCACCATATGATTTGAAAGTGTTTATGTGAAGATCGCTTACATGAAGAATGCCGTCGTGTAAAAGTGTGTTTTCAGCACGGACAAAAGTGAACATTCCTTAGGAACTTACCTTGAACATTCCAACGAAGATACACAGTGTACATATTAGCTGTTAGACCTACAATATAAGATAGACTCCCACAAGGGATAGCTAGGTTAGTTTTTTTTTTAATGCTTTTCAGCATTAAATCTGATTTGATATGTAGGCACACAATTAAATATTTTCATACGCTTTGAAAGAGTATATGTGAAGATCGCCTACAAGAAAGAATGCCATTTTGTAGAAGGGTGTTTTTATGTGTATGCTTAGTGCTTTTGTTTGCAATATCTTGTGCACCTACTCAGTTATCAACCAAAGACTCTGAAAGTTAAAGCCCCCCAAATCTGGTGCAAGATATTTTTAACTTCAAAATTTAAGAATTTATGTGTATTGTATTCAGTGACCAACGTGCACACAATTTGCAGCGATAGTCAAACATGTAGTGTACTCGCTTTGTATTCGTTTAGCCGGTCAACCCATCTATTGAAGGACCTGTGGTTGACCACCTCGCAATCTGTCACACATAACTAATTAGCTTGCTAACAGACACAAAGGATCCCTGGAAATATTTTCCTTTTTCTTTCTTAACTCACTGCGGCAAACTCCAGAATAGTAGTGGCGTTTCCTCGCTTTCCGCGAGTAAGGCTTGTACATATTATAATTATTCTTACTTTAATTCCCTCGTTTTGGCGTGCCATTGTTTTAAACAATTTTTCTTTCAGGTCGTTATGTACGATTCCAATGTAACACCAGTGCTATGCTGGTTTTTGTGAATGGCACCCATATGAAATGTAGGCCAGTGGGACACCCGATACGCGGCTTCCTGACCCGTAATCTTTGCAACACGGGGGGAATATACACTCTCGCCGCATCAGCAAAGCCCGATAACCAGGACGAGGGGCAGAGAAGGACGCCACCCAAAAGAGAGAGAGAATGAAGGTTGCCAGCCGGCTGCTGCCACTCCACATGTTTAGCTTCGTCGACCGGATGACCAGAGCACACAGAACATGTGCCACTACAGCGGTCAAGCACCCCAAATTTGAGAGTCCCGCCTACCTGCCTGCAAAAAATTTTTTCCATGCTATCTACCTCATTACATCTACCAACGCCTACCAGATCTTCTAGACCTTCCAGAGAGTGGGCTACGCCTTTCTCCGCCACCTTTTCCACGATGAGTCTTCATCACAATGGAGGGGGGGCAAATTGACAAGTGCTGCTTATATATCTAATCTAATACGATTACGACTCATCGCCAAGAGTACCTCTTCTAACACTACAGACGTGTGTGACACGTTGCCTACCCTACAGGCAGCAGGAATTTATGAACGTATTCTCTTCACCTGGAAGATACTCAAATGGGCAGTCACCCCCCACCCCTGGTTACCCTCGTCTAGAGTCAATAAGCTGCTCAGACCTCGGGCAAGGATGAGCGCCACCAACGAGGTACGAAGCAGAAACGCTGACCAGAGTTTTCCCACGCCAACCAGGACAGGAGGACGTCACACTTCCCCCGCATCTAGCGCCAGTAGCCTACAAGCTTCCACTATATAAGTCAGGACGCTGCCAAGCTCAAGAGTCATTCTTGTTTTTCTCTCATGACACCCCACAGCACTGCTCAGTGCTGGGACCTCTAGAGAACTTTGAAGCATTGAGTACGCCCCCTGCAGCTACTTCACCATCGACGACTGTCAATGAGCGAACATACTCACTAACACGTTAACTTCACTTTGTCTCCTCAAGACACCTTTTCTTAGACCAGTTTAGTAGTATGATATCTTTTCTTGTTTACATTTTTTCTCTCCCGCTTTTCCATTAGAAACAGGTCGCCTACACCTGGCCAGCGTAGTAACCTTCAGCACTCAATTGCCTGGCAGGAGGTAGCATGCGTCACATGTTTACTGAACCATCAATAAACATAATTTTTGTTTCCTACCTTACCGCTTTTATTTCTGGGAGTATCTATCTGTTTGCCTGCTATACACAAGTTGCTACGTACTCCACTGACAAGAACCGGGTATTCGATATACCCAAATTAACTTCAGTAGCGGGCACTCCTCAGGGGTCCGCCATATTTTCTACACACCCATTAGACGGCCATCTGTTGCTTTCCAACTGCTACATCATTGTACCAGTGCCGGTGGAGAGGAATAAAGGAGCCACAACCACTAGCAAAACCTTCACCCAGGGAGAAGTGACCATCTCGAGTTATTACCTTATCCCACAGCATTATTAGTGCTGGGATATATGTAGCTTGAGACCTGCCACCCATCTCTGTGTGAACGCACATTCAGTCACCAACCCAAACAGCTCCCCGTCTCTGATCAGCCCGCATGCGCGGAGGATCAGTGAAGACTTAACAGAGTTTGATCAGTAAGCCAAAACCGGACTGACACTATAAACTGTGTTTAGTTTGTTCACGTCAAGGTGTACCTAGCATACTGTAAGCAGCGACTCAATGCCTTACGACCATAGGCACGGTCGTAAACGTAGGGAACGAAACACAGCGTTCCTTGCCGCCAGAGAGTTGAGTGCTCTTCCTCAACCCATACCGAAGTGACAGGTGGAACGGGACCGCGCTGCCCAACTCAGGCACGAGTCAGTATCAAGTGCTCCGGTAACTATCTTATTTGTATCTCCGTGTATACGAATTCATCCCTCGTTCCATCCCGTGGTAAAAGAATTGTTAACTGGCACTGCTACAGGATTCGGCTGGGATAACGTCCACTTCTGGACAAATGAAACTCACCTGTGGAATCGCCAGTTCGGTGTAGGTCAAGCTCTCTACGTCTGGGTAAAACCCACTACGACCACGGCACCCAAGAAGCAGAAGTAAAAATGCAATAACCAACACCCCTTGTCTCTCGCCTTCTATTTAATCTAGACTACCCCGCTTTTGGTCTAACGGACAAAATCCTCAACCATCGTATCTAGTAGCCTAGCTGGACACGTGTCAATTACCAAAAACTTAGGGATCTGCCAAAATAAGAACTCCAGGTTGGAAAAGGGATTATTGCTTTTCCAAAAGGGGAAAGGTAGTAAGTAAATAGTAGTCCCGGAAAATGTTAATGAAATATTTTCACGATTCCGTAGTAGTCGGGCATACGGGAATAACAAAAACACAGCCCAAATTAAGAATTTTTTTGGCCCAATGTGAAAACTGATATTGGGTAGTACGTAGGAGGGTGTGCTAACTGTCAGTTAGCGAAACAACCTCGCAATAGTCAGATCGGTCAACATTCCGTAGAACTCCCTGTTCGCCCATGGGAGAAAGTATTTGTTGATATGTACGGCCCTTTGCCTACGTCCTGTAAAGGAAACAATTGCATATTAATTTTGATTGACGCTTTTAGTACGTTCATGGTCATGTTACCATTACGGGATATGAAAGCCACTAACATAACTAAAGTCTTTATTATTGCTTGCATTTGGAAAATGTTGGGGGGGGGGGGTTCAACAGTTAGTTTCAGACAATGCATTGTATTTCGTATCAAAATTATTTAAGGATATGTGCTTTGAGTGAGGAATTAAAACATATTACTACAAGTCCATATAATCCCTGCCCAAATTTAGTAGAAAGGGTAAATAAAAATGTCAAAGTAGCATTACGCATTTTTCATAATCACGACCACCACAGTTGGGACAAAAATATGGCGGAGTTAAATCTAGCTTTTAACTCTGTTCCGCACTAAACAACTGGTTTTTCTCCCACTAAAGTGTTTTTAGGGCATGAACTTCTGTCACCCTTTTTAAATATTTGGGGTATCCCTCCAGAGACGCTCAACACAACAGACCAGGGAACTTTACATACGTTATGGGATCAAACTTATGTGAATTCACAGAAAGCTATGAGGAGTGTGGCCATGAAGTATAATCAGGGCTGCATTACAAAAGTGTTTGATTGCGGTGACCTGGTGATGTGTCGACAAGTGGTACTGATTAACAAAGCAAATTATGTCTCTTCAAAATTGGCGACGGCCTACAATGGTCTGTATAAGATGTTAAAATATCTCACACCAGTGTATTTACTTTTGGAACATACATCAAACAAGCATAGTTTAATAAAACTTGCCCACATAATGCACTTGAAACCATTCTGTGCAAGGACATCAGAGTAATACGCTAGGAATACTGAGTGTGGAGTGGAAGATTGTGATAGAGTTTATGCGCATTTACACACTGTGTTTCTAGGTTCTTATGACTGTTGTCATTTGTGTAGCTTTTCTCTAAGCCTGTACTGAATGTTATTGTGATTTTTCCCCTTCTTCAATTGCTTCTTTTTATTTGTGATTTTTTTGGGAGCTGTAAACATGTTTATGAATGTTGTTATTTGTGAATATTTCCACCCAGCATATTCATGTGGTAATAGGAAGGGATACGAGATTTAAGTTGAACTCTTATCACTTTTGAAACTTGCAATGTGCAACTAGTTCCTTCACTAAATTTTCTATAGCCATTTACTGAATGAAAACCAGAAGGACATCAACAAATTCTGTATAGGCCTAAGCGTGATAACAATTAGGAATGGTGAAAGATGAAATGTGTAAACTAAACAAAAAATAAAACAACCTGAAATTGCATACAAGTGAGATTACATTACATACCTGGTGCTGCTGTATCTGCTCATGCGTCTGTTCTCTGTTAGTGATGTAGAGAGAGTTGTGAGCCATCAGCTGGAATGAAATCTGCAGCAGCCATTTCTCAGTGTCTTGGAGAGACTGGTGGTACGCAGAATACTCCTGCAAAATCCGACAGCAGTCAACTTCAGTAAACTAAAATTCATTAATAAACTTGCTCATAGCAAAATTAAAGTGACATAATAAACATCATTAAAACAAAAAGTTTCTCGTTTAAAAATGTTTTAAACAGCTCGTTTTATTCTATTAACTCAGGATGCTTACAGCCACAAGAGAATAGACAAGATTGACATGTCACAGGCAACGTCATAATCTGCTCTAGCCTCCATCACAGACGCAGTCCCCTGCAAGAAGAGACATAGCCGCCACATGCCACAGGGCGCATCACCCGAGGTTACAAAAGTGTAGCACTTGCCTCCTATCAGCCTGCAACCCGCAAAAACACAGAAGGCCTGCTTACCACTCTGGCTAGGCAGCTAAGGGGAAGCGAACCGCCATGCTCACCGCCTTCACTTCACTTCTCTTCTCTCTCCTCTCTACCATGCCGCTACCCCCACGCCCTCCGTGCTTGCCCTGTGGACCTGGTATATATAGGGCTCAAAGTCCTCAGTTTGAGGCTGACTTGCACAGTTCTCTCGCAGAACGTAACCCTGCCCGGAGATGCTCCTCCACTGCTAACATCTTGTTACCAGACAAATCACTGCCCATCATTATATTCACATTCAATCCTTTGCTTGCCTTCAGCCAGCTATGTCTTCAGACTAGCCCACCAGCTGACTCACAACTCACGAAGCCACCGCGCTTCTTGGCTTCCTTGCTAGTAATGCTATTAGCCAATACGAGTCCAAGTAATCGCAGACTTCGGGTTACCCTCGCCCCCTGTGCCCCCGCATCTACCATGATTAGGCACTGCACCTTGATTGGCATCCTAGGTCAGCCCCTCAGGCCACAGTCAGAGTACAGGCTGGCTTATGCATGTTTGTTGTTCCAACAATAAACAGGCATACACTAAGCTGGTCGAGTTATCTCTCTCAGGCACTTTCTTTCTGCACCTTGTTCCTGCTATTTCCACTTACACTCTTACAGGAACAGGTACATGCTGAACCCCCGCATCCTAACCATCTCCACTCAGAGCCTCCACCTCTTTGGAATCAAGGTTCTCTCTCAGATGTTGCCACCATTCTGTGGGGGTTTAGTTAGGTCTGCTGGAGATTTCCCACCCAGCTACTTGCAAAAGGTCAGCAGCCGACTCCGACAAGGAACTCCGTCTTTATGTGACACGTGGATCTATGGCGACTTCCTGCCTTCCTGCATAACACGGGAGCGAATTCCCTAATCAGACCTACAGTCTGGAGCTTGGGTCTGCCAGCGACTTTCCACCCGCCAATTTTCTTGCCTGGAGGCTAGCAACTATGCCTTCCCGACAGTTACACCCTCAAATTCCTGTTTATTCCAGGTCGTACCCACCTTTACTGGACACCTACTATAACCAATTCTACTCTACGCCCTTATACCTTGTCACAGGGCTAGGCGGATAAGGCGTCCAAGCAGGCTTTGACTTTGGTTGAGGACCTGGTGAGGGAAGGACAGGATGCTGCCAGGTTGTACACCTGGAAGCATAAAGAAGCAGCGCGAGAGAGGGGAACACCAGCCAGTACTACCAGCAGGGACTGTAGCCTACAGTTCTATTGTGGCATACACCTTGTGCAATTTCGCTCTGCCACCCACACCTCCTAAAAGACAGTTGCCACCACATGACCTCCAGCTGCCGACCATGTGGCTCGTCACATAGACATAACACCTAGCTACTCTCTTTCATGCACTCAGACCAGACCAGCACCTCCTTCAGCACCTCCACGTGCCCAGTGGGCCATAGTTGAACTGCCTAAACAGGCCCGTCGTGCACCCAGTACTAACCCCATCAAGTTGGCAGTGCCAACTTGTCTGCCGCCTGGAGGGAAAAAAAGCTGCAGCTGCCTACCCATACTAAGTGTGCTGAAGGTGAGGCAACAAGATACATAACAGATGATGCTCGGAAAGACTTGTATGCCCAAATAAACACAAAGATAAATGCTTTCACGATGAAAATATTACAGAGAATTACCATTATATACAAATTAACAGCTGGATGGACATGCTAACACTAAACAATAGAGAAAATGTAGCAAACCCCTTATTTATGAAATTACACAAAAATATAAGGAGGCTACATATATTAACATTACTAATTACAGATACACATGTATACAACATTATGGAACTAGGTGAAACTACATAACCAAATAGTTCATTTACATGGAAGACTGTGACAATAATAAACAGGATGACAAATAAAGTTACATTTGTGTGTTATCATGGCAATTTGCAGAGAACACAAACTGAAAGACAACTACACATTAAACAGCATATTCAGACAGCATGTTCCACACGCAGGCTGACCTGTATTTCGAGCTCCAGATTGCGTTTGCGAGCCGTACAGCCACTTGCCAGCTGGTCCCACCGTGACTGAAGTTTCTGAGCTTCTTCCAGCACTTCTGGCCGGCTCGCCCACACAGACAGCTCTGCAGCCTCCGGCAACAAGTTGTCCAGATCTCCTCGTTTGGTCTGGATCTCATCTTGGTAATGCTACAATAATCATACCCACTATGACATGCTGTATTGCTGCTTGGTGAGAAATCATTGAGAAAATGTAATACACTTCTGTTGAAATCAAAACTAGTGATGCGGTAAAATTGGGACAGTGTGAGAATATATATAGAATAAAATTTTAACTTTGCAACATACAAAGCTGCCTTCTATTTAACAACTCTCCATGCTAACAAATTATGTACTTATCTTATTTTGATGAATGTGATGATATAATTAATAAAATCCCACTTTAGATTATACTACAGTATATAAAATCCTAATGAGTTAATTGAAAACAGACAATTTGAAATTAAAATAACAGTTCTTACTTTCCATTAACAAAGTACACACCTTTATATATTAATGAAAAATTGTTAAAATTTTATTGCATCACTTTTTCCAAGTAAACAAAATGTTACAAATTTGTGGAAATTTGTAAACCATAAAAAAAATATATTAATTTAACAGAGAATTCTTAAAACATAAAATTTGGTGACATATTTTGTTTACATAAAGCAAAAATTAACTGATATATGTACAACACAAAACATTAATCAGATGATATATTTTATTTACCCTAACACAAATGTCAGTTATTGACATTAAATACATCGAGTCAAAAACTCTGGGATAAAAAAAATGAATGTTGTATATTTGTAACACAGAAACAAGAAGAAAGTGTAAATTTTGTTACTGCAGTAGATGTACAGTAGCTAAATACAGTAACCACCATGTGGTATTGTAGATAAAAATTGATGTATTGGAGTATGAATTGATTTTACAAAGTGAATACTTAATTATTGCTCAGTGAAAAAAATTTTGGTGTGATACATATTTAATTGGCACCTCAGAAACTGGGTATGAAATATATTCATGATTTGGCTGTCTTACCAGGCTATGCCAAGTAGTGAATAACATGAGTGAAAGCTGTCAAGGTCAGTTGGTGTAGTCTAAGCATAACATCAATATGCACAACTGTATAAAATATTTAAAGATGTCTTTTATTTCATGTAATTTGCATTTCAAACCCCAAAATATCCTCCACATATTTCATGAATTCAGCTATTTAAACGTCTTCTACTACCCACAATTAATCACTTATTCTACAATAACTTTGTAACATAAACCTTGACTACTGCATCTCATGTCTCTCCTTCCACTACTGTGTGCAAATGCTTGTCCGCCTGTCTGCCACATTTTGGCGGACCAGCCGGAATAACTAGTACTTACAGTACAATATTCTTACTTATTAAATTTTTCCACAGCTGCGGCCACCCCCCAAGCAAGCGACATTAGGCCGTACATGCCAGAAATACTTTTGATGCCAGGGCCACCGCCTGTAGGCCAAAATTCCTGTAGCACAGCACCGCCCTGAGCTGGGCACGTGCAAGCTTACCTCTCCTCCTGCTGATGGCCTTGAAGGGGCAGCCGCAATGCCTCCTCACCACTCTGCCGGCAGTTTGCACCTCTATCTCCACCTCTCCCTACACTGGGTCTGGGTATGGACTATAAATAGTGACCATAGATCAGTGTTTGAGGCTGTCTTGACCAGCCCAGCTCAAGCTCCACCAAGAGGTTCTCTCTGGTGTCAATCTGGGGTTGGACTTGTGCTGGTAGTAGTTAACTCCGCAAACTGGTGGAGTTCTGGAGAGATTCCCCTCTTGAAGAAAGGCCAGATAATGAGCGGCACACTGCTCTGATTGTGTACTGGAGACACTAGGGGTACCAATAGAACCCTAGCCAGACCACATGCTTAGTGATGAGTACAAGGATCTCTGTACTTGTGGAAGGGTGCGTCCTTCCTGCACTTGTGAATTGGGTTGGGGCTTTGGAGCTGGTCAACTCAGGTGCTACGCTAGAACACCTGCGATAAAAGGGCGTAACAGCTTCCCTCCACTGATTGGGCTGTCGTAATGGCGGTATGGCCAAAAGGCTAAGAGCACTACGTAAAAATACAAAACCATGGCTGCAAAGTCATGAAGGAATATATGTGTCTTGACCTTCAAATTTGTGGAACGTCATGCTCTCTGAGCGACGAGCGACCACTGACTTGCAAGTTAACGTGCCGTTGTACCTTAGGCTATTCCTGTCTACTTGAGTCCAAGTACTGTTTGTTTCCACATGGGTTACGTACGCTTCTTGTGCTTCTGAGATGATTGTACAACCCCAAAATACCTTTTTCATTAGCAACCTAGGCATGGCCTAGGCATAGTCTTGGAAAGGGTACAGTCTAAGTATGTATGTGTTATTGGTCCACCAATAAACCAGACATATTCCAACTTCACCTGCATTCTCACCTAGTTCTCTTTTGTATCAAACCCCTTGTTCCCACTATCATCCCCTTTTATTCTTGCTCCTATTGGCATTCTTCCAATAGGCATAAACCACCCCTCACCTTCTCTTTGTTGCCCTTCAGGAAGTTAGAAGCAAGCATCCTGCTATGTGCTGTTGGTTGGAGTATGGCAGTTATCACGTCTTGTTGGCCAACACACTGGAAAGGGGTACATAGCTGCAGTCATTACTTTCGACAAAGTTCTTGGCGTGCTGGCAGTAATTCCAGCTTACCTGAGTACTCTCGGAAAACCAACGTTAGTAGTCACTTAGGAACACAGCTTACATTCCCTTGTTGACTAGAGTACTAATGGCCACTTCACCCTCTCTCCGCTTAACTTGGGAGGGAGGTCATGGCCCTCCTGGAAACCACCCAGAATTTCCACCCTTTTAGGATCTACCTCAATTTCTATTAAAGGCTGTACTTGCTCAATACTGTATACCAGCTCAAGCCATTCTTTCTTTTACATCCCTATATGCTGCACCCTTAGGCTGGGCAGAGGATAGTAGTCAAGCAGGCTTTAGCCTTAACCACCGAGGCTGTGGAGTTAGTGAACAAGACTGACCATGTCTACTTAGTCTTGCATGACGAAGCTGCTCAGCAGAGAGGCAACGAGACTGGACAGCATCCGACCACAAGTGCACCAGTGAAAAGGGAGAACCTAGGGAGTCTGCGTACCAGCTGTTTTAATGTGCTGAAGGCCACCTCTCCCTTCATTCTGACACCACCTAAATGCAAACCTGACGAACTATGCCCAAACCCAGCCGGCGAGGCCATCCACCCCACAGTGCTCCCAACCATTGGAGTTTTTGCCCCAGCTCATACACAAACTAGACCAGAGAGAAGACCAGCCACCTTCCCGCTCTCCAAGGACGATAATCTTGATCGCTATCACATGATCCACCTCTGCCAGTTCTCTCCTCACCTAAAGGGCTCCTACTTGTCAGCCCATAGGGGGGAGGCCCATTCATGCAAGGCATCAAATGTGATGACTGTTTACGGTAAATATTTCAGATATTTTATTCTATTTTGGCATCCAATGTTTATTAATTTCAAGATCAAAAGAGCACATGTAAGTCTTCACAAGGTTACAGTTGTGGCATTCACATTCACCATAACTGACATACACTTATGTACCTTATACCGCTCTACAAGGGTCTTCATCTCTCCAAGCTCAGCCTTTGTGTTGGGTGATTCCTGAAGCACCCTCTCTGTGTCTGCGATCCAACGCTGAAGACGGGTCTTGCTGTCCTCATAATCTTCCCACCGACTCATTGCAGCCTGTAACCATTATCACATTAACCAACTTTGCAAAATGAAAAATTTAATTCTACATCAATGATGTTGATTTCACCTGCTTAACTAACAAACATGGTAGGAGCTACATAACAAACTTTACTGGCTAAAGTAATGGTCCTGTGGGTAGTTCCTATTAGTTCACTTAACAGATGGAGGTAGGGGGATGCAGTGGTCAGCCAACTTACCTCTTAGTACAGCAAAACTGGACTCAATTCCTGGAAGGGTCATACCTCAATTTTCACATATAGATGCATGGTGGACATTGCAACTGGCCGGTAGATTATTTCAGTGTACTCCCATCTTCTCAACAATTACATTCTGTCAAACTTCTCACTTCACCCCATCAGCACTATAGATCTAAAATGTTAAAACAAGCCATCGAAATCTCTCATTCCGTCAAATATTTTGGTTTATCCTTCACTGATTTAAAATTTTTCAGAGATTCTTAATAATTTTTCATCTTCAGCAAACCTGATTGCATGCACAGTACTCAATTGGACAAAAAAATGATGCAAGATTGTACACCCATTTTTTTTTTACAGATTTCTTCGATTTTTCTACAGTACTTTCTGGTCTCCTAGAAAGAAAAATAAAGATTTTCACTTTACTATATTACAATGATGTACAATAACTGGCGAGTCATCATATTACTGTAAAATTTTATGCCTATAGAATTACTATTTTTCAGTTTGTACTTAAATTCATTAAAAATTAATTATAAAATTAACATCATAACCACAGACAAAGTGTTGCAATGCAATCGAGAAGTAAAGTGAATCAAGAACATAATGTTTGTGTTTTGTAGCACAATGGAAACACTGGAGTAGAATGCTACAGCACTTGCTTAATGATAGGTTTCATCAGAGCATACGAATAGTCATTCAGAGAAGTAGCATTGCCAAGATTTCTACTTGAAAATGCTCAGTGGCAGTTCTTGCCCAAATATAAAATTTGTACTCTGTTTCAGAAATCATAAATAATTTACCCAGAATACTGAACTCCTGCACCAGTTGCCCCTTAAGTGACTATATGCTCAGGTGCTTGTCTCCTTCAAAAACCACATTAATGTCAGCTGTATGTGAACCCACCTTGAGCTGAGCCATGACAGAGTTCAAGTCCATGTTGAGCTGGTCCCAGCTGTTGTGCAAGTATGCCATGTCTTCCTGCAGGCTCTCCTGCTGCTCCGCAGGAGTTGTGTTGATGGCCTTCGTGAACACCTCTTGCATCCGTGACATCAGGTGCTGGCCTTCCGTCATTCGCGTCGACACCAACTGTTACAGCACATGTTCATTTCTTAAAAGTGCCTTTATTTTTATACCAGTACATGTGTATAGTTATGGACTGCACAATCACCAGACCTGTTCTCTTAACTTGTTATTACAATAAAAGTATTAATGAATTATGTAAAGTTTTCAGCTTAATACAAGATGAGCAGTTACATTATTTTATTACCAATAAGTATGGTCAGCTGGATTTTGTAAGATAAAAGGAAACAAAAAGCATCAATACCTAATGCAAAAATTCTTTCAAGTGAGTCCTGACACAGGATTCAAATATTCCTGCAACACAGCAATTGAGTACTTGCAAAGAATCTATGCTCTGCAGTGTATCAGTAATCTGCAAACATGTATTCCTCATTAACAGGTTGTTGCTTAACTATGTAGTGTGCACAGGTAGGATAATGCTGGTACACATATGTAAAACTAGCTAATTCACGTCACACTATGGCAGCTCCATGATATATGTACCATGCTGAGGGCATGTTTTTGTTTCACTACCCCAAAACAGGGCAATATATTTATCACATGAAAATGTTAGTACTGTATTTCAATTTACAGCTTAGTTTTTGAAATATAGTGTTGATGGTTCTACATATCATTCAAAAATGCTGTAAGGGAGAGGCAGCTGTATTTCCTTGGCCTGTGACAATGTTTAGCTCTATTGGGATAGAGATACTAATTTTCCAATAGGTCATTAGCAGAAACTGGAGAACTCAATTGGTATTTCACAGTGGCCAGACGGGGAGCTAGATAATTCTCCTCTTTGCCTTCACAGGGGCTGAACTGAATGTTGGCAATGTGGCAGCATG
Source organism: Dryococelus australis (assembly GCA_029891345.1). Taxonomy (NCBI): domain Eukaryota; kingdom Metazoa; phylum Arthropoda; class Insecta; order Phasmatodea; family Phasmatidae; genus Dryococelus; species Dryococelus australis. The sequence continues at coordinate 110,990,781 of CM056993.1, read as the reverse complement.
AAAAGGGACAAACCCCAACCTACTCAGGCTAATAGTAGTGCACCTCACAGTGTTGCTGTGGTAGATGTGATTGTTTCCAGTTTCCAAAGAGTCATGGTGTATGGAAGAAACGGGCCGTGGCCCAATACTGGAAGCAAAAGGCTGCTGGGTATCATAATTAGAGTTGTTCCGATACCATGTTTTCCGATACTGATACCCCGATATCACTGCCGATACCCAGATACCAAAAACCGATACCAATGTCCTTCATGCTGAATTTTAGAAAAAGTATTACTGTTAATAATATATTAAAAACATTTTTCCTAGACTCATTTAAATAAATAAACAATGTCTTAAAATACTGTATATAATTTGTTGTAATCCGACACAAAATTCTAACTGACCTAAAACTTGCAAACCATCTGAAAATGCAAATAAATGACACCAAATGCAAGTCACATTTTAAATGTCCCACGTGCACTATCAGCTAAAAGCACACAAAGAAGGTATCGATCGGGCAGTGTCATGTCTGTTGGTTTAATGATGAGGGGAGGGGGTGGCAAGAGGATGACCTCTCCACACCGCTACCTGTTGACAACACCTTGCATGCGTGGCAAATGTCTGTCTTTTAAAGTAGTTAATCATATTTTACTGCAAAGAAAATTTGTAATTTTGAGACATAAATGAGTCGATTATAATTGATTTCTTCACTGTCTTTAATAATTAATCATTCAAAACCACATCCTCTGATTTTCCCTGTCATGAGTTACACTGCTCTCGGCTCTGTACTTACCTACCCATTATTAGACGGCAAAAGGTGTCGAATAGGCACTTACATATTATCAGTTTATTCAATGACGCGTGTCTATTGAAATTAATTAATATTAATCCTCCGATTTCCCCGCAAGAAGTTACTGAAAATGAACACTTATAATACAAGTTGCTCGATTTTCAAACAATTTTTTGCTGACAAGTGGTAGAGTTTATGATTTTAGGCATATAATTTTATTCATGGAGATGCTGCCCTTTGAGTTAAATAAATATTAAGTTATAAAGTCATGTTAATTTTACGCCAGATACAATGAAACACCAACCTTACCGGATAAAACAACTTTCAAACACAAAAGAAAACATCTTTATAAATAATAATTCCTCATTAAAATGTTTTGCATAACATTTTCAGATGAAACCATCTGCTTTGAAACATAAGTGACGTTAGGTGCAACTATTTTGAGCGGCGCATACCGTATCTACTCGTGTATAGTGTACACTTTGAGCGAGAACCATGATTTTTGCTTTGCAACAAGTTCCGGGGAAAATAATTTTTAAAATAAAATTGCACTAAAAATTTTTTAGCGCCTGTTAGTAAGTATGGAACAAATTATTCATTTTTACATTAATGTGTGGTGATTGTGTTATGTTTGGAAAATACTTTAATTGACTAACTTGGGTGCAAAAAGCAAAAATAAAAAAAATTCTTGAACCCTCCTGCGCTTACTATTCAACATTTCCAGCTTGGTTTTTCTTTTTTTTCTTTTCTCCTTTTGGCAGTGACGACTCTTTTTTTGTCTTTCTAGACTGTCGCACTACCATTATCTAAAAAAAAGTCTCCTCATCCCTTTTCTTCCCCTCCCTCACACACACACACACACGAACATGGCTCACTAGCCTCTACCATGGAAAGAAAGAGGGATGGCAGAATAATCGACCGGCAACAATCTGGGTGTTAATACAAGGGGGTGGGGGGCCGTAAGCACGTGGCAACTCTACTTTTGTGGCGTGGCAGGATGCCATTAGGGGGGGGGGGGGGGGAGTGGGGTTTTGACCTACACATAACTGAAGGGTGGCTGAGTGAGAAAGAGAGAGAAGGGAGAGGAGTGACGTAAAAACCAGAGATGAGACAACAGACAGTTCCACCACTTCCCTCAACATCCCCAGACAATTTATGGCTAACACTCCCCCCCTTCCTCTTTTTTTTTTAATGTAGTAAAGCATGCACCCCAGAATTTTTTCCCTTTATTTTGGGAAAAAAGGGTGCTCTATTCACGAGTAATCATGGAATTTGTTCCTATTTTTCTTTTTATTTTAATGTGAGATGTATACAAACAGAAATACTGTCATTTTTGTGCCTAAAGAAAGTAATAACCCGACTTCCTTGTCTACAACTGATACTAAAGTATCGGCTCGATACCATACCCAATACAGATACATTGAAAAAAGGCGAAGTATCGGAACAACTCTAATCATAATTAATGGAGCAATAGCAAATTGGACTTGTAAGGACTCCTACTAGCACCTTGTCTTATTAGGTACAAATCTTGGTGTGCAAAGTTGGCAGACAGAGAGGATGGCACTGTATGTGCTTCACTCTACTCCTGTACATTAAGGTTTCCGAGATGCACTTACCTTGGGCAGTATGGATGTCAACTGCCTTTCTCTTTTATGCATTTCCATTTGGCAAAAGGTACAGAAGGAGTGGTGTATAGTAGATTTCATCGGAGAGACCTTAGTGTACTTACTGTCAATAATGCCAATTATTAGTAGGTAATAAATGGCATGTGATATAACAGAGGTATCCATTAGAACCACAAGCAGCAAAAATACAATAGAGACCAGCCCTGGATATAACCTGGGAAGTCAATCCCTACTACAGATATAGTATTCCTATTCTGTATTTTGTACACAGGTATTGTATGTGGAAGGGTGTTTAAAATTATATCACATGACAGAAGATAGGAATGTAGTGGAGAAGGATTTGTCCCTTGCTAGACAGCTGAGAGACATTGTGCTTGCCACACCTGTTTTTCTAACAAAAAGACAGACCTCAGTCTTTACCCTGTTTAAGCACTTGAGAAGCAAGATCTGGATCTGACAAGCTTAATGTCTATTTGAGCATGGTAGTTTCATTATGTAAGGTTTACAACTTAACGCTTCTACGATGGGCATGGGGACCCCCTTGTTTCCTAGCAAAGAGATGAAGGTCATGGAGATGAAGAAAAATACGTTATGGCAAGCCTTAGTTGGCAACTGCTGTCAAACTAATGCATGTTACTAACATACCCCTAATATATTGCTGTGGATGGTTTCCATAAGTGACTAGCTGAGGGTGACTATCCAATATTCACTCTAGCTGCAGGCGAAAGTTTATACAAAAACTAGCTACTGTAGACATTACTGGTTGTTTTTTATAACTGTACAGTACACGAATGGTGGGGGGAGCATATGGAAATCAAGAGGTACGAGAAGGTGCTAGCATACACACTGCCTGTGCACTTAAGTTGAAGCATATCAGCAAAGTCAGAAGGGATAGTGAATACCATGCCTTTGACACTTCCTGGGCCACGTGTCATGGGCACTGTACCTCCAGGTGGTCAACTACAGATTATAGAAATGTGCTTAGTTCTGTCCATCTGCTGCATGGGAGTGATTGACTGAGATTTTGTGTCTACTAAACAGGAGGCATGTATGGTATCAGTCTATGTCTTGATACTTCATTCTACACAACTCATATCTTCCAAAGCACACCATAAATCTTAGATAATCTCAAAAGTTGTGTAAACGCACATTTTGTAACTGCACATTTTTACTTTTCACAATTGGTGTTATTTTTAGCCATCAAATCCATTACGTTTATGATCTCAGTAAATAAAATGCAAATTAATAAGATTTATATCCACTTTGAACTTACTTTGATGGTTTCCAGCTTGTCCTTGGTACCTGCCTCGTCACTTACACCTACACAGTCCTTCACAGTACCATGAGCCCTCTTCAGCCATGAGTCAAATTCTTCTTTTGCTTTCAGGAATTCTGTGTGATCTGACAGATTCTTCTCCACCCTCAGGACAAGGCCCTACACATTAACAATGTGACCAAAAGGTTTTAATGTTTATCACAATGTGTACAGTGTGATGTTATTACACAATATGATACATAATTAAATACTGTACATAGTTCAAATTGTAAAAAATCCTATGAAAGTGCAACTGTGATACATTTTTGAGAAATGTGATTCTTCTGCCTTATTTCTAACAGCCATTCAGGGGTTGATTGGATATTTCTGTGCGTGCAAGGCCTAGAGTCATTGGAGAACTAAGGATGGTAGAAGTATGAGGGAGCATCAAATGTCTCCTTACCACTACACACAAGGCATAACTCTGGTGTGTAGTCTGTAGTTAGCAATGCACTTCTCTATGACTGTTAATTGTGACATCATTTTATGGATGTGCTAAATATTCCTATACAACTACAATGGAACATCTATGTATCGAGCTCAGATGGATTGAAATCCTGCATCCATGGAACATATTCTGGGGTCCCATTTTTTATTTATCTGCATTTCAAGACCACATTCATTGAAAGTCCACATGTATTGAAATTTCATGTCAGTCTCCTGAGAAACGATGGATAGAGAATCCACTGTATAAATATTCTATATCATAACTTTCATACTAAACAATTATTGTGGAAACCATTATTTAACCATTTTCAGTTTCAAAAAAATGTACTTTGTTCAAAAATAGAGAAAATTAAACCTGGCAAAATGTGAAACATTTCATAAATCTCATTTCTAAGCAAACAACTTAAGAAATCTTTCATAAAGTTTCACACAAAGTTTGGAAGGTTAGGCAGATGGTCACGTACAGGTAAAATAAAAAATATAACTGAAGGATGGAAAGACAAAAGTTTAGCATGAAGTGGGAAAGAAGCTGATTACCTGCAAAGCAATAAGGAGGTTGCTATAGGTAGCCTGCAACTGGACAGTCTGGTCACGCACCCACGTACAGGCACTCAGTTCCATCAGGCTCTCACAGCGGTCATTCAGCTCTTCCATCAGCACCTTCTGCTGGCTGGCTTCCTGCAGTAATGCCTGTCAACATGCACAGTGATGCCTGTCATAACACACACTGGCAGCACTCATCGAAGTTTGTTGGTTCTCACTTTGATATACACTGATGTGAGCAGACCAGATAATGAAGCATACATGAGGTGTACATGTTAAAACTATTAGACTTATTTCACAATGCTCCGCCAACCTCTCGTGGCAAAGTCGGTTGGTGCGCTGCCGGTTTGAGGTGTGGAGGTTCTGGGTTCGAATCCCAGGTAAGGCATGGGTGTTAGGTCATACGTTAGTTTGTACGCCGTCCCCTGACAAGCCTTTGGGCATAACACTGGGAGATGTTAATAAGCCGTATACAATAAAAATAACAATGCTCTGGAATTGTAGAAGTATCTATATTATTTAAAAATTGAGTAGCTGAGTAGCCTTATCAATTGCATATGTCAGAAAAAAGTTTATTATTATTATTATTACTATTACTATCAAAAAACTTATACCAAGCTGTTTTACATTAGAGACACAAAAACAAACAGGAAACACTTTTTACTTTAAGCCACTTAAGTAATGCAAATGCAGCATGCTGTTTAACTAGTCAACAAGAACATGTGTCACAAATTACTAATTACATATATAAAATAAAAGTTTTTGCTGGTAATAAATATTTACATTGATGGGACCACACAGTTTTCATTGAACAGAAAAAAAACTGGTGGAAGAACTAATGACAAATTCCTAAATTACACGTAATAGAAATGCTGTTATATAAAAGTGATAGCTATGGAAGAGCACTGTTTAGATGCATCAATAATCAAATGTTAGTTAAGATTGCAAATAGGTCGCTAGGCTACTAGAAATATATAAAGTACTTGTCAACAAGTACTAGACTGTGAGTACTTGGATTCCCATCCTTTATATATTTTCAATAAGCAAATGAATAATTCATACAATATATTTGCACACGTTAACTGCTCTTGTAACACTTACCCTACATCTTTGAAGGTCATCAGGACGCTTCTTATCTTCTGCTAACTCGGCATCCACCTTCACCTGGAAGGATACCAACCAAGACTTCATGCGGCCGGAAGTGTCTGCATAGTCGTTCCAAGAGGAGATGCACTTGGCCAGGACCTTCTGAGTGTCCTTGAGGATGACACACAACCCCTCCCAGTCGGTCTTCAGTTGTTGCGTCTCCTGTCGCAGGAAGTCCTGCCCCTCTGATCCTGTTGTCTTCATGACTGTGGTGCTGAGCTCCACTGTCCTCTCCACCAGCTTCTCACCTGCCATCACAACCACTCTGCCTGCTGAATGTGCTAGTTAACACTATCATGTTGCATTCACATAATCTTTTCTGGCATTACTATCAAGAGCATAACGCGAAAAAAAAAAAAAAAGTAATGGGGTGAATCAAGGATTCATGCACTGTGTAAGGCAAAACACATGCGTAAGTCAACTACCACTAAATTTTTTGTCAACAACTTTGGGCATTCAAAATTAGTATTCATCCTAAACTGCCCAAATTTATTTCAAAGTTGCAGATAAGTGAGTAGTGTATTAGTATCAAATGTCATTCCTGTCAGTATGAAAGGTGATAATCACAAAATAAAGACATACTGAAAATACAAATTCTGTGATTGTAAACATAAGGTAGTACAGTATCTACTATACTGCAAACAGTTGTTATGCATGTGACGCACTCTCATGATAAACCTGAACATAGAACCATTCACCTACTTCCATTGGATACCACACAAAATAGGTTTTCCTTTGCAGTAATCTGAATTTCTGACCCACACCTGCACATACGTTGTATATATCTAATGTGAATAGCAATCAAAAGGACAAAAATCTCTTTAAAATAGAAGGCCCATAGAGAAAATAGAATGAAAATTTTGCATATTCAAGGTATATAGAATAATTATCAGTAGTAATTATATTTTTAATAGGAAAAGAAAGGAATTAATTATAATTTTACTACAAGGGACAAAGAATATATGACACATGATTTGCACTAATACATTATTGGTATCCCTGTAACTGCTTATGTTAATAATTATGTACTGCTTAGATAATAAACTGCATTCAACACTTTTTTTTGGGGAGTATCATCATACCAGCAACGTGTACTAATATTTGGCATGAGGGCTGGCAGCAGCCTACCTTGAGGCATGTTGGCAGTGATGGCACTGACTCTAGCCTCCTTGTTGAGCGTCTGTTCCTTCTCACCATGAGAGTCGCTACACTGCTGTATCTCTATCCTCGTCTTGCGCACCCAGTCTGAGGCATCGACGTATGCCTGTTTATACTGCTCGTGCTCCCGCACTTGCTCCTCTAGAGTCTGTCAACAGTTACCCCACCAGTCACAGCCCCTACCAATACAAGCCATACTTATTGTTATATCCCCATTTACCACAACTAAACATCTCAACTATTTTAGTTGGAGCTCAACCAAATTCATATTTTAGATTTTGCACATCTTTCTCAATTGGAAAAAAAATATATTATAAAAAAAGAATTAAAAAAAATTTTTTCTAGGAAAATACATTTTAATCTGATATAAAAAATTATTTAGTTTTACTTCTTCTACGCAAGATGAACAAGCTGATTTTGAGAGGAGAATACCAACCTTAGCTATGGAGATATAAAACATGCGAGTAATTCTAGAATAAATAAACCTGAAAACATCTAATACTAATACATAAGCTTCTCGGAACATGAGTCAGTTTTACTCTAAAACCTTTCAAAGTTACAGACATGCATTACTACGAAACCAAATAGACTTTTGTATCACTTTTATCTGCATACCACATGGCCTCGTATGACAAACACACATATTTTTTTGGTATTTCTGAAGAAATTCATTTGGTCTTATTTCTGCAAACACACTCAAAAGTAAACAATTTTGGTACATGGTAGACATGAACAACAATACCAACATGATGTAGCATCATAGCAGTGGTGGTCGACTGAAATGCTAACTAACAATACTAGTAGTAAAGGACTGTAGCAGTTATTGGTTGCAACCTGGTTGCAAGCATTTGCAACGAAACGTTTGCAGTTACAAAGCTTTCATCTACTTATGGTAAACAAATTCTGTTACCAACTCAGGATCAAGGTAGCATGATATTGCAAACACCTCCTAACAGTCTGCAGTACGTTTGCGAATAGTACTGTGATAGCAAGTGCAGAACTACAGCGTTTACAGGATCCACTTCCAATTCAACCGCAAAAATAGTTTTCATAACTTCATGGCTTCACGCATGTTGTAAACAATGATGATCACTGAAAATAAAACTAGATGTTTGCTGAAAATACAACTGCAACACCCAGGAAAAAGTTTCCTTTCCCCATAAAGCATTTAGAGCAGTTTGTTGTGTGAACAGTGAAATGATAGTTATCTGATACTTCTACTGTATTATATATAACAGAAATGAAATGTTTACTGGTAGTTATTTGATTTTAAAACTATTTGCATATTATTAAAAAAATTTTATGGTTCAATTTGAAAATATTTGAACATCAAAATTCACTATTTGCACACCCTTAGTTTAAAGTCAGTCTGAAATGCTGTTGTATACAATGATGTACAGTACAGCACTACAAAACACCCTGAATCATGACGGTTTAAAAAATATTATGAAGATTTCTGATGGAAGGTGCTCAACTCACAGCAATGTTCTTGGTGACCAGATATTTGAGATGCTTGTACTTGTCAATGGTGGCCTGGAATACGTCAGAGGGAACTGTAGGGTTGTCCGCCAGTCGCGACATTAGCCGCTCCACCATCTCGCTGTGGCTGAGGATGTCCCGCTGCACTGAGCGTAACTTCTCCAGAGTAGCACGCTTCTCGCTGAGGTCGTTCAGGTACTCTTCCTCCCCATCAGATTGTACCTTCTGCTCCACCTCCTCCAGCCAGTCCGCAAGCACTTTATGAGCCTGACAAACACAAACCCAATGTTCTGATGCATCAAAATACATACAAAATGCAAATCAACTGAAAGTGAGGCCAAATAAAATGTTACAATAATAAAACATGCCATGAACAAATAACAATGTCCTGCAAACTTAGAATCTGTGTTCCATTACAATTTTACAGGCACGGTTAATATAAAAGTGAAAAAATTAATACAGATAAGACGAAAGCTAGTAAGTTTAAATGATACACTGAATCTAAACTATTTCATTAAAGGTTCTGCATTCAAAAAATTCGAAATATAATTTCAATTAAACTTTTGTTTTACTGAATTATAATTGAGAAGTTAGTAACATAATCTGACTCACTGTTTAAGATAAAAGCACAAAAACTGACACTTACTTAAAACAACTAAAACTTACTTAAAAAAACTGAAACTTAACAACACTAGCACATGCAAGAAGAGGTTAAAAATGTAAGTCAGAAAATCATGCAGTCCCAAAGTTTTTTAACAAAATGATATCAAATTATTAAAACTATAATTCAGGGTCATTAAAACATGAAAGCAAAACAAATTCATGAAATAAAGTGACTCAAAACTATTAAAATAGTAAAATATAGTAAAATGTAACAAATTGGTATCTGCAAAAGATAAAAACACCTCAAATAATTATTTAACATATCTCATGTGGTTGCTCAAACCTTCTGGAGTTCCTCCAACTGTGATGCACGAGTTGTCAGTTTTTGTCTGAGCTCATGAACATCTGTCATTAGCTTCTCAAATTCTTGTTTAAGGTTCTCGGTGTCTTCCTGTATCTTTGCAGCCCCATTCTGCTCTGTGTTCAAGATGACTTTCTCTTTCAGCTCCAGAGCATACCTAAAGGAATATGCATGATACTCAGTTGTGCACTCTTAACACATGTCATGTAACAGGGTGATCAGATGACTAGAGACAAAAAAAAGGGGAAAGGAGGACCGGGGGGAAAAAAAAAAGTAAAAATAACTATTTTCTGTGAATAACAAAAATTAGTATACAATTAGTTAATTTAGTCATTACTAAATTATATTCAACATTTGTAACTGATAAAACCCAAAACCATATTTCAATTATTTAAAAGCAATGTTTATTAACTCTTGCAAATACTTGTTTTATCAAATGTCTTTGAAATCGCTTTTGAAAATCTGTAGTTGTTTGCACATACCCATTCTACACAAGCAAATAAAAAGGGTTGTTATTTTCCTCCTAGATTCATTGCAAAAATATTAATGATATTCTTTAATACATTATACATTTCTATATACGTAGCTGTAAAGCAATTACTTTGAAGTTGGCCACACTGGGTCTATCTGATAGTTAAATTACTGAAAATACTCCAGCAAACATTGATACTGCCATCTTGTGTGTGCATTTCCCAAATATGAAAAACTGCAGCAAAAATATAGATATTTAAAAAAGCAGGATGATAATAATAATAATAATGAAATATTATTGATGACGCTAAAAAGGAGGACACTTTCGATTTCCTAAAAATTTGCTCAGACCCCGGACCTATATGTAAAAAAGAGGGCATGTCAGGATTAATCTGGACGTCTGGTCGCCCTAGTTATGTTACTGCTATTCTTTATTTAGATATTGTGTTCCCACATTTTCTTATTGTATCAATATCATTTTGTGATTAATACTTTATTAAACACATATGTAGTCTAAGGTTGTCAACTTACAAATAACTCTGTTAAATATTTTGCAAAAATACTTTTGAATTAACATTATCCATAACTCTATTACTTCAAATATCAAAATAAATCTGTAAAATACTAAAGCTAAACAGTGTGAAAATACAGCAGCTCTCAAATTACTGAAAAAAAACTCTGTAGAGCAATAACAGTAAACATTTATGTGTAAAAGTAAATATATTTACATATATGAATATACATACATATACACAATGTAAGTACACAGAAAGGTACCTATGTTTAAAGATATACAGGAAAACATATGTTTGTACACACAAAAAAAAATATATATACATACACACACACATACACACATACACACACACACACACACACACACACACACACACACACACACACACACACACACACATATATATATATATATACACATATACATATACATATATATATACACACACACACATTACCAGGAAGACAACCTCAACTTTACTCAGCCATGTTACTCAATAATAAAATTCTACAATGTATCAATTTCAGCACCTTCCTCTTTATACATATACCCTAAACCATCCTCTGTTCATTTTAGCTGAAAATTAGCAAGAAAAAATTATGAAGAATCTAATTTCTCGTGGAAACATTTATAATGGCCTCCTGAAGAAAATACTTAGGTCCCCATTGTTCTGAGGTCAGATAACAGCACCACATTAATAAATGATGCTCATCTTTTTTTTTTTTTTGTGATTTTTATCACTAGTTGGTTTTAGAGCAAAGTATGTTTTATTAAAAATATGTATAATTTTCAACAACTGCTTTTATAACACACCATACATGAATTGAGAGAGGGGTGGGAACATTCTTCCAGTTCACACAGCACCAACCCCACAACAGGATGCCTTCACCACAACCTAGTCAGCAACGAGAGGGAAATTGCGAGAATGTTACATTGGTTACTATGCAACCATCCTCCTTCTCGCCTGCCATGTAAGGGGTGAAAACAATATCATGCTGGTCAAGCTGAAAACAGCTGAATAGAGTAGCCAAAGCATAACTTCCCACGCTAGACGTGCCTTTGTACCATAGCAATAATGGCAGAGGATGTAATCTGCGAGACGTCTGCATTTGAATTGATAAATAGTTAATTTAAAAAGTGTGATTTTTAACAGCAGTAAATAAACAGTTATTAATGTTTGTTTCTTTACGACCTTCAATAATTAACAATTCAAAACCACATCCTCTCATTTTCCAGTAAAATTCCACTAGTTTAAGCCATACTCAAGCACGGTGCTTGAGCATTATTGGCAACAAAGGGTCATTGTATATGTGTTTACGTGATATCAGTTTATTCAGAAAAGTTGCGTCCACTGAAATATATTAAGTATTAAAATTTTCATAACAAACACTCTGACTTTCAAGCAAGATGAAACTGAAAATGGGCTTTGTGATGAATAAAACTTATGCTCTACTTGATGTTTGTAAACATTTTTAACTGCAAGAGGTGGTTCAATATGTAAATTTTGACCCATATTAGTTAGGGATGAGTCAAAATTGGTCCAAAATTTATATTATGACCACCCCTACACAGAAGACCTAATACCCAGAAACAGTGAGGGGTAGTATCAGTAGGGTTCTACTAATGACATCTTTTGCTCCTAAACTTTTTAGATGTCATTCCAAACAAGCATAATAGCAACTTCCCTCGAGCAGTGCGCCACTGCAGGATGTGAGAGCATGCCTCACCTCAGTTTATTCTGGCCCTGCTCGAGAGACTGTCGGATGGTCTTGACAGTCTGCAACTTGTTGTTGACGTCAGGTAGGGTGTTGGGGACCTCCTGGCACTCGTTCAGCTTGTCCCTGGTTCGGTCCACCCAGTCCTGGCACTCCTGGTATAGCGTGTTGTGTTGTTGGTGCTCCTGGACCCACCATCCCACATGGTTTCACAGTGGCAACATCAGTACAGTTAAACTTCTAATACAACTACCAGAAATGTTACTAACTAAACACTGCTAATAAAAATTTTCTACACACAATATCTTCTACAGCTCAACACTGATTAAAAACCAGTGAAATCTCATGATTGGTAATTATGCATCATATTCTTATTAATTCAGAAATTGATCTAAAGATGGTATTACACAAAAAATTTGTCATTTAAAATGTCTTATTGTTAGGGCACTACTTTTATGGTAAATAAAACTAGCTGATTTCATCATTAAAATTTTACCATTTCGTCAAAAAAATAATGTTTTCATTCCATCAAATTTTATAGCAAATAAAGGATGCATTATTATTAGAACATGAATATGTTGTTTTTGTAACAAAGTCAACCAAACTAAAAGGAATTTGTTATTCATTAATTTTAATCAATACCTATTAAGTGGAAAACAAAAAATATTTAACAATAAGATTGAAAGGATAACCTTACGAGAGTACACTTGTCATGTCATAGTAATTTTTGTGTGATCAATCTTGTACTTTGTCAAGACACTTAAAACTGTCCAACACTCACTAGCGTTAAGAGTTTTATAAAATTTCTACATCATTACATGCAGAGTTTGTTCATTTGTAGATATTTTAATTAAAACCCGTTCAGTTCAATATTATTCCAATAAAAATCCACCACAACCTAACCACAAAATACTAGTAAATATTTTATTATTGATAAAATCAAAACACCCCTTACATAGTAAAAATGTTTCTACAAGGAAGTGACAGAAACCTATTTGTTTTGTTTCCTGGTAATATGAAAATTACAGAAATTTTCTTCCAATGCAGTTGTCTTTTTTATTTAAGTCCTTCACTATCACTAAATAATTGTGCATACACCACTGCAGTAATTAAGTATGTGTTTTTTCGCACCCACTCAATGTTTACAATGCAATATTTGCACTATGGTCTGTTTATAAAACACAAAAACCCTTCACTTTCAAACTCCTGGGCACAATCTAAAATAGTTAATTTTTTTCGCATTCTTAACAGGTTTTGCGACGAAAACAGCAGACTACGATCACCACCTTTACTCAATAGTTACAAATGCTGTATTCGCTAGTTATCAAGAACCTAACCGCAAAGCACAGAAGATGAGTAAAGTCAGCAGTGTTTAAAAATACCATGTGAATGTTAATAGTGCATAATTATTACATTCAACAAAAATAATAGTCATCTGTGCTATATATGTCTATTTACTTTCATCATATCACCAACATTTTTGGTTAGAGATGTTCGTTTATAAATAATATACACATTAGTTGTGATTCTACCAGTGAACAAGCACCATAGCGATTCAGGTCAATATATATTTAATCGTAGAAGCAACAATTATCTTTCAACCTCGCTACCAATCAACTTATGTATTGTTCTCGTGACGTGAAATTTTTATGTTTCAAAAGCCAACAACATGATCACCATGCAAATAGTTTTGTTGCCATACATATGTTAAGTAAATGAGAGATAATGCTGTATAAAAAATGGGAAATTGTAAAACTTAATGTTTGTAAGAGTTTTGATGGTAAAAGAAGCTCACATTGTGGTTTTAGATACAATTACACAAGCAATTCCGTTGATAATTCACGAATACGGGAATTATGGCAGAATTTTTTGAGTAAACATTGTTTCTGAGTAGTTAACATTATTATGTGGTTTGTGAAAATTTCTAGGCCCTATTCATTGTTGGATGAACAGTTAAGGATGATAACATTTCTTTCTGGTTTCTGGTCCGAATCCCTAGTAATAGCCAGACTGATATATAATTTTCATATGGGAATTCTCATGCGGATAGTATCATGGATAATCCTGATGCCTGCTATCTGATTCAGTGAAGAACCATCTACCTGTACACGAGATATTGGTACATTAACAACTGTTAATTTTAGTATGCATTCCTCACTCCCTCCATGAAATATAAGTGTAATCTATGTTACCATTACTTTTATGTCACAATTCATTTAACTGGTTTCATTTTGATTATGTGCACACAACCTGAAAACTGAGGTATCAGCACTTTGATGAGCAATTTGGCCATAAGATTGCTATGAAAAATAAAATATGTCTCATTGAACTAGAACTTGCAAGATTGGTTTCAGTACCAGGCAGAGTTCCAAACCCTCCCATGCTGGCAGTACCTGGTAGTGCAACTCTAGGCGCCTCATGATCTCCTTGGCCAGTGACAACAGAGCGTTGTACTTGGTGGTGAGTTGTGTTACTGCGTTGCTGATGCGGGTGTCTGCACATGTCTCCAGCAGCATCTGGGCCTTCATGTTGAGACGGTCTAGCTCCTTCTGCCAGTCAAACAGCGTCTGCAGGTGGCCCTACACACACCACAGCATTGTCACAGCACTGTACTAAGGCCCAATAGGTTGACACTTCCTTCATGGGAGTTTAGCAGTGTTGGTCAAAGGACCCTCACACCTGAGGTTATGTGACTGTTTGTAGAACTTGGTGCCACACCAGCAAGTACACTTACAAACCACTTTATATCTCATACCGGTAACAAAATAATTTTTAAAAAATTTGCTTCCATCAATGAAAAATCAACACTTCTAAATTGACATTTAATATTTATTAAAAACAATCCATAAACTGACCCTACACAAAAATATTTAACAGTTAAAACAAAATTTTTGCCAGAACACTACAGATTATTTAAGAACCTGGCCAAGCAACATTCAATTCAGTTTAATTGGAGCGTTATGCTGTACATAACCTGGTGTCTGTGATAATATAATCACTCTCAAACCACATTTGTACGGCATCCAGTTCGTACAGACACCAAATTCGTAAGGACAGATTTTCGGGAACCATGAAAAGGAGAAAAAACTTAGGGTCACCAAATTTAAAAAAAAATTGTTGTAAAACTATTAAAACACAGTTGCAAGCTGCAACACTTTAAAACAATAGGGGTTGTATGGACTTTACCTTCCCACACTGCATCACATGGTGAAAATAAAAGAAACCCAGCAGAAATTCATAAAAGTTAATGATTACCAATGTGCAGCACACGAGCAAGGCATTTAACCTATCAGCTGTTCCACAGGACGGCTTCTGCTGGTGCAGTTCTCTTATCTGCTGAGATACACCCACACAGCATGACACATTCGTCGCCCACCCCCGAGGCAGCTGCACCAGCCAATGTTTACACTGATGCACACCATAATTTTACTTTTAATAAATGGATCTTTTATTTTACTGTTATAAAAAGTTTCTCTTGGAGAGCACTGCTGCAAGCAGTGCATTTCTAAAAAGAAATACCAGCCCCATTTTGATGCATGTCAAGGTGAACACCATTAAGGACACCATAAGGGGTTATTACATCGGTGAAGTTCTACTGTAATTATGCACTACCTATTTACATTGTGTTGTTCTGTAACAATGTTAGAACTTCTCAAGCAGCTTGTGTAAATACAAATTTTCGTAGGAAAATGTTTTTCTCTAATATGCTTTGAAATGTGACAACACAAAAATTTTTGCATTCCTCTCTTTACTTGTCACGTTACATATTGGTAGAATTGTTCCGATATTGATACTAAGCATCGGTATTGGCAGCTATTTTGCCTTTTCCCAATGTATCTATACCAGGTATGGTATCGGGCCGATACTTTAGTATAGGTTGTAGACAATAAAGTCAGGTTATTACTTTATTTAAGCACAAAAATTACCATGTTTTGGTTTGTATACGCCGCCGCACATTAAAAGAAAAAGGAAAAATACAAACAAATACCGTATTTACTTGTGTATAGTGCACCCTTTTTTCTCAAAATAAAGTAAAAAAATTATGGGGTGCTATTAACAAAAAGGAGGGGGGGGGGGGGGGGAAAGATGTAGAGGGATTGTTAGCCATAAATTGTCTGGGGATGTTGAGGAAAGTGGCTGAACTGTCTGTTGTCCTCATCTCCCTTCTCTCTGTTTCTCACTCAGTGACCCATCAGTTATGTGTAGGTTGAAACCCCACTCCCCCATCCCTCTAATTAATGGCATCCTGTCAGCATCAAAACTAGAGCTGCCATGTGTTTATGGTCCCCCACCCCCTTGTAATAACAACCAGATGTTGCCCATTCGGCCATCCCTCTTTGTTTCCATGTTTGTGGGGGAGGGGGGCAGAGCAGGGACAAGGAGACCCCTTTTTTTTAGATATGGGGTAGTGTGACATTCTAGCATGGCAAAAAAAAAAAAAAAAAAAAAAAAAGAGAGAGCCAGTCACTGCTAAAAGGAGAAAGGAGAAAAAAGAAAATGAATCTGGAAATGTTGAGTACTAGGAGCATGAGGTTTCTGGTTTTTTTAATTTTGTCTTTTTGCACCTAAGTTATTTAATTAAAGTATTTTCCAAACATATCACAATCACCACACATTAATGTAAAAAAGAATAACTTGTTCCATACTTACTAATAGGGCGCCACAAATGTTTGGTGCAATTTTATTAAAAGAAAATTTTTCCCTGGAACATGTTGCAAAAATCATAGTGTGCACTATACACGAGTGTGCGCTATACATGAGTAAATACGGTTTGCGCCACACAAAATAGTTGCACCTAATATTGCTTGTATTTCAATATTTGCCTAACTCAAAGGGCAGCATATTCACGATAAAATTATATGTCCAAAAGCATATACTCAACCACTTGTCAGCAAAAAATTGTTTCAACATCAAGCAACTTGTATTATAAGTGTTCATTTTCAGTAACCTCTTGCAGGGTAATTGGAGGAATTTTATTAATGTATTTCAATAGACATACGTCTTTGAATAAACTGATAATATATAAGTGCCTATTCGACACCTTTTGCAGTCTAATAATGGGTAGGTAAGCATCGAGCCAAGCGCAGTGTAACTCATGACAGGGAAAATCAGAGAATGTGGTTATGAATGAATAATTATTAAAGACAGTGAAGAAATCAATTATAATTGCCTCATTTATGTCTCAAAATTACAAATTTTCTTTGCAGTAAAATATGATTCATTACTTTAAAATACAGACATTTGCCATGCATGCAAGGTGTCGTTAACAGGTAGCGGTGTAGAGAAGTCATCCTCCTGCCAACCCCTCACCACCCCGTCATTAAACCAACAGACATGACACTGCCTGATCGATACCTTCTCTGTGCGCTCTTAGCTGATAGTGCACATGGGACATTAAAAATGTAACTTGCATTTGGTGTCATTAATTTGCATTTTCAGAGGGTTTGAAAGTTTTAGGTCAGCTTGCATTTTGTGTCGGATTACAATAAATTATGCACAGTGTTTTAAGACATTATTTTCTTTATTAAAATAAGTCTAGGAGAAATGATTTAATGTATTATTAACAATAATACTTTTTCTAAAATTCATTGCAAAGAGCACTGGTATCGGGGTATCGGCATCGGTATCGGAACAACTCTAATTATTGGCATCACCAGGAGTAATATTGTACACACCTGGAATTGTTCCAAAACATTCTTCTTCTCCTCCAGGCTATCTTGCAGCTTGTTGAATGATTGAACTATTTGTTCAGTTTGCGTCAACCAGTCAGAAGCTTCCTGGTACTGGTCCTCATACTCTGTCCACCGCACTATGCCAACCTCCAGAAGGCTCTTAGTGTGGCTCAGCGACTCACTGGAAATGTTATCAAAGGTGCTTTTCAGCGTTTGTTTTAAACAAGTAAAGCAACATAATCACAGTCCTCCATATATACATATACACACACACACAGATAGATATATATATATATATATATATATATATATATATATATATATATATATATATATATATTATATATATATATATATATATATATATATATATATATATATATATATATATAAAGTAAAATTATTTAATCTATTATATATATATATATATATGTATGTGTGTGTGTGTGTGTGTGTGTATATAATAGATTAAATAATTTTACTTTGTTGTATTGGTTTTAAACCCGAGATTTTAAAATTTAGTGGCAGCAAATGATAATAGTAATAGTTTATTTGGAACACTATCACTAAAATAAGTGTACAAATATGCACTGATATGTTAGAGGAAAGAAATTTACCTCTACTACATCTAGATATGAACAGGAGATAGAGTTTAGAAACATTCCATATGTGTCTCATGTTTGAAATAACATGTGTTTTACAATGAGAAAATAAATGAAAGAACTTTGTACAGTTGTGTTTCCACATGTATCTAACCCAGATGATAATTTGCCTGTGAACAGATATATCTGTGGATTAATCAATCAAAAATGTAAACAGAGATGTTCTCATAGAGTTGATGATTTTATCTTCCTTACATGATGCTATGGCTTGCACTAGTTTTGGTGTGGCCTCAATGAACATTAGAGGCTATGTCACTACCAGAAAACATCTTCGGCATCAACTTTGTGAATTTATCACTAAAACTTACAGGCAGGTTGTATATACAAACGAAAATGACCCACAATAATTCAGTATGAATCACATTATTAATTTGTTACAAAATGAAACTTCAAAGAAATGAATTTGCTTCCAAAGATTATAGGCATTTTTTGTAAGTTTTAGTAGTGTTTGAGCGCAAATCCTTACGTCCTCCACTGGAAATGCGATGGATAGAAATACGTACTACATATTGTACACTTTGCCTGATAAGTACTTTTCATGAGATGCCATTCCTAGCTCTTGAAAGACTTTATAGATGCAGTGTCCATGATCCTGGTTAGTGACAACACAGTACGGTAACGCAAAAAGTGTCTACTCACGTGTAGGTGTCAAACTCCTCCTGCAGGAGTGCCACCTCCTCCTCTATGATCTCCTTGTCCTCAGAGTCTGCCACCTGACATGCTACGTTTGCCTGTTCCAGGGCTTTCTCCAACTTTTTCTGTCCATCCTCCTGTTCACTCTCCAACACCTGTACACACCCAATAAATTTTTTGTTCTCTGTTTTCACCAGTTTCAACATTTAATGTGTTGTAGGTTTGATTTCTACAAAGTCTTTGTACTTCGCCAAATTTGTAGCTAGTTAGATAATCTTAAAACTTAAAACCAAAAAATGTTGTTTATTCACTAAAACTGAGCAAAATCCATTATTCAACATAATTTTATGTATACAGTAAAGCCTCCCTTTACCAGACTAATTTGGGGAGGCATATTCTGGTAAACCAGAAAGTCCAGTAAATGGCACAAAATACTAAAAAAATGTACAGTTGAGTGACTCAATTTAGCACTAATTATTTCAATGTGGCGAAGATATTTGTGCAGCCAGGAGGAACAGCGAGCTGTGAGTATTTCTGTAAATTTACAACCGACAGTTAGATTTCAAAGGGAAAGGAAGGAATAGCATGAGCTTGTGTAGTTGACACATTTTCCAGGTCTCTGCTGAGTGGTATTTGCAGCAAGCATGTTAGCTTACACACTGACATTCTACTTTTTATTTTGCATCGCCCTTTACAGTAAGTATAAGTTAATAGGCATGTATGGACGTGATATTAATAGTGGTACTACTAAGCTATTTCACACAACAAACAAGCACAATCTAACTGCAATGTATGAATTGCTATAAGTCGCAGGTGATATTTCGCTAAAACAAAAACCTAGACTATATTACAGTTGAGAAACACTATGCTGAATGACTATGTGACCACATCATTGCACGATTCTAAAAATAACTTCCTTCCCCCTGCCTTTCAAGTGAGTGTGCTTATCTCATGGGTGTACAGTAACAACACATTTCATGCCCTACAAACAACAAGTAGATACAATGATGAAAACAACACTTTGTTGAATAAAACTCCTGTACATACTTCATGATTTCCAAGAGCAAAACAAGAATATATTTTTTAAATAAATTCACATTAAAAAAATGTGAAAACATTTATAAAATAAATTCACATTGAAAAAAATGTTTCTAATTAATTACTATTCTGTTGAAAATTAACGTCATCCCATGAAAGGTAATGTACAACCAAAATACCTATTAAGGGTTGTTTACTTTATTTCTATACACTATTTCTTCATGACAGAACTTCCCACTAACTGTAAAATAGCAAAGGCATGTAAAGACATGTTAAAAGAACACCATGAACTAAAACATTTGCACACATTTATTACCTTACGTTCATAGATATCAAAATAAAAAAGAACTAACTGCACCAGTAATAGCAACATCTAGGTTTCAAAAATTATATGGAAACATGGCAACCGATATAATTTACTTTGCAGGGAATCTTAGGTGATGGGACCAAAATATACTTAGATTGACATGACATCAACATCCGATAAATGATACAAGCGGATAGCTTTATCATTATTTATATATGAGTTTCGCCGGGACCAATGAAAATTAACTGTGGATACGGTTTATTGGTACATGCCTTTACAGTACGAGAGTCCACTGTATGGATGTATTTTTGGGACTTTTCGTGCCATATTGGAGTGGGTATAATCACAAAATAGTGTATTATGAGCAATGTATCAAAATACCTCACAGTCCTAATACTCATCACAAGGAGAATACTGCGCTGTTGTGAAACACTGGCTTAAGTTATTTTATACATGCAGATGAATTCATAAGACAGTGTCATGGCTGAGTAAAGTTGTACCTTGAGCTGTGACACCTTGCTGCTGAGGGACTCCTTGTCTCCTGTCGGCTCAGAGCACTTGCTCAGCTTCTCCTTTGCAGCACGGAGCCATTGCACAAAATCGTTCCCAGCGTCAACAAAGGCCTGATGCTGCTCCACTGTCTCCTTCTGCTTGGCGTACAGCTCCTTGGCCTGCTTGCTGAGCGTCTCGTACTTGCTAGATATCTCTGATGCTGGCTGGGCCTGCAGCAGGTCCTCTGCCTTCAAGGTCACTGACTGGATCATTGGCTCGAATGACACTATGTCCTGCACGATGCTGTTGGTCTGACGTAATGTGGCCTTCCTCTCACCAATACTGAGTGAGCTCATGCCTGGCGCCTGGCCTTTCTTCGCTTTTGTCACCTTGGAACATATGGGACAGAAAATTCTTCTGCGTACTATGGCAATATAAATTCAACACTGTAACCTAAACATAAAAATTGTGTTACAACTCCTCAAAAGACTATGTTTAAAAAATTTGTCAATGAAAAACAATGTTTTGTAATTGCATAAGAGCCTATAACATTTTCAAGTTCTGAATTGTTGAAATTTTATAATGGCCTATGACACCTTGTCAACTTATTTTTCTTTGCAACTGTTGCTGTAAAGAAATTGACGTATCTCATTATCAAGTTGAAACACTACATTGGCTCCTTTGTATCCACATGCAATAAAGATCAATGTGCATGAACTGCATAAACCTGTGGTGAATGTTCTGAATTTTTTAACAATTCTTACAACAACTGAATGTAAAATTACAAGTACTGTACAGCAAAATAAGAATTAATGCACAAATAAGTTTGTGTGGCTAAACCGGCCTGTCCAACTGAAATTGGCCTGAGCATACATATCAGGTGGACTCAGAAGCACAGGTGATGCAAGAGTGGAGGTGAGTGTGTACCTTCTGCTCACAGACCTGCTGCAGCTTGGCCTCACGATCTGTGATCCATTGCTGCAGTTGGGAGTACGATGAGCTGTAGTCCGCCCACTGCAGCAGGCTAGTCTCCAGGTGCACCTTTGCCGTCGACAACTTCTTCACCAGTCGGTCCCAGTCGTTCTGGATCTCCTTCAGCTGAGCGTTGATCACGTCCCGGCCATCAGAGCGTGTGTTCCGCAGCACTTTCTCCCCACAGTTCACTGTCTGGTGCACCAAGTTCTGGCCTTCTTCCCGCTTGCGCAACAACTCCTGTTCATGCAAAATGGTGATGAAAAACTTTCTCTCACTGGAGTCATTATCACAAAAACCTACAATATATGACAGAAATCATAGAATTTTAATGAACACATGATTTGTGGTGTACATCACAGCTTTTTAAAGTGAAATATAAGTTAATGTTACATGTGTAAGTAAACAAAAAAAAAAACATAAATATTTAGCAAAATTTAGCTCTTAGGACACACACACATCTTACAACCACTTTGTCAATAAATTTAATTAATTTCTGACTTTCATAACACTTTATATTTAAAAAATTTGTTTTTTCCACCTAAAGAAATGATTTAATGTACTGCTTAGCTTTATGGACTTCAAGTTTTTATGTCCATATACACTGTAGTTTACTCTAAATAAACACTCTTTTATTTTTTTTAAATTTGCATTTTGGAAATAGGGTGGGCATTATACTTCTGAATTAGGCTATTTTGGCTCCCAGCAAAGCATGCTGCTTCTTGTCAGGTTGTGCTGGGCATCAACAGAAGCAGACATTATCAAAGTAAATGGGTACAGTTTCACCATAACACCAATGCATACAACCTGATGAAATATTTAAACATAAAAGGCCACTTACGCATTTCACACCTTCAACATAAATATGTATGCATACAAAAAAATTATTTTTTCTAACGTAATAATTGTTTAAAAAATAGCACATCAATAAAAAAACATAAGAAACTTTTTTTAATGTGGACTGCTGCTGCGGAACAAGCTTGAAAACAACCTTCCCACTCCACCCATGAAACAATTATTTGCTTTGTTTCTGTCAAGGTAACATGACTTACATCACCATCCCTACCATAGCCATGTGTTTGTTTGTAGGATGAAAAATAAAGTGCTGTGTAAATACATGAATAGTCAAAGGACTACAGTTACGAGTAGAAACTGGTCCCTTATTTTTTCTAGTAAACCACAAGAAAAAAAACAACTATACACGGACGGATATTATACTAAAGACGACAGTTTCAAAATTTGTTCACTTGATTTCAGTTCTATTCACTAAAGATTCTATATACTAGTTAGCACTGAAAATTTATAGCCACATGACATTGTAATAACAGTTTTACGTCCTTATAGTTACTGTGTGTTCCTGACCTGTATCTGGCCAAGTCGAGCCTCTAGAACTTCTCGAGTGCTGTTGGCTGATGCCTCACTGCAGTCCCTGATGACTTGTTTTGCATTTTCAATCCATGCCTTTGCTTTAGTTAGGTTGTCCTCATACTGCTGGTGTTGCTCTAGGTTCGTTTCAACCTTCTTGAGAACATCTTTCGACAAGTTTACTTGCACCTAGACGTACAAAGAATTAGATCAGTTCCCAATTTTTATTTCAATATGGTCTCTAACAAACACTAGGAAATAAGCTCTCACCTGGTATCTGGAGTTAAGGTGACGTAATTGATTGTTGACGTAAGTGTCCAAGTGGGATGTAAGTAGAACTGATGCTGTCTTGTTAAATTTGTCAATCTGTTCTTGTCCTTTTTCAAGCTTCTGTAAAATATCCTGACAACAAAGTAACAACAATATTCAATTACAGTACAGTACTTTCTGATGGCATACCAAAACATTAACACATCCTGTATGCTGAAAGTAAGTTGCCTGTTGATTTCATGTTAACAGTTCATTATTAATTGTGTTACACGTGGCACTTTTGTCTTTGTGGCCTTAACCTTCACTCTTCAGTCATGCACTGTTATCACCATTAACTAGAGAACAAGTATAGAGCGACGGATGAGTTACGCGAACCCGACAAGACTAATAGGACTCCTGCTTCTCCCCACCTTGTTATCACTGCACGAATGTTCTGATCATCGCCTTTGCCTGCCTCAGTGTAACTTGGGGTGCGAGAAAACATTCTGGACTGGGCCTACTGGTTTATATAAGCCATGACGAGCCTCCAGTCGGGAGTATGGAGCCTTGTACACATAAGTGGAACCAACAAAGTGACGAGCTGTGATGACAGTGACAAGCGGCAGTGAAGTCTGCAAACGTCAGTACAGTGGAGAGTGAGACTGACCGGCAAGACTGCGGAACTGGATACGTGACAGACATTCAGAATGATAGCAATAGAAAGTTGTAATGAATATATGTAAATAATGAGTGTTAATAGCAAAGATAGGTGGTTTAATGTTGTAAATAATAGCTGAGTGTATTCTTATAGCATTATAAATTAATTCAGTCAAAATTTAATTCACTTATTATATTTTTATTACAACATCCATTCCTCACAAACTCAGATACTCCCTCGGGCAAATTGTAACAATACAGTATAAACTTAGTTAATTGAGGATGGTCAGGACTTGGCCAATCATGGATTACCACACCTCAAGGATTAACCATTCAAAGCCTTAAAAAGTAGATATGAAATGCATGTGTGATGGCTGCTATAGTACAAAAAAAAACCAAGATCATGTTAAATATGAAATTTTTAACACTTTACAAATCATCCTGAATCATCCCATTCCTGAAATATCATGTTATGGATTTACAAGGTTGAACTGTACTTAAAGTTACACTTATTACAGCACCAATAGTTACGGTTAATAACAAACAGTATACGGCATCAAAAACGAAAATATATCAAATAAGTTTTTTCCTGTGCAAATTTTTGATCAAGGTATATATGGTTATGGTTTCATGTTTTAGTCTAGCTGCACTTTGTAATGAACTGAATATTTTTGTCAGTGCTGGCTATGTTACATATTTTGGTGATGAAGTTTTAAATATTCTAGGAAGGTAACATACGATAGAAATTTTTAAAAAATTAATTATATTTAGTGGGCAATACTTGCTGATAAAATTAAAAATAAAACAATAATTATAAATTTAGTCACACTTAAATAGCCTAACTTAATTTTGTAATAATGTATAGTAAAAATACAATATACAAAATTTTTTTTTTAAATTGTACAACATTTAAGTAGCAAAGTATTTTGAGCGAGAAACCACTCACACATCATTCTCTAGGGTAACCTAAAAGCTCGACAATAACTTAATTATAGTGAGTAGGTACCTTGACCTCTTGCACTTGCTTGCTCTTCTCTGGTAGAGTAGCGAGAAGTGCAGTCTTCTGGGCCTTTACCAGAATGTCTATCTGCTGCAGCCAATCAGATAGCCGTTCATACTCCTCCTTGTAGTCACGCCACTGTAACACTGTGGCCTCCAGTTGTTCCTTCTGCTGCTGGATGTCTGCGTTCACACACACACACACACCATAAACATACGTATACCACTACTGACATTTAAACTAGATTTTCTGTAAATAGACAAATAATATTTAGATAAAAATACTGAATTAATGATCTTGGCAATATTCAGTACATTTACTGGGTATATTAAATTACATTTTATTAAAAAGTTGAAATCAGTATACTTTTGTAAAATATCTAAATTTATATAATGATTGGCTTTAGTAAATATGTAAATAAACAAAATTAGTTGCTTAAAAATATAATATTATTCCTAGAATCTAATGCCAAAGAATAACTGTATTTGCCAACGAGTACTATTGTTTCCTATGATTTTTCTGTGTGCTTGTGTTAATAAAATAAGTCATATTATGCTCCACACACTAGTGTATGATAATATAATTGTTAATTAAGTAGTTTTGAAAGTTCTGGTCAGTATTTTTTGTTGGTACATTCTGAGTCCCTTTTATAAGATGTAAAAACTGTTTTTCATGGCGTTAATGTTTACATTGATGTGTCAATCAGATGACACTGTAAATTGATCAGATGACACTGTCAAATTTTTAGACTCATAATTATTTTACTACTGATGAAACTTCTTACTTTTTTATGTACAAGCTGTTACTAATTTAAACATATTTTTAATATGACCACATCTCATAGTTCTGTTTCAGCATTGTTGTGAATACCCAAGTCAGAGCTGATATTGTAATATAAACAGTTAAACAGAATCTGTCTATAGGGACATGAGAGTTACCCTTGAAGAGCCCCTCAAAGTTCTCTCGCAGGGCTCGTATCTCATTGCGGATGCTTTCCTGGCCCTGGGGGGAGGTACTGGCCATCACCACCTCCCCGGTGTGGGTCAGGTGCTCCACCAGCAGCTCTCCCTGGGCCTGCTTGTTGAGCAGGGCCTCCAGGGGTGCCACCGCGCTCTCTATGGCCAGCTTGTCGCTCAATGGCCGCTGCTTCATGGAGGGTACCTTCTCCCGTGCTCTGTTCAGCCAACCTGTCACGTCGTCGTATGCCTCCTTGTACAGCCGGTGGTCCTTGTACTGGTCCTCCCGCTCAGACACCAGGTTCTATTCACCACCACAACACACTCTTAAGACTTGGAACAACTCATTCTGTCAGTCTTACATAAAATACTCATTATATGTTTACAGCTACAGGCACACAGAAAATATTTATGACAAAAGCAGGCCTTTTTGATACTTAACTCCTTATGTTAAAAACTGTTTCAGAGAAGTAAATTTTCCATACTTAATATTACCTTTATTCTCTCAGCCAGGGTGTCAAACTTTTGCAGTATCTCTTGTGCCTGGGTGGCAGCATGACTCTGCTGGCCACTCGCCAACATTTCTGCAGCCTTTGCCTTCAAGCTCTCCACTTCTATCTTCTCACAGCGCACCTTTTCGTCCAGGCACTGGAACACACACACACACACACCTTATGATACCCCTATTCTCCACACACACACTCATTCACATGTGCATTATGTGCCAATGTGTTAATGCTAACTTCACAGCAAAGCTTCTTAATTTTAGGTTACAAGAAGAGATTGAGCTTACACTTCACATACCAGCAGCAGTCACTTTGTATAGTGACACTGCTTACTGGAGCAGAGTTTGTTAGTGGTTAAGCGGACAGTTTTAAAAACTCTGAAAAAAGCTCTGCTTTCAACTGCACCACTGATTGCTGGTGTACTACCAATAATGTTTACAATGAAATAGGAAAAAATAATACCATGTGTCACTACTGTACTAGTATTAAAAATTTATACAATCTAAAAATACAATTTTATGTTTGCCTCAGCATATTGAGGCAATAACAATGAAATAGTGATCAGTTTATATGAAATAAAAATAATGTACTACTGTAATAGAAATAAATGTTTATTTTATGTAAGTTAAATTTCTTTTAAGATACTATCTGAAAAACAACAGAAAGAAAAATGAAACTAGTCAGATTAGAAAAATGTCGACTGATCAACAACACTTTCCATAACTGTTCAAACCTAAAAATTTGTATTTTTGCTCAGATTATAAAAGAAAAACGTATTAGACATTAGTAACACACCTTTATTCTCTCAAGCTGTGTCCTCTTCTCAGACATAGTTGTCTGGAACTCTGAGATCTCATTGGAAACACCTTCCAAGTAATCAACTGTCTTGTTTAGTTGGTGTATTTGCTCAAGGAAGCCAGACCAGCGATGTATTGACTCGTCTAAAATTGCCTGCACCAATAGATACACATACACTAAGATAATGCAAAATATACTTATTCACTTCATTTCTTAAACATATGGAGGACAATAAAAACAATATACAATTATATTGCACAAAGCAAGAAAAAACACACAATATCTTATCGCACCGACCCCTGATCAGGGGAAGGCTTGGCACAAAGCTTATCTCCCATGTTAAATTCCAGGGTTAAATCTTTAAACGTGGCAACCCGCAGTAATACTAGGCGGTTGCTGGCGCGCACAAGTAACACATACTCCTATAAGAAGCTGTATTCACAAATTCACCCATAAAATCCGAACCACTGAACCGAATTCAGTCAAACAAACAGCAATGTCATCATAATTACTCCAGCAGTACAATTATCACAAATGAATGCAAATATGAAGCATGATTAATAATGTTACAGTATTCACAACCAACAACCAAATGCACAATTGATATCCTGCATATTGGATCAGAAATGAACTATCAAACTACAACCTTAATACACCGCAAGGGTGTATTCCTCCTAACAAGTTCCCTTCATGAACTGTAATTTTACTGTCAACTGTCAGTCATGTATCTGTGTATTTATTAATGAAGGTGCAAATTCATTTTTCTGGTTCGTTTGATGCATGGGTATTGGCAGGTAAGTTAGTCAGGCTTCCTTTATGACACAAACGATATATACTTTATAATACCACCAACATCCTACTACGAATAAATGTTATCTATGGGCTAATTAAAAAAAGGGAACAAATGCAATAACAAAACATAAACCGATTATCACGGAAAAAATGATCTATTATGGATTAAAATACAATTCAGCATGACCATGAATATGCATGTCACCAGTCGTACCAACCAGCTTGCGATACAACCAAGTCTGATAACGCTTCCATGTTTTCACGTAAGAAACTTAAGTTTTAACTTGGTGATCAGATTTGGTAGTACAGAAAATTACTTTGAATTTAAAATATGCTAGGTTCTTATATGTTCTGCCTATACACCTCTGTAATGTTCAAACACAGGTATTTGCCTCCCAACCATGCCAACAGGCACAAGATTGAAAGATGTGCTGATTTGAAAACACACCCAACCTTCGCATACCTGTCCAGACATGAAGTGATTCAGTTTGTAGCATAAAAATTTCAATCTTAAACTAATAAAAATTATTAACTGTACCTCGTTACTTTAAAATTCTATCTAAACAAGTCGCAGTTCACAACTTTTCAGCACGTACCTACAGATCATACTTCAAGTGACATAAATTACAACACTGCACCATTCAATCAAAAACTTCTGAAATTTTTACCATGGTTGGCGACACTTTAAAGTGAATAATTTTATGCAACTAACACTATCTGCCTACACAATTTTATCTACCACTGTAACAGCGCAATCAGAAATGTTTGCTCTTTGAACAAGTGCATGCAGACACTTGCTTGCCGTACCTTGATCTCAATCATTTTGGAGGCGAGGGCACTCCACTCCTCC
Source organism: Dryococelus australis (assembly GCA_029891345.1). NCBI lineage: Eukaryota > Metazoa > Arthropoda > Insecta > Phasmatodea > Phasmatidae > Dryococelus > Dryococelus australis. Next base: position 110,961,683 of record CM056993.1, on the reverse strand, counting down.
TGTAGCCTGCCGAGTGTCTGGTTGATGGCATCGTGCCCTGCTGGGGCTGTGTTGGCCAGCACGGTCTGTGCTAACTCCACTAGGCCCTGCACCTTACTGAACCCTTCCTCCTTGTACAGCAGCAAGCCCTAACAATACACAAACACTCTCTCAACACATCACGCAACATCACATAGCAGCTGAGGCCAATCTGCTTCCTTTCACTCAAATATAGCACAGGCTGCTCGCTCACGGTTAACTGAGCACTTTTAAAATCAACATTTGAAAAATGCCACAGCCCTTACTTGTATATATTTTAGCAGCACAATGACTGACATGCACCTCCATTAAGTTGGTAACAACAGGGGAAAATTACTTCAATGGCTTATGGCTGAATTAGAAGTGTTAGGTATATGTAAATAATAATTATTTTTTGCTTACTTCTTTTTTAATGCATATAAGTGTAAGAGTAAGCAAATCTTTTATAATAATTTCACAGTTTCAATTAACAAATATATATGTTTGGGCCATGGGTCCGTTTGAACTAGTTTAAATTTCCTGCCACATTACGGCAACACTGTCGATGGTGGCGCCATCAGCCTGGAGCGGCGCTGCCAGAATCTACAAGACCAGTTTCGGCTTTGTTTTCGTGTCGAAGTCGCAACTTGAAATGTTTTTCGTTACAATACAATACATATTGTTCTCGAGCCCAAACATTTGGTCCTTTCGGGTCGGATATGCGCCGGTGTGTGTATTTGATATTTGTTTTGTTTGTTGTGGGCTCGTATATCTGTTGTGATTTCACTTTGCATAGCGAGCACATGCATGATGGAAAAGTGTGATTATCGGCAGTGAACTTAACAACTCACACTCAGATTGTATAATATGACAAACAGTGAACATTAGCGCAGTTTTTTGACTTGGGATATCGTGTTTGTGTGAGCGCGAAAGCCGTTTTCTTTGTTTGTTGTGTGCGTTACTTGGCTTCGACAGCTTCTGTATTCTGGATTTGGTTATGTGTGTTTTATTCTTTTTTATTTTTCGTATTTCACTGGTACGTATATTCTTATCACTTGATGTCATCAACCTTTTACAGTTAGACGATTCGTGCCACGATCACGTTTTTTTGTTAGGTTACGTATTTTTCCCGCCAGGTGTTTTCATATCTCTCATTGTGGTGCGCTACGAAAAATGAACAAACTCTTGTATTATGATACGTAGTTTGTGGACACGTTATTGCCCATTGTAGCAACTTTAATCATAGGCGATGCTCAAGCAACAATACTGTGTCTACGATTGGCCGAAGGATGCCTCAAGCGCATGCTTGGCCTCTTTAAGTTTTAAGTGTGTTGGTACAGATCCCTCCAAAAGGAATTTATTCCGTGCAAACGTGCGTGATGTCCCTGAAATAAAATGTAACTTTGAATCAGATTACATTACTGTAGAAATGGTAGCAGAACAACTAACAGGCTTCAATAAAGATACACATGCAGCCCACATGCTGAACTAAGAAGATCAATACTACGATGTTATGGCAATGGTAGAATATCTTGCGAGTAATTCGGAGGCAGCACAGGCATTAGCTACCAGCACACAGAAGGTAAATGCATCACTTCCCAAGATCTCCTTGCCACAGTTCAGTGGATGTGCAAAAGACTGGGTGAACTTCTCTAACTTGTCCAGTGCTCTTGTAGCTGATCACCCCGACCTAACTCCACCTCATTGCGACAGATGCTGACAGTTGTAACAGAGAATGTAGCAGCACTGGAAGCTCTGAAGGTTCCTCCGCAGCACTGGGGCTTAATTTTACTGCCCATCCTGGATGACCCACTTCAAACACAATGGAAGATGGCCCTGAGAGACACTGAGCTCCCCACTTGCAAGTCCATTGTGCAGTTTTTAAAAAAACATTGCAGTGCTATGGAAGCAGTTGCATCAATATCTAGGCTGGTACCCTAAAAGATCAAACCTGTGCAGGTTTCAGCAGATCGTAAACTGGCTAAGGTTACCATTCATCCAGTGTCTTTATGGTGAAACCTACCCCTTTTCGCAGCTTGTGCAACCCAGCACATTTGTTGTACAAATGCCCCCACTTTCAACAGAAGCCACACAAGGAAAGATGTGCACTTGTCAAGGAACTTAAACTATGTTTGAACTGTTTGCAGCCCTCGCACCAGTGCAGAAACTGTCCCTCAGAAGTCTCGTATAGTCACTCCAAGTCACGGCATCACTCCCTGCTGCACTTCCCGGAACCATCCACTCAAGAGGATGTCTCAGATGGATCAGGACAATCTGTAGATGTGCCAGATAGCAGCTCGAGTGGTGATACACGTTATACTGTGGCTGTGTGCTCCACATTTTTGAAGACACCAAGCAGTGCTGTGGTTATGCTGTCAACTGCTGTAATTGATGTACAAGATATGTCAGGCGCCTTCCAGCCCATCAGAGTGTTACTGGACTCTGGAAGTAAAGCCAATTTCATCTCCACAAATTGCTTATCTTGCTTGGGTATTCCTCGTAGAAAGAAAATGGACAGACAGGGACAGTATTTTCAATAGATGCTTTAGTGTTACCTCCCATAACAGGACACCTCCCATCTGCGCCTGTGGACCCCAAGCCTGGAGACATCTTGCCCATCTGTAGTTGGCAGACCCAGCCTTTGCGACTCCAGGGTCAATTGACATGCTGCTGGGTGCAGAGCTTTTTCCCTACTTATTGAAAGGAAGCAAGTGTGAAGGACCGCCTGGTACTCCAGTAGCTCTGGACATGCACTTTGGCTGGATCATGATGGAAAGGTTGACAGCAGTTTGTCTTATTTCTTTGCAATCATACCACATATTTCATCATTCTTTGCGGCTTCCAGTTTGTTAAGCCCATCGCTGGGCACTGTGGTGGAACGACTTTCGAAACTGGAAGAACTGCCTCCTGATAAACCAACACCATCACCAGATGATGTGCTCTGTGAAAAGTTGTTTGCAGAAGGCTATGCTTGTCATGAAAATGGTAGCTACAGTGATGTACTTCCCTTCAAGAACCCAGACGCTGTCCTAGGCAACTCCTACTCCACAGTACTTCGTCATTTCCATTCACTCGAACGTCGTTTTAAATGCCAGCCAGATCTCAAGGCTGGTTATGTTTCATTTATGCAAGATTATTTTTACTCAGGTTATATGAGTTGTATTGACCATTCAGATGTGAATTTATGTCGCTTTTATTACATCCCACATCACTGTGTGCACACACTTGATAGTACCACCACCAAACTTTGTGTCGTGTTTGATGCATCTGCGAAGGCCAGTTCTGGCTTGTCTTTGAATGATGTATTATTGACTGGACCTAAGCTTCAAAGGGACACAGTAGAAGTGTTGCTTCAGTTTTGAATTCCAATGATTGTATTTACAGGTGATATAAAACAAATGTACCGCCAAATTCTGGTAGCTGATGCATATAGAGATTACCAGCGCATCGTTTGGAGGGAGTCTGAAGATCAGCCTCTCGAAGTGTACCGTCTTAACACTGTTACATACAGTGCTAGCTCGGCCCCATTTCTCGCTCTCAGAGCTTTGCATCAGCTAGCAGAAGATCAGAAGGAAGTCTATGCGAGTGCTGCTAGTGTTTTGTTGTCTGACTCTTATGTCAATGACGTAGTCACGGGAACCAACAATGTCACTTCTGCAGGAACTACAACAGTTGCTTTCGCGAGGTGGGTTCCAGCTCCGCAAGTTCACCAGTAACTGCCCTGCTGTGCTGGAAGGCATGTGTCCAGAGGATGTGCAACTCTCTGGTACATACTACTCTTTTGATGAAGACCAATATGTCAAGGTTCTAGGGCTGCAATGGAACCCCAGCTCAGACACTTTCAGTTATGATATTCAACTGAGACCCCTGAATATAACAAAACGTAAAATTCTTTTGGGCATAGCTTGGGTTCTTTACCAACTGGGATGGTTGTCACCATTGACACTCTTAGCCAAAAATTTGATACAACAGCTGTGGCTGGCAAGTGTTGACTAGGATTGCTCGGCTCCTCCCAACATCATTGCGAAGTGGGAAACCATTCAAAATGAGTTGTCTTGCTATTCCTACATAACCATTTCTCGCTGTATCACCCTTAGCAGTGTAGACTCCATCATTGAACTGCATGGTTTCTCCAACAGCTCAGAGAAGGATTATGCAGCTGTAGTGTATCATCGACAAGTGAGACATATGCTTGGACTGACTCTTCAGTTGCACTTTCGTGGATTAGAGCTTCATCACATGTGTGGAAAACCTTTGTCGGGAACAGAGTAATTGAAATTCAGAACCATATCTCTGTCGATTGGTGGCATCATGTTCCGAGTGAACAGAATCCAGTAGATTATGCTTCTCATGGCCTTACTCCCGCCCAGCCTGTCGCACATCTCCTCTGGTGGTCAGGATGAGATGAGATGTAAAGGGTCCTAACTATCCTAATCAAGATCTCGCAAATATAATTTGTTGAAGAGTTTGCTCGTATTGCCAGGCACTAACCTTGTTCTCCATTCATCCGGAAGCTGGTTCCTTTTGTAGATTCTGAACGCATCCTGAGGGTAGGTGGTCGACTGCAAAGGGCTGAATTGCAATTCAAAGATAAACACCCAATCCTTCTCCCAAACAATTGTCGTCTTGCAGTGCTGCTGATTGATGAAATTCATTTAAAGATTTTTCGCCCAGGGTCCCAGATGCTCCAGTCATTGCTTCAAAGAGAATTTTGGGTGCTTGGCACCAGGAATCTCATTCGCAGCCGCCTTCATAAATTTATACGCTGCTTTCAAACACATCCCAAATCCCTCACACCAATCATGGGATGTCTTCCAGCTGAAAGGGTGCGCCAGGCCGAGCCATTTATGAACACTGGAGTGATTATGGAGGTCCCATCTCCATCACCATGGCTAGACTTAGAAAGCCTTGTGTGCTGCAGCCATACATATGCCTGTTTGTGTGTTTTGCAACAAAGGCCATATATCTAGAGCTTGTTTCAGATTTATCAACAGAGGCATTTCTGGCAGCCTTTAGGAGGTTCGTCGCTCGACGTGGACAATGTGCCAACATTTACAGTGACTGTGGTACTAACTTCGTTGGAGCCAGCCATCAGCTGGAAGAAGTGCAAAAATATCTTGCTGACAGTGACACTCGCAAGCTGATTGTAGAGTTTAGCAGAGCATAAGGTTTCCTGCTCTTCAATCCTCCAGCAGCTCCTCACTTCGATGGACTTTGGGAGGCGGGTATCAAATCTGTCAAGTCCGTTATCAAGAAAGTTGTGGGGACCCAGCTGCTGACATATGAAGTATTGAGCACTGTTTAGCCCAGCTTGAGGCAACACTCACTTCAAGATCTCTGTGCCATTGTCGAGTGACCCTAATGACGTCTCTGTACTAACTCCCAGTCATTTTCTTATAATGGGTCCAGCACAGATATTGCCTGAACTGGATATGTCATCAACTCCAGCCAACAGGTTGACTAGGTGGTCACTCCTACAGCAGATCCACCAGTCGTTTTGGAAGCGGTGGCATGTGGAGTATCTCCATTATCTTGAGCCCAAGGTTAAGTGGAACAGTGGAGAAGACAACATAATTGAAGGCAGCTTGGTTTTGGTAAAAGACCAAAGCTTGCCCCCCTTGCGGTGGAAGCTTGGTAGAATAGTAAAGATCTACCCTGGGGCAGATGGTGTTGTGCATGTTGCTGAGATTCGTACAAAACAAGGCACCTTCACCAGGCCAGCTATTAAGTTGTGTCCTCTTCCTTTCAACTAGTGCAAGACCAAGAAATCCATCTGTGTATATAGAACCTATTTGTGTAAATATTGATTGTTCTGTTTTATATTTTTTGTGTACTGTTAACGGGACTAATTAGTGTTGAAGTGTGGACCCTTCAAGATGGGCGGGAATGTTTGGGCCATGGATCCATTTGAACTAGTTTAAATTTCCTGCCACATTGTGGCACCATTGACCTGGAGCGGCGTTGCCAGAATCTACAAAACCAGTTTCTGCTTTGTTTTTGTGTCGGTAAGTCGCAACTCGAAATGTTATTCATTATAATACAGTCTACATTGTTCTCAAGCCCAAACAACATGACGAAAGTATATTTTACAAATGGTGGAAGAATAGGTATGTGATGTGCATACGAGTAGATGACAAGTAGGGCTTTAAAAATTGCTCAGTTTACCATGAACAGCCTATTATATTGTGGACTATTAAAGGAACAAGTAAAATTTTGGGGAATTCAGGAAGGGTAAAGGCATCAGAATCTACAGGACTACTATGGGCTCCAAACCCCTTGATTACAATTTTGATCCTAATACAATGAAACCACTTTAAAGATTCTGAGCAAATATCACCAATCCAGCCTTCTCATCATTCAAATTGGTGCCTTAGTGTGTACTGCCATCAAAGTCAATAACAACAATGAAATACCCTCATACTGATGTACACGCACAAATTTTGTTTAAACATTTTACCTTTTAATTTGTATTAACTACCTTGTAATATTAATCACCTAATAACTTAAGAAGTCCAGTGTGAATAACACACAAGGTAGCAAACACGTTAAAATCAATTGCATGTGTACTGGACTGGTGCTAAACCTACACAGAGGTTGGTGGTGTACCTGGATTGTCTCCAGTTTGCCTTCCAGATCTTTCTGAGAGGGTGCGCTGAGGTCGGAGCAGTATGTTAACTTGTTCCTGATGTCCTCTAGCCACTGTGTACACTCCTCGATATGACTGTCAAACTCCTGGTGGCTGGTGACATACTGATGCCACCGACTATTCAGGTCCTGAAACACACAGCAACACAAGTGTCTAGTGTTCACTGAAAAAAAAATCCTCTAATTTTATACTGACATATACATGGCAATTTGCATGTTGTTTTATAACAGTTTACCAACATAAATTTTAATAGATGATGCGTGACATCGGGTGACTGAAGACATCATGGTCGGGCAAGGTTTAAATGTGTCTGTCAGACACGAGCTATAAAACTGGTATGACTTTACAGGCTGCTAACCGGTCTCTGGCTGGTATAAAAGCTGGGAGGGGGGGGCATGACGGCACGGCATAATGTCTGGTGTAGGCTTAATGATCATTCGCACTACTGGCTTACACACAGCCACTGGTTTACCTGCATTGAGCGTGAGCTGGGGTAGCTTCAGACTCGGCCGATGTTGCTGGTGCCTGCTGGAACTCATGCCCAGTCCTTGAGCGAAGGTGGTGCTGTGGCAAGCCGTGCTGGTTGGAGCCTTTGCTGGGTGTGAACTAAGGGTTGTCAATGTCCTGCAGTGTTGGAAGTCCTTGGTGTAATCTCTCGACGATAGGATGCGACTCGCCACGGTTTTGTGGGGTGGCTGAAAGAGGGAGCTGGGGGGGAACTGGGATGTGTAGCCTCTCCAGTTGATGGGCGGCTTGAGCACGTTCCCATGGGGTTAGACTGCAAAGGGCAGTTGCACTGGGTTGCAGTTCACGCTAGGCTCAGAGGCCGTAGCTGTCTTCTTCGGTCTCCACTTTGTACCACTCCTATGGGTGTATGGTACAGAGGTAGGAATTAACATCTGCCACACTAAGGAAGAGCAGACAACAAAGATCCCTAGAAATGTGTAAAGCCAGTTGAGGCCAAGCCAACCAGAATCAGACCCAATAACACCAACTGGTGAAGTTCATCGCAATGGTTGGAGCGGTGGGTCACTCTGGATGCCTGACAGCGATGTGGGTGTGGTCAAAAAGGGGCCAGACCTCCAGAACCAGTCTTGTCAATCCCTCTGGAGAAAATAACAACATGGTGGATGGAGTGAATTGGTTGGGCTGACTGAGTAACCGCCTCATGGATTGAATTAATAATATTTGTGGCTCTACCATATGTATGCACCAGGTACCTTGCCATACCTGTTCCACAGTATGGGTGGCCATCTAATGGATGTGTTTGAGACATACGTGAACCCGGTTAAGGGAGCCCGCAGTCTGTCCTACTCTAGGGTCTGCAAAGAGAATTGCAATGAAATGATCTCCTGTGTTTTCTTGGTGGGCCGACGTCTACTTGGGATTAAAGTCACAGTCACCCTAGAAATGAACACTCAGAAGTTAAGTAAGATCACGTGTTTATTCCCATGAGGAATAGACACGATGGCCCATACTAACCTCTAACTAACTGTGACGGGACGTCTGTTACATTTTAAGAGGAGATAGTTTATGGATGCTCTTTTCAGTGAGAAAATACCTGGGCGGACCCCGATATGTTTCCTGTAGTGCAGCACGGGGCACCAGGTTGCTGGAGGTGGCTACTATTTGCAAATAGCCCACGATTAGTGGCCGAGATTCATGCCAGTGCAAATATTTTTCTGTAAAGGCAGCGCTGGTGTCGTATAGACGGCGCTGGAGTGAGGTCTCTTCGGAGAGGGGATGGCCGAGAGTAGGGATATCGGGGTGTATATATCTGCGTGCTTGAGTAGCTTCTGGGAGATCCTCCCCAGCCGGTGAGCTGGTAGTACCTCATGGGTGAGGGGTTCCACCGTGAGATTGAACCTCGAGAAGGAAACTCTGCAAAAAGTTAAGTATATCTGCTAGTTGGGACTTGGAAAAAAAATATGGTATCAACGAAACTCTGTGAACAGATAGGTCAGGGAAGTTTCAGACTTAGCAGATAAAAAGAAGAGTTGGGACCTTTTTATAAGTAGATGTGTAGACTTAGTTTTTGAAGAGGAGAGAAAAGACTTAAAATTTTTCTACTCAGTTGGGAACTTTGAAGAATTTTTCCTATGTCCGTGTTGGACTTAGTCTCTGGAAAATGCAAGTGGGGACTTAGCCTGATTATGCATCACGGAAAATACTTACGAAAAATACAAGTTATAAATGGACTTTGTTTCTCGCGCTTGTGCTTGATGTTAATTTGGTGATATACTGTAAGGACTTATAATGAGAACTTAGACTGCGTGTTTCGCTGGAATAATTGACCATGGGCAGTTTTCTAGCAGTGCGGGCATCTCCTCTGATATTTCTCTAGAAGGAATGAGAGTTGGCTTTCCCATCATATATGCATTTTGGTTTGAACTTAGGAAAACGGTACATGAATAATTTTGGAAAGTGAAGTTAGTGAGAGCACACAAGTACTGGTTTATACCTGAGTGTGAAGCAGGAAAATGTTAACATTACTTTATTTGCCCGAACATGAAGGACCGCAGCAGCAAGGTTGAAGTAGTAGGAGTAGAGAGATCCTGCAACACAGTTTAGTGGGGAATAGTGGGTGCAGCGTTGGGAATTTGGACAGTGACTTTTGCAGTGTTGAGGAAGAAGACGACGTGGACTTGGGATTGTGTGGAGTTTTAGGCCTGTCAAAAAGGGACGTTTTGGGTGGTGTGTGAATGTGTGTTGAGATGGTGTGTGGAAAATGTATTGTATGTGTGGAGGAAAGGAAAAACCCTAATGGTAGGGAGAATATCCCTGTTTCCTACTGTTTCACCATCTTGAGAGTGTTAAGTTGAGTGGAATCAAGGGTGCAAGCCTGTACATTGTAATGATGGGGACAATATCTCTGGCTTCCTTCGCAAAGCATGAAAAGTGTGTGTGTGGAAGTCTTAGGGCAAGCCACCAGGAAAGTGGAGAGGTGGGAAGAATATCCTCAGCCCGAAAAACTTGTGTGTTGTGGTGGTTGTAGAAGAGTGTGCTGGGTTGGGCGAGAAATTTTAAGTGTTTTCTCAGGAGTATTTTAAAAAGGAAAGCTAGAAGTTGCGTGACCCATCACTCCAGTGGACGTTCTCTATGATTTTAAGTGTAGTAGCGTAATTTTAAAATTGTGGAAAAATACTGGATATGATCAAAACACCCTGCGAGGTGAATAAGTTGGTGGTATTTTTTTAAGTGTAGGGTAGAGAAACCCTGTTTTACAGAAGTTTTAAATTTGTGTTCTGAGAATAAATGTTTCTTTCACTGAAAGTGGAACAAGTATTATTGTAATAAATATTATAGCTACCATTCTGTGATATGGGGCAAAATACTGGTATTTTAATACAATGTATTTTGTAAGAGAAATATTTTTAAAATGTGTGGTGAAAACCAAAATATTTTTTATGTGGTTTTATAAGAAGGTGCCTAAGGGAGAATTAAGCAATTGCAGAAATCTAAATTCAGCTTTGAATTAGAAACTTACACTGGCAAAGCTTATTTGTAAAGGAAATGTTATAAGTGTGGTAGTGTTATATAATCCTTGTGAATATGGTGAACATTCTGGAAAATGTTGGTTCACTGATTTTTGGAGAATCATAGTAAAAGCAAATTAAATCAGATTTTCTGTTTTCTCTTGAAATATTGGTAGTATCCTTTTCCCAATTATATTGAATAAGGTAAAACTCACTCACATTGACAAAATACACCTGCTCTGCTATTGAAAGTTTTGATGATGATGATGATGATGATGATGATGATGATGATGATGATGATACTATGTACCCTTTCCAATTCTTAGTCTTTTTTTTTTTTTTTTGAGAAAGGTAGAAAGGAGGGTTTGGGTATGCGGTTATGCTCCAGGAGCTGAGGCAAATGGGGCACATAACAATGAACTGTAACGGAAGTAAACTACGGAAATCATCACATGTGAAGGGTACCTGAGTCTAAACTAGACAAGAGCAGATGCGACTAGGTAGCTATAATAACAACTGACCCTAACTAACTCTATGTTGTACAGAAGTGACTCGGGTGTCACTACCAAAGTGTTAGTGAGTGTAATGGGGCTGAACACTTCTCAGGCGTTGAAGGTCTAGAAAATGTCTTGTATGTAGCTGTGGTCCTTCGTGAGGAAGGCAGTATAAGCAGAGAGCTCCAGCACACAAGTTGGTGGAGCAAGCTGCTGAGTATCAACTGCCAAGGAGGTGGCTGTGCGTTTGCCTATGTGGATGGCCAGCTGCGGGTTCTTCAGCTTCCTTCGGCCGGTCAGGTATCTTCAGGCCGGAGCTCCTCCCTTAACGGCAAAGGCTCCTATCTATCGGGGGAGACTGGAAGTGCAGTTTTCCTCATATGTGGATTGTATCGCTCCCACAAGTTATGGGGCAGTGCTGCACTGCTTAGGAGGCTTCTATCACACATGGGGGGTGGCATGACATCTGACATAAAGGTGAAGACCTTGCCTAAGCGGCGTGCTGGTAGCAATTCGTCCAAGGTTCAAACTCCACTTGGGGTGATATGACGACACGTGAAGATGAGGCGAAGCCGTGTTTAATATATGTGTCAGTATGTGTCACACGTCATAGTTAATTTTTCATTGTCTTTATTCAGTTCTCTCTGCTACAATTGTTACACTGCCCTTTAATAGACTTGATTCTTAGTTCACCTTTCATGCAACTGCCATAATGCTTCCAACTATGCTGTACACAGAAAAACCTTCAATTCATTGCCTAGCTTGTATCATCTCGTTCCTTGTAATATGGCAGCACATATTACATCTAAATCTCTAAATAGAAAATCTCTTAAAAGTTTAGAAGTGTATATGTATGATAATGTTAATCTTGTAAGGCACAGTAAATGTTTTGAACAACAAAATTACTACAGTATATACATTAAACTAAACAACCACACTCTTATGCATAAATTGCCACCATATCAAATACTGTAAAGTGAAGAAAAATATTTAACTTAGCATCTGTATTAGAAGCTCTGAATGCAATAAGATACCAATATACTAAATGCAAAAAATGTTTATTCCCTCAACTGCATAGAAAAATAATTTTGTATTACTGATAGAAAATTCTTTACAAAAAATTCAGCAATAAAAATGTCACAGGAGGAAATTTCAAAGAGTGTGATGAGTGACTCACCTTGACCTTGTGAGACACTTGCTGGTACTTGAGTCCAAGCTCAGAGATCTGGGAGCTGCGGCTGCTCATTACTCCTTTGTGCAACTGCTGTGCTCGCTCTGTCACAGAGTCCATCTCCAGCTCTTTGGCACGCACTTCACCTTGCAATGCCTGCAACAAGTACTTTTTCATCAGCTCAGACACTGCAATGACTTCATTCTCAGTGTGTTCAATACAGTACCCTCAATTCTAAATTAGTTTACTAATGTTTTGTCTGCGATATAAATTTACTACAGTATTTATATATTACTGATATTTTCACTATAAAATATTACAACAAACAGTATTATGTGATGTGATAAAATAACACTACAGAATAAAATAAACTAAATAATTTCATTTGCTGATCTTTAAAAATTTTAGGATGCACATCAATGGAGATGTAGTTCCACTGTAGGTTTTTCTTTACAATATGTTTGAATGAACATCCCCATAATAGCTGTTTCAGGTACAAATTAAATTATGTTAAAAAGAACTATATATTAAATTTGTTTTTTTTCCATTTCAACTAATGATATTCTTTAGGATTAATATACCACAAAATAAAAATTTATATGATATAAAATTAAGCTTTTTGCCCAGTGCCATAGTAGTGTGGTCTTACTGACATGTATAGGCTGTTTACAGTAAACTGTGCACTTTTGAAAACCCTGCTTGTGATCTACTTATATGCACATTGAGTATTCTTCGACCATATGAAAAATTAACATTGCCGTAGGCCTGATAACTTTATTCATGTGTGAGTCAAATGAACCTAAGAAATTATAAGGAAATATTTTACTATTTTCTATTTTTTTACACTAATATTCATGAAATAAAATAGAAAAAAAATAAATTCATTATTCACTAATATTTAGCTAACACATTTAATTCAATGTCAATATATGTAACCACATGCTGTGCTAAGTTGAACTGGGTACCATTTTTGTCACTTATGGGCTTTGTCCATTATGAGAGCTCCCACTTTCCTACTGGTACCTGCAACACTTTGTGCAGCCAAATGAGAAGAAGCAGTTTTGCAGTGTTTTCTTTTTTTAATGGACATCGTCACTGCACAAAGGTACGAAATGACTGTGAAGCAAATAGCATGTAGGTACTGAGAGTTCCTAACCTTAAGCATATCCAGCTGCTGTTTCTTTTCCTGCAATGTGGCCTTGAGGTCAACAGCATGCAGCTTGGTGTCAGTGTCTCGTATCCATGACATGCACTGGTCCTTCATTGTTTCATACTCGTTCCACTGTTGCAGCTTGTTGTCCAGAGCCTCAATGGTCGACCTGCGCATCATGACGATACACAACCTTCAATTCACCAACAAACTCCTCATTTACATCATCAAGAATTTTATCTGCATTTACCAAGGAAACACTACCAAAAATGAAAATAAAAGAAAATTAACTCAATAGTAAATAGTACTGTCCGCTCCAAGTCTCATGATTGCTGTTTCGGTGGGGGTAATAGGTACGGAGATACGAGAAGGGGCGAAGGGGAAATCTAGGAGGAGGGGAAACAGGCTTATCAGCCTTGGGCGCAGATGTTAAAATTCCCATTCTAAAAACATAAATCTGCAGTTTCTCCAGTAGTGCGTACCGTGGTCATAATGGTGCAACATGGCCAGCTTAAAAAGTGATACACAGCAGAGAACGAGAGATGGTTAAAAACATAACTTTAGCATGTAATGATGAAGCAAAGGCTAAATGTTTGCATGTGCCGACAAAGAAATAAACTGAAAGAGCAGTTGTATATGCAGGCATAAGTATATCATCTATTCTCAGAATTCGCAGGCACAGCACAGAAAAACCTGAAAAAGTGGAGATAAAGTCTGGAAAAAAGTACCGTTAAGTGACTAAAAAAGGAGGAGTGCAATTGAACAATGTTCATAGTGTAAAGAAAACTATTTTAATTTAGTATAACAATTTTGTAGATGGCATTAAACTACAGTATTTACTTTTCACCACATAAGCTATTTGGTGAGATTAATTACAACAAAATACTTTGTGGTTACCTCATAATTATTTTTCAATTGTAGGGTATTTATATACATGAAATGTCTACTAACTGAGAGGGTAGGTATTATTCTCCTGCATTACTGAGCTTGTCTTCATTGGTATGACTCAGCAGTAAAACCATCTAACAATAAGTCTTACACTATGGCATTTCAGTGAATTGAATCATAACACCACAGGCTTTCTATAAGACCACCTAAAATCTAAATATTTTGTATATGGTTTTACCGTTTGATGGCAACACACCTACTTATAACCAGCGGTTCGTGTTGCAACATTCATGAGAAAATTGCTATACTGTAGTTTGTTAACATTTATACGGACATAAAACTCCTCTCCATTTAACATTGGTGATCTGTGAACTGTGCCAATTCACTCGCACAACGCTATCTTGGTGGTTTTGATAAATGTAATGTGTACTATAAACATTATGACACATGTTTGATTCACTGTATTTACACTTTACAGTGACATTCCATATTAAATCACACATTTTACAACATATATTTAACCTATAAAAATAGGATATTCATTGTGCATGTCACTATTATGTTCTCAATGTAGAAACACGCTCGTCTAAGTTAGACTGTAAATGTTCCTCACTTTAGTTATACAATAGTTTATTACCTGAATGAAAAGAAAAATAAATTTTAAATAACTTATTCATATATATATATATATATATATATATAATATATATATAATAAAGTTTCAATGAGCGTCTGTTTGAGAAATTCTTGAATAAATGCTAAATGTGCTAGTAATGATATGGATTTTAATAAATTACATAATTACCATATTTTGGTGTGTATAGGGTGCACATTTCTACAAAAAAAAGACTACAACTGGGGCTTATTTACAAGATAATTGCATTTTAAAACATTTTCCCCCAAAAACATGTTTAGAAATTTGTCAACATACAGTACATTTTAATGTTTTAACTTAGTTTTTAAGGAAGTAAAAAAAAAAAAAGAACAAATGAATAGCTTATCACTCATGTTTAAATTCTTATGGGTCGCCCAGTGCCAGCCACCCTTTCTCTTTTTTCCTTCTCCCTCTCACTCAGCATCCCTCCTTTCCACCTCTCCTTTATTCTTCCTCATTACCCACCCAGCTTACTCACTCCCTTTATTTTTTTTCTCCCTCTCGCTTGGCATCCCCCCCTTCCACGACCACCCTTCCACTCCCTCCTCCAAACTGTGTGTTCCTTTCCCCTCTGCACACTGGAACCATTGTTCCATGAAATGGGAAGGAGAGGAAGCCTATGAAGACTGGGTTGTCTATGGGTATTATTAGAATGCCCCCTTTTATCTCATGCTCTCTCTCTCTCTCTCTCTCTCTCTCTCTCTCTCTCTCTCTCTCTCTCTCTCGGGATGAGACAGTCAGCAGCAGCTGTGTGTGTGTGATGATATCTGCAGCAATGACACATGCACAAACTAATTAGTTTGAGGGTGCCATAGTTTGCTGTTGCTGTGCTGGTTGGTCTCTGCACTAGCACAATGAGACCTAACAATATTTACAGGAATACAAAAATTCAGTGAGGTCTATACTTCAAATATTCATTACCCCAATTTTTCATCAAAAACCTCTAGTGTGGCCTATATACTCACAGAATCTATACACACCAAAACATGGTAAATTCATTGAAGCAGTGTAATAACTTAACACCAGGTGACAAACTTCCGAATTATATGGTCCTCATTAAACATAGTATTTGTACCTACACAGTCATGCCACTGCGTAAGTGAATACGAGATTGTGTAAACCACATAAAACCACATGTAACTACATTCATTATTTGAAGAAGACAGCTCTGTAGTACAATGATGATTACATAGTACTAATACAGTTCTATATGTCATGCATATATAAATATTATATAAGATTCAACATAATAGGACTGTGATGTCTTTATGAGTAAAGTATTTGTTTGAAAATCAAATAAATATATTCTGTATTTATAATACTTATTAGTGTTAAACTGTTAATTATATTTCAACATCCAAATCCCATACTACAAACTAATAATAACAAACTAACATTTGTAATTACAATGCTAGTAGACATTTCTTAAACATAAGCTGATGCGAGTTTCTTGTTTGAAATCTGTGCATTACTGAAAATGTCCCCTTGCGTTAATGTGTATATGACTGTATTGCACATGTGATCTGTGACATGTAAATAGACCACCCAAAACGTTAGAAGGATGATGACTTACAGAGCTCAATCAGCTTATGTTTCTTTTTTGGTGACTGTGATTACGACTATGTATATTGTTGTATTGGTGTTCACATAATGCTTTCTACATGCTTAAGTTTCTTTTTCAATACGTCACACAATGGACAGAAATGTATTGTAGCGCAGTACTCTTTCACCAAGCCAAATGTTTTCAAAGCGGTAAAAAAACTGTCTTGACGAGTGCTGCGCAATAGCCCTCCCATGAGTATGCTAACCAGTCCGTGCTGAAAGCAGCAGCTAGGGACTGCAACTGTCAAGACGTTTAAAACTAACAGTATTATGTTGTGTAAACTACAAGTGAACTGTCTAAAAGAGATCAAGAATAATGTTTCACAATCTCTATGTAGAATAGTACTGTAAATAAAAGTTTTCACTTTCTTAGAAAATGTTTTTTTTGTCTGTGTGTGGTTATTTTATTCTATCTATTAAACAACAACATTTCAACTAACAGAGTACACATTTTTAAAAATATCTTACTAATTTTTGAGTTTACTTCAGTTAACACGAAGAAAATTTAGCCTCTGGTCTCAGTTGCTGAATGTAAACTGTGATTCACAGATACAAAATACTGTACCATCACAGTATACATTAACTGAAAAACGGTTATGTAAAGACTACATTGTATTTTAAAAAGACATGTGCGGTACTCTATGAATAAATGGCAAAACAGCAGACTTTACAATTCTTATAAGTAGTCACAGAAAATATCTGACAGCAGAGATGTAGGCTGGAAGTTGAGGAATTTCCCAAGGTAAGTCCAGCATACAATGTCTTAATGGTAAGCCATACTCACTTGATAGCAGAGAGCAAGCCCTGCCAGTCTAGCTGTGATGAGTCTATCTGTGATCGAATGTTCACTTGACCAGACTCCACGGTGCCTGGGATCACTTTCTCTCCAAGTGTACGAATTGAACTGATTCTGGATTCTTCTTCTGGAAGACTTAACTGAAGGTTCTGTTTCAAGAGTGAAATAAAAATACAAATATGATATTATATAAGAATAGTCAGAAATTAAATTTTTTACAACTAAATTCTTGGAAAGTCAAGCAATTGTTAAAAGGATACATATTCATTAATTGCCTAGAGTAAGCAATATTTAACCAAACAATTTTTAAATCATTTAAAAAATATAGAATGATATATGAGGCATGTTTTGCACAGAAAGAATAAGGCTGGCAGGTCTTCCAAAATTCTGCTGTGTTCCAAACCACTTAACGAGTGATTCAGCATTCACAAATTGAGAAATGCAGAAGGTTGACTATGACATTCTGACCTCATTAGCACATAAGAATTCCCTTAAAATAGGGGTGTGCGAATAGTGAATTTTGATGATTTAATACTTTCTAATCAAATAGTAAAATTTTCACATAGTATGCAAATAGCTTTGAAGTCAAATAGATACCAGTAAATATTTAATTTCAACTATGTATAACAGAAATAAATATAATTTCACTGATCACACAACAAACCATTCTCATACAAGTCATGCTTGCCTCTTCTAATGCAGTATGTCAAGATGATTTTCTGCTTATACTGAACTTAAAATGTATGATGCAAAATGTAACCATCACAATAAATAATACATATACACACATAGGTACATGTGCCCATGTGCATACACACACCCAGATATATATAAAAATTCTTGTGGGAAGTATAAAGGTATGATATGAGACAGACATTGCGACAAAAATATGATAATGTGCATGTTCGAGACGTATATAGTGCATAATACTGTTTATGTGTGTTTGGTTGGCCATATTGGTGCCAATGTTTTGGTTGACTCACTAACTATCATGGCGGTGGGTGATGGTTTGTGTTCATTTGTGCTCAACAGTGCATGCTCTATCACCGTAAGGAAGAATAGATGACTATGCATGTCTACTGTAATAACATTTTCTCCTGTTCAAAAACATGGAGAGTAATGGTTGCAGTGTACAGTATGCGAAATGTGGGTACACATAGGCTATATGAAGAGTATTTAATAATGTATCAACTGTCATGGACATACATTACATAGAAATAGAGTTGTTCGGATAGCATGTTTTCCAATACAGATACAGATATTCCAATACCATTGCAGATACGTTGATACCAATGCCGATACCAGAGCCCTTCTCACTGAATTTAGAAAAAGTATTACTGTAAATAATACATTAAAAACATTTCTCCAAAACTTGTTTTAGTAAATAAAATAACGTCTCAAATAACATATATAATTTACTGTAATCAGACACCAAATGCAAGCTGATCTAAAACATTCAAACCCTCTGAAAATGATCATATAACACCAAATGCAAGCCAAATTTTGAATTTCCCACTCGCACTCGTACAGCAAGAGCACATTGAGAAGTTATCGATCGGGCTGTTTGTTTACAGCGGCGGCTGGAAAGAGGAGGAGAGGTGGCGGGAGGATTACCCCTCCATTAGGGATGTGCCAGCACTGAAATTTTGTTCCAAGTCGAGCTCAAGCCGAGTATTTAAAAAAGCTTTGATCTTTCGAGTCAAACTCGAGCGAGTTTCTACAATTATTAATAAAACTGTCAATATAAAACTACTAGCAGCCTACTTCACACAAATGGACATGAAACAATTACAGCATTTTCTTATTAATTAAGAGTATTCAACAATACAGTTTAATGAATTACATGAACCATATTATAAAGTGCCCATTAAATTGTTCCCATATCAAATTTGAAAATTTAATATTGTACAGTAATAACATCAACATTTAAGCTCACTGTCGAATAATAAATCCCATGAAAAATAAAAAAAAACTACAGTGGGGGAAATTAATCATTCAATTCAAACAGCATTGTAGTATTATTCTAATGAACAATAAAATACTTTTTTTCATTTTACTTTACATAGGCCTATTGACTTCTCTTAACACACTATACACAGCTAAGGTTACTTGTTTACTTCTACTACTTTTGGAAATTATACTTTCAAACAAATACTCATTTTCCTGTGCTCATTTAATTCTATTGGCTGAAGGCTTTACATACACGACACAAAATAAAAACGTGCTATTGGGTTCACGTCTACACGGCGAAGATGTTGCTACACAACACAAAATAAAATTGCGCCATTTACTACACATCTTCATGCCGAAGATGTTTCTACATGACACGTTACATAATGACTTTGAACCCTTTCGCTATGCATACGTTCATTACGTACACGTTTTCATCAAAAGTGACACTGCTAGCACTAAGTTCGATACGGCGAGTCATTTTGGGTTGAGTGCTGCTTGCATGTCTCATATATTTGATGTCCAAAAAAAGCAATTGTTTACGTTACGTTTTCCGTCAATACAAAGACCGTCGAAAAGTATTTTTAATTAAAAAAATATCAATCTTTTATTTACGTTGAAAACTAACGCAGTGAAAGACATTTGTGAAGAATTTCATGAATTTACAGAACTTTTTCTCATTTGTCGCTAAATAATAAAAATTTAGCTTTTTATAGTGAATAGTGCAACTTTCAAATTTTATAATAGTTATTTCGCATTTTCGAATTTTTCGGGACTGTACAAATACATAATGCTCACATTTTCTTTCACGTATGCGTACAAGGTGGTACGAAACTATGTGGCAAATGTTACTGAGTGCACATGAAGCGATAATAATTTGTATATGCACCAATGGAAAATTTCCATCCTTTGCCGCCATCTGGCTAGTAGTCGTTAATTTTATGATCTACATAAAATGAGGCTTTCTTTCTTGTATTCTTCAGGACGAAATTAGAATGTGCACGTTTTCCTCCAAAAAACTAGAATTTTTCGAGCTTGAGAAAATGATACAATCTCAAGTCGAATAATTACAAAGCTCGAGATCGTACTCGAAATTTCGAGTACTCGCACATCCCTACCCTCTATATGCCGCTACATGTTGCTGATGCCTTGTGCCCGTGGTAAATGTCTGTCTTTTAAAGTAATTAATTATATTTTACTGCAAAGAAAACTTGTAATTATGAGACAGAAATTAATAAATATGGTGCTTATAATAGATTTCTTCACTGCCTTTAATAATTAAGCAATCAAAACCACATCATCTGATTTTCCTTGTTAACAAGCTAACACTGCACTCAGCTCAGTGCTTACCTTCCCATTATTAGATGGCAAAAGTTGTCGAAAAGGCCCTTACATTTTATCAGTTAATTCAAAGATGCATGTCTATTGAAATAAATTAATATAAATCACCCCATTTCACCGCAAGAAGTTACTGAAAATGAACTTTACAGTTATAATACATAATAAAAGTCACTCAATGCTCAAACAGTTTTTGGTGACAAGTGGTAGAGTATATGCTTTTGGGCATATAATTATATTTGAGAAGATGCTGCCTTTTGAGTTAAATAATTATTACGTTTTAAAGTCATGTTAATTTTAAGCCAGATACAATAAAACAACAACCTTACAGGAAAAAACAACCTTTAATCACAAAAGAAAACATCTTTCCAAATAATAATTCATTGTTAAAATGTTTTGCGTAACATTTTCAGGTGAAACCATTGCTTTGAAATACAAGTGATGATAGCGGCAACTATTTTGAGCGACGCGTAATCTTGATCAAATTTCTACTTTCGCCAGACGCACATTTGCTCTGCAGCTGGCGTGTGAAGGTAAGTGCATGCAGCCAAGAGACTTGTTTTTTCCTTTTGCTAAACACCTGCTTCTCCTCTCGGTGGCATGTATAGCATGTAAGGGGAGGAAGGAAGGTGCGTGGCTGAGAGACAGAAAGAAGGGTGAGAGAGAGGATGCTAGGTCGCCACGCTCGTTGCTATAGGTAACCACTTCCCCTCTTCTTAGGCGTGTAGGGGAAGTAGCAAGACAGTCTTGCACACTGCACCATGCCGCAGTGTCGACAGAAGTGTTGGGAAGACAAAACACTAGACAAAGCGCTGCAAAGCATTTATAAATGGTAGCACGCATGACGTATTTCACATCCAGTTACTAGACATTTGCATAAACAACCAGCTTAAAAACGATAGTTGCGGGAAATCTTAGATGACGCCACCCAAATTATACTTCGATCAGCACAACATGCGATAAGGTTATGTTAACATATTTAAATATGAATTTCACTGGGGCCACAAAAAATAGTCTGTGGATGCAATTTATTTGTTCTTATTTTTCCTTTTTTTTTAAATGTGCAGTGTATACACACCAAAATACGGTAATTTTTGTATCTACAGAAAGTAATGACCTGATTTCATTGTCAACAACCGATACTAATGTATCAGCCTGATATCATACCTGATACAGATACATTGAAAAATGTTGAAGTATCGGCCAATACTAATACTTAGTATCTGTATCGGAACAACTCTAAACTATATTAACGGTGTTGACATACACCATCTTAAATTATTTCATACATAAAAACGTGAACGTATAAATGAGTATATACGAGTTTTGGTACATCTCATGACATACAGTAAACTCCCCTATGAGAATGACTTTGTAAAATCATTACCCTCATAAAAATTGAAACTAATTAATTGCAACCCCTAAAAAACTAGAAATTGTGTCTTAAAGTGCATTTCTTTCTCCATGAAGACTGTGTTTAAAGATCTCCTGAGTAAATCAAAAAATATTTTTTTATAAAATATTAATTTTAATCAACAGGCAAACATTTTGCGATTAAAATTATACCCTAAAACCATAAACTTGTAGCCAAAAATGCTTACTTACATGAAGCAGCAAATTTTACCGAGTGCAAAGTACATTTTCAAGTTCTTCTTGCAAGAAAAATAAAGAGGATTTTTTTTTATAAATATGAATTTCTTCCAAAATAAAAACACTTTCTGAATAAACTTCTTTAAGTTGTATTTGTTAAGGATAAGTAGTGTGGTTTTTTTCAAACAAAACTTTACCGATAAGTAAGCAGTGTGTATTTGCAAACCCTACATTACTTTATGTTTCACAATGCAATTTGTGCATTTTCATATTTTTGGAAGTACGGTTTTATCCTATATCAAAAAAATATTTCTTTGTAAATACAAATTAATTTGTTTTACTGAAATGACTAATTGTGCTAAAATTTTATGGAGCCACTGTTGTAAAGGTTAAAAAAAAAAGGCTTTCAGTATAAAGACATGTCATCACTAATTATAAAACTTGAGGCTTTATTAATGTACGTTACACCAAGATTTTGCTGTATGCAGTGGATTCTATATCTATCATTTCTCAGGGGACTGACAAA
Source organism: Dryococelus australis (assembly GCA_029891345.1). Classification (NCBI taxonomy): domain Eukaryota; kingdom Metazoa; phylum Arthropoda; class Insecta; order Phasmatodea; family Phasmatidae; genus Dryococelus; species Dryococelus australis. The sequence goes on along the minus strand of CM056993.1, from coordinate 110,939,404 downwards.
ATATTTCAATACATGTGGACTTTCAATTTGTGGTCTTGAAATGCACATACAGTAGAGTCACGTTATCGCGAGCTGTCACGGTTCCAGGTTCGATCATCTTTATAACAGTGTCCTCGCTGTTCCCGAACGACCAATTTTGATTCCCAGTAGGACCTACTACTTAAAAATTGCTTTTAAATTGTGTTCAAAAAACCACCATAATGTAAAAATATCCTGTTACATGATAACTGGCTGCGTGAAAATGAGCAGAAAATCTAACCACGCCATGTAAGTATAGCCCCTCAACCTGCAATCAGTTACCCATTCTACGCAGTATTTCCCGCTATTGCTTACTCTGCTACCAAAGCACTGCCCTGCAGGTGATAACTTGCCCGTCACAGCTCCACACAACCGCCTCAAACCAAATACCCGTATTTATTGGCATAATTCTCGCACCTATTTTACAGGCTTTTAGTGCAAAAATTAGGGTGCGTGAATTACACAAGGAACCCCCAAGACACGTGCATGTAAACATTAAAATGGGGTGTACTGTAAGTAATTACTGTAAGTAATCCCTCGCCAACCGTGGGGGATACAGTTTTTAAAAAACACAGCACTTTATTTATTGATAATAGATATGAAGATACATATTCAGGATTAAATCACTTGTGTGCAGGGGCTAGCAGCGAAAACATTGTGATTGCAGTGTGCTGGGCGTCGGACAAGCGCCTAGATCCTCCGTAGCGTGGCCGGGCGCTGCAGTCTGCCGCTTTCTCTCGGCCCTAGATCCTCGGGCGGGACAGCTGTCGGTCAGTATGGTCAGCCACTGCAAGAGTACTCTGGCGGATGGCAGCGCCCACCACTGCCATCGTAACAGATCCGGTTCACTTCGTAACAGCGGCCCAGTATTGGGAAAACATGACATGCATGTTAAACTAAGAAACAATGAATTTTCTGCCTGCTTCTCTATTGCCATGTTCCTCTGCATACGCAATTACCTGAAGTTTAAATGCAGCAGTTTAACTGGCATATTTACCAATTATGCATTCATACTAAACAAAAATTAATATAAATGTAAACTATTCCCTTCGCATTAAAAAATACACCAGCATACAAATAAAATTAGTGACTGATTTTGTTGACATGTTTGCAGCGTGGGTGCGGCAGCCAGAAATTGATAATGAGACCAGTGACCTAGAAGTGTCAGCGACTTGGCGCAGTCGAACAAAGTACGCACCGTGCAGGCCAGTTACCATTACATACCTCGTTGAAACACGCTGCCTGAAATATAAAAGGAAAACTTTTTTTTCATCTAATTCGGCACCATAAAAACGGGGGCATGAATTGTACCAGTGCGAGAATCATGCCAGTAAGTACAGTAGTTGCTGGAAAATTATACGTTTTCAACTAACAAAACCTGCATGGTGCGAGACGTACTCAAAACCATCACAGATTCAAGAAAACTTTATAAAAATGGATTTAAATTAAGTTCGTTATAGCACAGCAATAAAATGTAGTAGTAGTTGTGTCCCTATCTTTAATTGGTATGCCACAGTATGGAAAAAAAAACAACGGCGAAAATCTGTTAATATGTAGCTGTATTCGATTCCAGCTATTGCTTGGACTGTTATGTTTAAATGAAATTTGTTTTCATTTAACAATAACGTTCGACCAACATACGCCAAGTTGTTTGAAATCAAACACAGTTGACAGCATAACGACTATGGAAAAACCAGAAGTGGTTCATGTAAACTGTGTCAAGGTAGAAAGGGTGGGATTATATTTATAGAACAATGCGCTTGGTTTGAAAGAGAGAGTGATTAGGAGGCAAGGCGGAAGAATGTGATACATGAGAGCGGCACAAGGTACTTAGGGAAATGAGGTGGCGGGGAAAAGGAGTGGAGTTACGGCAGACATATAACCAAAGCAAGCTTCACGTTGTCATGAGTCCCATCACAAGCCTGCTTCACACGATCTCGCCACACATGTTTCAATTCGTAAAATTAAAATTTTTTTATGGAATATTTGTGTGCTTTTTTTACGGTTCCTTAAAAAGACCTCATTATACCCATGTTCTTGCAGTTGCAGTGCTGGTTACAATGGGATTCTACTGTAAATTAAAAATGGAACCATAGAATATGTTCCATGGATGCGGGATTTCAATCCATCTGAGTTCAATACATAAGAGGTTCCACTGTATCTCTAACAAGCCACCCACTTGTCCCTGAAAATTTGAAATCAATACAATAGGTATGGCCAGTGTTTAACAAATTTTCTGGTAATGGGTGGTCCCATTTCAGGAACCCATATTCTAAAACCCTATTTTAACGCAAGGTGTGTCCATGGCTAGCACAGCCCATCTTCTTCTAGTAAAATGACAACCGACAAATAAAACCAAGAGAGTGTCACTCTATAATGCGTTTTGGGGTTATGAGCCATACGGGAGAAAATTAATGTGTTTGAGCACTTTTATAATGGGTAGTCCTTGGCATACTTGGACCAAGTTATGGTAATGCCTATGAATGCAACTGTGAATGTCTAGTTGAGAGATGGACTCTGTTAGCATGAATAGTATTATGAGAAAATGTTTCAGTGAAAATACAGCAGGTAGTTACCCTGAGTCGCTCGAGGTTGGTATGCAGGGAGAGTCGCTCCAGCTCTGCATCTCCCCACAGCAGCACAGTGTTGTGAGTTGCATCCAGCCACTCCTGGGTGTCCATCACGGCCTTGGTGTACTGCTGGTGGTCGCTCACTATTGCTTCATAGCGCTCCACAAAGTTCTGCAGTGCAACATTCAAAAACAAGTCTAATACCATCAGCTGTATGGCAACACTACATTATTGTTGTTAAGAAAATGCAACAGGTAAGAATCTCTCATGAAAATGATTCCTGTATCAATATTTTTAATTCCATTTGGTCTCTTAATGTCTATGGAGTTTGCTTCAGTAAGCTTTGAATAGACACAGCTGTCAAAATTGTGAAATTTTCATCAAGATTTCTTTAGTATTTTAAAATCGTGAAATAAATATGTTATGTAGCGAAATAGTGAAATAACTGTATGAATGGCATGTGCAGTGGAAAAATGCCTTTGTTTCAAGCAAATAGTTGGTGCAGTTGGTTTAAAATTTGTTTCCAGTGATGTCTCATTACTTATTACTTATTCGACCCCAAAAGCAAAAGTCAAGATAATAACACAAGATGTTAAAATGGCCTTTGTTATGTTATCTGACGTCTCCTGTATGTGTAACATGATGCAAAGATGGAAAATGAAAACTGCAGTTTGATAGGAGAGCAAAATTTACTAAAGAAGGATTTTAACATTTCTTATGATGTTGAAAACTTTAAATAGTACTACAGTAATTTTTTATTAGGATGTGCTGAAGAAAATACCTTTTCTTTAAATACACACAAACAGTAAAAGAGCTGAGCATTATAGGAAAATATGAATGATAAACTCAGCATACATGAAAAGTTGTGCTCACTAAAAGCAAAAAAAGAAAAGAAATAGACAAGGATGGAAAGGTTCTGTGTATATCTCCAAATAAAGTTTTATTAAGATAAGTAAGAATAAATAGAGTCAAGGCATTTATATATAGATCAAATTAATTATGTATGCGTTTAACATTCTCTAAACCACAGAGCAGGATGTAAATACTGTGCACAAGATATAACTAGCAATTCTGAAATTTTTACTGTAAAAATTATTGATGCCAAATATTCTGTAGTTCAAATTCAACATTTATCACAAATTATTATTTTTTATTCACATAACTAAATAAAATAAAACATACTGGTTGTACACAATTTATTCTTAAAGACATTCCCAGATATTTTTTAAAATCCATTAAATTTTTGATGGAATTTGCAGAGAAAGAAAAAAATAATGTAATGAAATCACATTAATAAAATTACCAAAGTCATGAAAATATATTCACAAAAACCAGTACCTCTAACCATAGAATATATACAAAAGGACAAGGACAAAGTAAAGTCTTTGGGGCTTGAGCCATGTCAAAGATTTTTCTTCTTACCAGTTTCCCTTTCTCCCTTCTTAACATAAGTTAGGAAGTAAACACAGGAGGCTATCATGAATGTTTGGCCAATCCCAGAAAAGCTGTGGTAGACATTTCCTGTAGTAAATTTTATTTCCTGCATGCCTAGGTGCATATGACTTGCACTACCTTGCCCCTCCGACTACCCTCTTAACTTTAGGGGAGGTCATGAAAAAAATTTGGCTGAAGTTGGTTAGGCACTACCACCTGATGATCACATCTGCCTAAATGTGGGAAGAAGAATAACCTCTGATGTGACTCAAGCCCAGAAGCCAAATTAATGATGACGATGGTTGCAAAAGCTTGTGATCTATTTTAAAACTATTTATTTCACAGCGCAGGCAGTTTTTGTAAGGTCACACCTAAGTATATACTTTCTAGTTTGAGGTGGACTCAAATCTAAGTCATTGGACCAGTTTTCAAAAACTTTACTTTGCTTCATTTTGACATGATCCCATTTAACAGAATTTCTAGTAGTGGATAACCTTACACAATCCTAGAATATTAAAAACATATAAAAGGACAGGAATTAAAATACTTACAGAGTAGTACTTGTCGACAGGCACAAACAAACAAAGAAGAACGACAGATTTTCCACATAGTTGCGTGATCGCTACGTTTCACTAGCTAAGCCAGCTAAATCAGGCAGTGAGTTGTAGGACGCTGCGGTATGGTGGAAGGGCATTGTTAGTGATAAACCTAGCAGCCAGGTGGCGAACTAGGGTGGGGTGGGATAAAGATGCCTAGGACACCGCATCCTGTGGTTACTGCCATCCGCCGTGGGAAGGAAGTTCTGCTGGACATAGCTTATCCCTGGTTCCATGGGAACCGCAGCTACAGCCCAGTTGAGGCGTTCTCTGGTAGTTCCAGCCACCGCAACATCTTTAAATTAGCCTGCTCCATCAACGTCTAAAGTGGGTATAGCCTAAAAGATCGACTCCACAGTCCAGACTAACAAGCACCAGCACAGGTAAACTGGTGACCTCGAGTCACAATGCCCAGCGTGTGGCTCAACCAGTACTCTAGTTCATACCCAGTCACCAGGCAGCTCGACCTACCCTCTACACTGGTAGGGTCCCAACCGGCAAATCAATCGGAACAGATCCTGCTAACCCCATGTGTGACGGACCTGCAAACTAAAAACTAGCTCTGACAGTGACATAGCTTCAGACTGTTCCCAAGACCATCACGCATCAACATTTAATTTTAAGTCAGTTATCACTCCTCAATATTTGACATATTAAAAATAAAAATAATATCGGCAAGATCAAAGGGAAAGCAAGGAGGAAACGAAAGGAGGAAGAGAGCATGGCAGACACAGAGACAGAGCAACCTGCCAGGCGGCAGGGAAGAAAACAGACGCCTCCTTCCAGAGTGGGGAGGGGAGATAATGGAATCCTCCACGCCATGCTCCGACACGCTCATGCGTAGTGCAGAATAGCTACACCTACAGATGAGAAACAGCTTATAGTCACACTGGGCCAGATCCATATCGACCATTCCACTTTTTGACTTTCGACTTTCAGATGGGTTTCCGGCGGAAAGAGGGAGTGATTGAGGGGGGAAGGGGGGGGGGGAATTAGAGATTGGCGCATGACGCATTTCACGCTTATAGAAAGCGCTACATAAATGACTGACTTTGCCTCATCTAAAAGTTGTCACAATCACCAGGAAAATCACCTTCAACAATAACACGGTAATGGAGGCAGAATATGTGGCACCACAAAGTTGACAGAGCCTCAACACAACCTCCAACCAAGTGCTCTCTGCCTTTACCGTCGCCTCAAGTCTACTAGAAGCCGTCACATCATCACCTCTTCCTGAAGAAGCAGCCCACTTTGCTTTGCCGCTCCCGCTAGAAGAACAGCACACAATTCAAAACTCGCACCACTGTGGAGAAATGAGCCACTTGCCAGAAAGTCATGGCCTCCACGAATGCATAAGGGTAGGATGTGTCAACACCTCGCGCCTTGTGCTGCTCCAGATACAGATTTAGGGACCCATGTGTGACAATATAAGCTCCACCCCCAAGAGGCAGGGCTAATTCTCACAAACCTCTGAGCTCCAAGAAGTTGGAAAATTTAGTTTAGAAGGCACCCCAGCCTAGGCCTCAGGAGTTACTTATGCTGCACATTCCAGGTGTGAAAGCCATCAGTGCTAGTATTGGGCAAAGTCTCTCACCTGCTCTGGTGACTGCGGCAGTACTAGTGGTCAACAACGACGCGATCCAGCTCCGGAGGGCCAGCATCTATCCAAGGGCCTTCAACCTCTTCGGCTACCTTCAGGAACCACCGCCGTCCAGAATCCCTCAACTTCTTCAGCCTCCGCAGATAGCCGCCAGTGTCACCAATGACTATCAGAGGGCCAGCAAACGTCGTCCTAACCAGTTCCTCAACTTCTTCCCCCCTCTCTCTACCACCAGGTATTGAAGGTCACTGCGACGATGTCCCCTCTGGATGACCCTTAAGGCTCTGGCACAGTCATGTTTTTGCCACTTGCATGAAGCACCTTGACTGACTTCCACATCTTAGGTCCCTTCCGGACAAACCCACTTAATTCAGGAATTAATTAATGGGCTTGATTTGTTTTCGTAATATTCTTCCAAGTCAATCACCATACATCACACCAGTTTATTGTATCCAGGTTGCCTCCACATGGTAGTTAATGTAATTGACTTCCGCTTAAATAATTTTTCAATAATTACTTTATTTCTTTTATTGAGGAGAGTGAGACCCACATGTATGTATAAATTATTTTCTTCCCAATACAATCAATTAAAAGTATATTCTCCAGTGCATATTCATCATCTCATTTACAATCTTTTGAACACTCCTTATGTCTGTAATTAATTTGAATAGTGAATTGGTTGCTTTTAATTCTTTGCTTTGCTAGTTAAATTTTTATTCATTCTTTTGGTGCACGTAAGGTAAAGCTGGCTCTCTGGCACTAGCCAAACGGCAAATACACCAAAAAATCTAGCTGTACCCCGAGTTCTGCCAAGGTAATGCAAACTTTATTGCAGTGGCCGATCTTCGAGAGCGCCCTTCACTAGGAACACTGAACACCTGGGAATCGCGACTGTTTACGTGGGAATTCTGGCCCTATAGTTCCATCTTGGCTGATGAACAGTTGGACTGGAGCTATACGGTGGATCACACGGGACAGGCAGTGCTCCTAGAAGTACACTGTAGGACCGCTACCATAACCGGCTTCATCTCACATAGTGCTATTTTTGTTGCCAACTTTTATCATTTCATTAATTTGGCCTTATGTCTCGATCATACAGAAATTGACAAAAATATGAGTTAAAGGAAGGCCTAAAGGAACTAGAGGCACAGATTCAGGAACCACAGAATACTGACGAGTCTGAAGAGAATTCTTTATTCACACCTCCTATTAGATTGCCAGGCAAAGGGCCTTTAGAAAACCTATTAATCTTACTTTTCAAACAAGATATAGTGGAACTTGATCCCGAGTTACTACCCAAATCCTACACAGCCATTCCTCCACGCCTGTCTCAGATATCTTCCAGCAGCAATAGCACTGCTCAGCCGCAGCCAGCATCAGCCACTGTTCAGCCACCAGCCGCACCCCAGCTGCAGCCAGTGAAGAGGAGGGTGCCTGTGCCGAATGGACAACAGGTAAAAAGTTGGCGGGTCGTTTTGCCTGAGTGTGTAGATTACGTTCCTACTCACAAGCAAACAAGACCCCTGTTGTACAATGGAATATTGCCCAACCGAGAGTAGAACCACCTTGGAGCATGCCCCCTGTGATACTGGTATCACATATGTATTTGAAGGCCACCTCCTCCGTGAAAGCCCAGACTGTGTACCACAGATCTCTGGAAGTGAAATTCACCCTAGGGGTTATAATCCCCAAGCTTCTGATATGCCAGAGTGGTTGAAAGGTTCCTAAAAAGTAAACCATACCAGCGTGGGAATACCCACCTCGCCGATGAGCTAACCCGTGACTTGTGTGCAAAACCTGTCAAAGTATAAGGGTCTTGTTTCCACTTCCTCTTTCTTTCACACCTCCAGTTTAGAATGGGTACCAAGGTTTTAATCCTCACTCGCCTTTCTAGGTACATCTGACATTGCATCAGTGTCAGGTACCTTCAGCACAAAGAAGGTCTTTTAACTTAGTAATTGCACTTTTATACCTAAAACACCTCAAATTAATGTCAAGCGACATAGAATGAGCAGTTAGCTCAAGTCACAAATTTTCTAGCTACTTACACTTATTGCATTGCAAGCTAGTCAATGTGATGCATTCAGCTTCCAGAAGTGCAAATATTTTATAAAGATAATTGCCCTGCAAACAGCAATGATCTACTCTGGCTGACACCTACCTGTGCCCTCTTGAGAATGCTTGCATGCTGCTCTGTCAACAGTTGTAACTGCTGGTCTATTTTATCATTCCTCTCAGGCAAGCTCTCAGTCTTGTCACGAAGGCTCACAATGTCCTGTTGGTGGGCCACAGCATCATGAAGCAGAGCTCGGTATGTCTGCAGCTGGGCCCTCTTCTCATCCAGTGTTGCCTTCAGCTCCAGTTCTGCTGGTAGCTGAGCCTCCACCTCGCTTAGCCAGCGACGCAGGTTCTTGCTGCACTCCTCAAACCCACTCCACCTGGAAGCAACCAAACTCATTCAGTCTTCCTTTCTATTCCTGGGTTTCCTCATTAACACCTATGATAAAATAATTTACTGCTACATGAGACACTAGTTACAAAATTACAGATATTTCATTCTGATATGGGTCATCTATAAGTAAAGAAAAATACGTCTCTCTCTCTCACAAACAATTTCTATGGGACATCATTTTCTTTTTTCTAAACAAGACCTTTAATTTTAAAAAGTGCCCAAAGTTATTAAGATAAATTAACTTTTGTAGCCATTCTGTACTGACATAACTCAGTTTTCCAAACATTGTTAATTCTTTAATTCACTAGTGAATTTAAACTGGACCTAGAGTTGAAATGACAAAACACAGTTGGTGGTAGTGTGTACATGTTACAGCATGTGACCAAGCACCTTGAAAGCTTGGCTTGCAGCTCGCGCTCCAGGCTGGAAGTTGCATCGTACAGACTCTCGAGGGTATGTTGAAGCTCCTGCAGCTGCTGGCGCACAGTCTCGCGGCCCTCGACGGCAGTCGAAGGGTAAAGCTTCTCGCCCAGCTCCACAGTAGTATTGAGCAATGAGGAAGCACTTGGTTGCTCCATCAGAAGTTCCTGCAGCACAGTACTGCAGTGAAGGAGGTCAGGGCGTGCTCCACTACCGCTCTCCCCGCGGCACTTGTCGAACTTTGCCTGGGCCTCTGCCAGCCACGCTGAGCACTGGCGGTATCTCACCAGGTATGCCTCATGATCTGCCACTGCCTGCTCACACTTCTTCACTATGTCCTGCACAATGGTCACATTTTTAGTACAGTCTGATGGTCACATAGATAGTACCAACAATACATTGGTTTTTAATTTGCTATCTTCTGTGTAATGAGCTCCCTTTAATTTTATCTTTACCACAGTGGTATTTCATTGGGACAGGGCAATTCTGAACATAAATCAGCGTTTTATGGAAAGATTACATTTAAATATTACATAATAATTTCTTACGAAAGTAAATATGTACACATATACTAATTTCAATTCAAAATTTTTCATTATTTGTAGCCATGTCAGACCAATTCCATTCTGACTTCCACCTATCCATCCTACGCATTGTAAAAAACATCTTTAGAATATGTTAAGAAGACACCTTTAATTTTGAAAGAAAAAACTAAATTGAAGATATTGTTATTGAGAGTTCAATTATGTAATATTCTCTATCTACCACCAAAATAACTATAATTGAAATACTTTTAATTAAAGAAGTTGTTAATGGTAAACCAAAACTACCACTAAAATCACAAAAAAAATGAATACAGTAATTATAAATGCTAAGCCAAAACACATTTTTAATGATAGTTCCAATATTTGCCAGCCAAAATCAGCAGTAACTGATGCAGATATCATGAAAGGTACACATAGGGAAACTTCCGGCCCATCCGTCTCTCTCGTACAGATGGCACAACTAACCCTTATGCCCTTGCCATTCACATGAGCTGTTGCAGGATCACCAATTCAATGCCTCCTGCCGCTGTTATACACACACCACTAGGTTGCTACTCAGCATGCCGCTGGCCTAGATTTGGATCCTAATCACCATCTGCTACTTCACGGCACATCTTACATGAGCTGACAAATTGGAAGGGGTTGTTCACCAAACGACCTATCATGACCTCATAGATCACAACTGTTATCTGTGCCTGACAGTGTAGTATTACAATGGTGTAAGAGTGCAGTTCTCAAATAAGCGTAGTAAATTACAAAAATTATGGAAAAAAATGTTTGCTTTTGTATAAAAAAATTGTGCCTGAATAAGATATTTTACTGATGGTCACAACCACATACACGGATATGTACAAGAATATTTTTTAAATTTTTACAAGTACAATTATAAACCGTATTTATCAGTATTGTGAACGTACGAACCAGCTTCGTGGGAAATATTTTAAGACTGGGGAAATCTTTAGTGCTGGGCCGATGCCGATACCTGCTGTTATTATTCTAAGAACTAAACTGACAGACTGGCACTTAACATCGGGGAATAGTGGTGGGAAGAGCTACCCTGCTGAGAGATAATCATCTCAGGAAGTGAAAGGCAGAGAATGAGATGCTAATCCCACCCCACTGTGACCGCCTGCTGTGACAGGCATGACCAGCGCTGTAAGAAATACTAGTCTTCAGCCTGTATTGCGGATCGCCCAAGAATAGTGATTCATATGGTTGGAATGGCTGGGGATCATTATGTACTGTTGGAGATATCATGTTGTTGTACAGAAGTTTTTCAATCAGCAGATGTGCTCCGGAGATAAGAAGCCTTGAATGTGGCAGCGCCTAAACCTACAGAGAGCTGCTGCAGAACTTGTCATTCCCATCTTAAATGCAGCCCAAGTAGGTTCTTAGTTGTTAGTAGTGGGACCATAAGGATCCAGGAATTTCCTAAAGTTCGGTTTTTTGTGCATCATTAACGTATTGTACACTAAGTTTCGTTATTAAATTATGAGTTTCATTTCGATTTGTGGGTTTTAAGTATCATTTCAGCATTTTATGACTTTGATGTTTTTTCCAGATTTGTTATTGAAATGTATCCGAAGCGAATTTGTTCTTCACTGTATTACCCTAGGATGATATATTGTAACATAAATTGTTTAAGTTATTTTGACCTAAGATTAAAAATATATTACTAAAGTATTTTTTGAGTGCTGCTTTTATTCTCCAATTTTGAAGAATTTATGTGAAATTAATTTACCTATTGTTTTGTATGTATACTTAAAGCATCAAATAGTACATAGTGTGACACTGACTTTAACAGAGATTTCCATCAGCTTTCCAAAATACTTTTGTTTATGAACATAAGTGAACAAATTATTGCATAAGTGAAAAGCTATTTTTTTTTTTCATTTTGTTTATACAAAGTTAAAACATTAAAATGTACTGTATGTTGACAAATTTCTTAACATTTTTCAGGGGCAAAAAAATTTTTTTATGGCAATATCTCGTTTCTAAATTACCTAAATTGCAAAGTGTGCATGTGCAACTGTAAATTGCAATGTATAATAGTGTTATGTTCATCAACATTCTAAAGGATTTGTTATGAAAATGTTTTTTTTTTTTTTTTTTTTTTTTTTTTTGTTTCTGAGGAAATTGTGACCTAAATTTTTATGTTCTGGGGAAATTTTTCCATGCTAACAATTTTGTCCACCTCTGCTTTTTATTACCATTTTTTTAATTCAAAATATGGGGGTTCATTAAAATACGCAGGGTAACATTTTTATGGCTTTTGTTATTAAGTGATTACATGAATAACTATGTTAAAAGCAACTACATATACTATTTTCAATAAAAATTTGTTGATGTAAGTTATGAGATGAGTGCAGCCAATAGTGAATGGCTTACAATTCACTAGCTGAGTGGCTGGCAAGAACAAGTTTCGCTCAGTACATAGTTCATATGACGTTGCATTAGCATTTATAAACACAAATATTTTCAAACATCTCATTAAAATGTATCTATTAAAAACTAACAGAGGCTAATAATTTATATACAGAAAAAATTAACTTACAGAAAATAGTTGGCCCACAGTGTTACAATGTAAAGGCCTTTAATTTAAAATCTGACAAACTGATATATAGCTGTGTAGCTTTCCTATTTTAACCAATGCAATGATCCAATAGAAAAAAAAAAACTAGATATGAGAGTATTCCAAAATGTTTAATTCCAATACCCGATTATTAATTTCTTTTAAAATAATTTTATTTACAATATGCAATTCTCATACACTGAATAAAACCTGCTTCATCTGAATTACAAGTTTGTTGTTTTGGTTGTAAGGTGGAGGATGATTTTGTGCAGAAAAATACTGTTAAGTAGATATACTGTGCACATATTCAATGTGATTTGCAAATAAGAATATTAATAATAAAAGAAATCACAAGGCCTGCAGCATTCAGAAATTGGCACATTATATAAAACAAAATACATTGTTAAGTAGATATACTGTACGAATATTGAAAGTGATTTGCAACTAAGAACATTAATAATAAACAAAATCAGAGTGTTTGCAAAATTTGGAAATTAGCACATTGCTGCATGAATTTTTGGTACTACAACTACTGGATAGATTTAATCTTACATTTTTTGTATGTATTATTGCTGTGCCGAAAATCCAAACACATTCAAGTTATTTAATTTATTAAATTCAGTGGGGTATCCAGTCTTTGGCAGTTTAATTTGCTTTCCTCATCGATTATAGTGTAACATAACTTTATTTCACTTCTCTGTTCTACAGTACCTAATGGAAACCTGCTACATTTTTACTTTTCAATTATTAGGCCTACAGTCTATCTAATTAATGCATGTAAATTACCCGTCTTAGAAATGAAGCCCATGCAGCCACAAAACATAAATTCCAAATAACAAAAATAATAATAAACAAACCAAAGGCAAAATCATGAAATTTGATAATTTGAAAATCAAAAGGTAAGAAAACTTGTGAAGATTCCTAGATGGCGTGCACATACACACGCACACATGCATCCACGCATGCATGCACGTATGCATACACACAGAAAGGTGTTGTACGCACAATGCCCATGGCCCAAAATGCCTAACCATCTTCTATGTAGGTCCAGAAAAAAATCATTTTCATGATGGTTATAAACCAACTTTCAACATTGTGCAAGAAAGTTCACCAAATTAACGAGTAAAAGGTGACATTATCTGCAGATACCAGTTCCTGGTAATTTTTGGTGTAACAAAATAGTGTCCACATTGATACTAGTTATGAGCCTAATTAAGGCAAAAAAATTACAGAATTGTTTAATTCTGCACAACTAAATACCTCACCACTGTATTTATTTCCTCATGGTGTTAATTAATTGTTTTGTTCACTTTCTTGCATGCAAGAAACCCCTGCACATACACAAAGGACCGCTTACTGACTGCCTTTTCCTATTGTCCCTCCACCTTTTGTGACAAGGATTAAAAGTGAAATATTACTGGCTCTTTCTGCTGGAGCCATAAAGCGGGGGGTATCACGCTTTGTCAATGGAAGAAGACAGCAGTAGCCCGAGGGTGGCAGAAGAGTGATTCCAAGAACTGTGCAGTGTCGTGACATTTCTTTTTTTCTAACCTAATTTTTTTTTCTTCATTTTCTTAAATTGCTTTGGTAGCAATTTACCTTCCTCGGCAAAGCCCTATCATGTTTCCTTATTTCTTTTGAATACACTACTCCGCCTTTTCATTTTATTGCAAATAAGTTAATTGTGATTTTGTGTCATGTAAATGTTAAAGATTCATATTATATTAAATTAATAGTGTGTTTCTATAATGTTCTCATTGTAAACGCCATTTACGACAGTAAAATAATGTTTCATTAATTTATTTTCTTTGTTCATTACTCAGAGTCTCTTTATAGAATCTCTACTGTCTTCGTGTTGTACATTTTTTCCCCACTAGATGGTATACCAGGCACTGTTAGAATATATTTACTGTTTGTTCTAGTATAATATTTTATATTTCACTTAATTAATACTGTATCCTTTTTTTAACTATCTTTAAAATTCAAAAAAAGAAAAGAGTGAAGTTTATATATTTATATATATATATATATATATAAATGTTTCGTCACCGTGGCATGATCTTTCGATATATATTGATTGGTCATGTTGATTGTGTTTAGGAAGTATCCAAGCTTGTTGTCCTTGACGCAAAACAAATGTGCCAACTCCATTTTCTTGCTCTCTGTCATCCTGTGAACTTCAATTTTATTTCATTACAGACTTTCTTTACTTCTTGATGCCGTAGTTATTTGTTTGACCACCATCGGTAAGTAAATTCGACAGAGTTTTTGTCCATGTCATATAATTAATTGTTTGTTTGAATGTTAGTCACCCCTTTCTGTTTATTTGTGATATTTTATGTACAAAGCGGTCCTAGTTTTGCCATGGACTGCCAAGCTGACTATGTAAGCCTTTGCGACTAGCTGCTCTGTGCTATGGCCTAGCTGAAATTACAGATTCCAGTGTCTCCCAGCTTGGACATTCAACATTTAAATTTTGGTCAGATAACCCTCTTATGTTCTTGGCATGAAGTTTACTATTGACTGGTTGGATTTGAGTTGTCGCAGCATGGCAGCCTTTTGGATTACAGCATGAAACTTGGATACATCCTCATTTTTGAATGAACTTTAAATCTCCATATTCTTTTTAGCTTAATAAAGAAAAGGTGACTGAAAATGTGAAACGCCATAACAAATATTTTTTTTATAAGATTTATTTTGTTGTAGAGTATAAACTACACAAAAAAATGTATTTTTAATCAAAGATGTTGCGGATGCACCCAGCGTTATCTTTAATTACTCAAGTTACTTGTTTATATATGTGTGTGTGTGTGTGTGTGTGTGTGTGTGTGTGTGTATATATATATATGGCGGTAGAGGGCCTTTTGTTATTTTTTTTGGTTCGGCCTTCCATTTAGAGGCTTTGTGGTCTTTTCACCACATCTGAGAAAAAATTAAAATAAAAAACTATATTGTTGGTGTCACCTTTAAATTCATTACCCTTTCCAATTCACAGTAATAATTTTAATTGAATAATTTGTGAGGACATGCATACATAATTTTGATAGTGTCAAATGTTTATCACAGAAATAATAATATTCTTTTTTTTTACTCAATGTGCAACACATTGAAGGAATTACAATTTTTTTTGTGTGTGTGTGAGTGTGCGCACGCGCGTGCGTGCATGCATGTGTGTGTGTCTATATGTATGTATATGTGTGTGGCCTAAGTATGGGTAAAAGTGTCTGTCTGAAACCAAATAAGGTTACATGATAAACTTAACTGAGCTCGGCCTCTTGGTCTAAGAATATTTTTGTGTTGGGGTATGAAGAATCACACTTGTAGTGGATTTCGTTCCTAGTTCTCCTCTGGGGCACCTTAGTACTTGGAGTGTAGGCCTGGAGGCCTTCAGGTGGGCAATCTCCCTTCTGGAGATTTCTCCGCCGTTTTGTTTTCTTTGGGGTTACTAGTCTTGAGTGCCAAGGAGTGGCTCAGAACATGAGGAGAAGTGCCTGGCTTCTTGTTGTCAATACAAATGGATGTTGGGCTACAGCACGTAACATAAAATGAAAATGTAGACTCAGTTTTCAATGAATGACAATAGCAACTCATAAATGTAAGTTGCCATCTCATCCTCTCATAGCCGAATGTTGAAATTCTGTATGTGTAATGTGTAAGACAGGCTATGAAATATTTTTTCTGCAATTTAGAAATGAAATTACATGGTGCGTAAGATAAGTGAGCACGTAAGATAAATGGGTAGTACTGTACATTTAGGAATGTATTTTCACTTAATTTTGTCAGCATTTTACAATAAAATTGTGTTACCTAAAATATGTGATTTAAGTGGTGGTTCAAATTATTGTTTGAGTTTAAAGGTGGAATAGGGAAGAGTTCTGAAAGCATGCACAAATTTACAAATAACAAAGGGAAGATCCTATGTATAGAATATTATACTGTACATGATTTATACAATAAATATTACAGGTGTTGTAGACTAATACACGTCACACATTAAATATATTGATAAAATTTGAAACCAGTATGTTATGAACTGATATCAATATGTAAAAGCAAATAACAATCCTGGATGTCAATATTGTCTCGGCACCAATTATCACCCAAGATAATAAAATTGCCTGCAAAAACATTTTAGCTTTCCAAAATTATTAATAACTACCTTGGCTGTAGAGTGTATGGACTGAAATCTTGAAGTTACTTGCTGAACATTTACTGAAATCCTGGTTTCTCCACTCATTTGTGCAAGCTCTGAAGAGTCGTCACTCATTTTGTCAAATTCAGCTTCATTTTGCCGCAAACTGAGTATGAGTGACTGTTCAAACAGAAGAAAATATAAATAACAGGCTAGAATGAGCATTTTTAATACAGTATCTTAAAGTATATCTAAAGAATTTCAAAACATAGGACACTTAATATGATTCTACAAATGTTAGGTTAACATTATCTTTACTCAGATTATAAAGGCAATGAAAATGATTAATTACAACTGAAATTAAATGTAAATCAAAAATCAAATTAGGGAACAACTGTACTGTTTTTATAAAAAATTACTTTACCAGATTGTTCATATAACTCATATGAACCTACAAGCAAACACTTGTAACTAAAAGTGACCACTTTTCATGCACCAAAATTATACTTGTTGGCACACTAAAGATAAATTAAACAAAAATTAATACTAACACTACAGGTACAACAATTATATTTAGAACAAAAACTATTTAACAAAAATTTAACACGTTAAAAAAAAGATGAAAGACAAATGGAAATTACGTAAAAAAAAAAAAAAAAAAAAAAAAACTATGTACTTAAATACATAGTACTAACAAATCACTATCAAAGCTCTGCATATTTACAGAAATGTTAACTAATGTATAAAAGCAAGTAAGGAAGAAAGAAATTTTAATATTCTAAGCTACTGTAGGTTTGAGATTGTAGCAGTTACACAGTCATAAAAAAATTTTAACAAAGATGCCAAATTTGAAAGATCAGTGTGAAACAAAATAAATCCACAACAAAACATATTTATACAGTCACGTAGTCACAACCACAAGTTTTTTAAAAATCCAGAAGCAGACCAGAGGGCAAAAATACAGTCAAAATTATGATGCACTGTTCTACATTGATAAAAAAAAATAGAGATTACCGGTACTTTACGATTACGAAACATTATATATTTTACATACATTGAAAGTATGCAAAATCAATGGTGAATATATAGTTCGCATTATAGGAAAAAATTTAGCCTATATCTCTTCAATTTAGTTACATAATGCTGTGACCACATTATACTTCTGAATTAAACACATTGAATGTGTTACAG
The DNA here is from genome assembly GCA_029891345.1 of Dryococelus australis. Taxonomy (NCBI): domain Eukaryota; kingdom Metazoa; phylum Arthropoda; class Insecta; order Phasmatodea; family Phasmatidae; genus Dryococelus; species Dryococelus australis. The sequence goes on along the minus strand of CM056993.1, from coordinate 110,921,874 downwards.
CTGGAAAGACACACATGCACACACACACACACAAAAGTCGGACTAAAACTTTTTCAAAGCGGATGCACAGTCACAATGTTTCGCTGGCTAAGTCAGCTTCTTCAAGCCGCGACTGGTGGTACATGCAGCTTATTGAGCAGTGGTTGGCAAACAGTGAACCTAGCGGCAAGGAGGTGAAACGGGAAATTTGAAATGTGGCGGAAGGGTTACTTTATGTTTAAGCCAGGTGTCTGCTGGATTTGGTGATGTATTGGTGGGCCAGTTCTTAGCATCACAATTTTGCACCATTATTAGAAGGAGGTAGGGCCATCATACTGCTTTATTAAAATTTACTTCTGTAAAAATAATTCCTATGTCACTACTACTCTGCACTATTATTCAATTATTAATTTTGCATACCTATTAGTAGTACTGGAGAAAGGAGAAAGCGTGCACAAAACTGTTTGTGGATGTCTTGATGATACAGGAAGTACAGCAAAAATAAACAGGAAGATTTTGGAGGAATGAAGACAGAAAGTGCAAAAGTGAGATGAAATTCAATTTCAAGAATTACGAGATAGACAACAGAATTATAAAAGAAAAAGGGCAGTTTGCAGTTACACTGGAAATGACAAAATGGAACAACCAAACAGCATTGTTTTTCTGGAAAGAGTACATTAGATATGCAAGAGACAAGATGAATATTAAAAGAAGCAGACTAAAAGGAAAAATGTCTTCACACAAATGTTCACAAAGTAAGTTCAATTAGTTCATAATAGTAGGATTAGGCAAGAACTATAAATAAGAAAATCAAGTGAAATGTAAAAAATGTCTGCATTAGGAAATGGCTAAGATTATGTTATAGATGTACAAACATAATACCCAAGAAAATGCTTGAAATGACTTAAACAGCTTCACAAAATAGTTAAAGAAAATTAAGTTTTGGGTTTTATGACACACAGTTATGATCATAAAAGTTAGAGAAGACGCAATCTGATTACAGTGGACGCCAAACCACTTGGTTACTCCACGTAGTGGGTGTAAGCTATATCACCAATCCAGACATTGAAATAATAGTGCACAAGAAGTGGATCAATGGAAAAAAACAGTACTTGTGTAATTAATATATATTTCTTGCATAAACAAAAGTATTCAAAATCAAATATAATTAAAAATACATAAATAATCAATATGAACACATTAAAACTGTATTTTAATCCCTCTGGCGTAAAATAAAATAACAAGAAAGAAAAACAAAACATAAAAATGAAACTATTAGATTCAGTCCAACCAGTTCACACAAATAGCGCAGAACCCAATCTTATTACAAGTTTTCTAAAGATATCTTACTTGTTCCAGATGGTCAGCAAGGGTAACAATTTCCTTCACATCCCTATTTCTGGACTCAATAATTTTTATCAGATCCTGAAGGAACAAGCCACAACATTAAAACAACACTGTAAGCACCACAAAGCATGCACACTGGTCTGCTCTACCATGCTGAAACTGAAGTTCCAGCATGCTGCATCACAAGTGGGAAATATAGGTCTATACCTACCTAGATTTGTACAAATCAATTCATTTGGATTACAGTGAATTACATAATGTGGCTAAAAATCAGTACTGGATTAGACTATAGTTGATTTAAACTAATCTACTGATATGTGAATCACTATTTTCTAGTTAAACCTCCACTCGATGGGACAACATGGTGGATTCTATGAGAAGACAATCTAAAACATTGGTAAAGCAGCAAGGTTATTCATTTTTAAGAGATGCAAAAAGTTTATTTCCACAAATCCATAGGAAATTAAAAAAACAAATGGAGTGTTAATAGACATTAGAATATGATTAAAAAGTTTTCAAGTTCTGTCAGAGTTCTGTTGATTTACATATGTTTGGGCTCAACATGGCACACACATGCTTTACCTTAGACTGAGGGTGAAATGTATTTTAAGGTTTTGATGTAAGCAACTGAAACTTTTCAACCAAAAACAAGGTACATTATTTTAAGATGCAATTTCATATTAACTTGAACACTTAAAGTTCAATCAAGCATGTAATCTTTATTTTTATTACAGCTTCAGTTTCAACATGGTGTTTTTTAAACAATAGGCAATTGTTATTTTATAGCATTTGGTCAGAAACACAAATAGGACATGTACAGTTTGTAAACATTCAATAGTAGGCTAGTTAAGACTTCACACTTTAGTAATCAATGTAACAATGTTCATTTATGTACAAAAAATTTTGGATTGGTGTAATTTAGGAGTTGCTAAAAAAAATTAACAAATACAAAAAATTGTGCATTAGGGGGTGGAGGTGGAGATATTGATTCAAAAATTTTGGATTGGTGTAATTTAGGAGTTGCTAAAAAAAATTAACAAATACAAAAAATTGTGCATTAGGGGGTGGAGGTGGAGATATTGATTCAAAAATCTAATAACAAAAAAAATTAAAAGGCAAATGTGATAGTTAACAACATGATTCACTGCAAATATCATATGATTAGTTAATCGTGAGATGCTTATACCACTATAACCCACTCAAAAAATTATTTCTGGTACACAAGCCAAGCAGGAATGCAGAATGATTCAGACACTATATAAGTGTATGTTTTACCATGTACATGTACACAAAAATAACTATGCATGCTAAATAACTGTGTGTCCTTCAGAATGATATCCTGCACCTAAGTAGTTTGTCACTGCTGTGCAATATAAGTACAAACCATACACTCGCACATCTGCTAGGTATTTATTGTGATTTAATTGTTTTTTAATGAGTGATAACTGAAAGGCAAAATGTTAAGTAAAATATTTGTTTAAGGTTATATGTACTAGGTATATTATAAGTTCATGAAGACAATAAATACTATTTAACTTCCTAAGGTTGACATTATACTCATTTTACAAATGTGTTAACATACTTATATTTGCATTTTTGAAAGTTTAATTGCATTTAAAATATCAGAATAGTTTTATATTTATCATGAAAAAAGCTAATGATAAAAATTATTTTTACTATAAAACCTATATGAAAAGCTATAACAAGTAGAACATATATGACTGTTTTAATATAAAAACATAAACTGCGACCAAAATTTGTTAGCTTCACAGGTTAACCATGAAAGATGAATTTACATTGTGGTAAGCCATTATGAACAAAAATTGATCAATAAAATGCTGCCCCTCCCTCCTCAGTTCATGCGTTATATGTTAACTTAAATCCAAACCTTGTTAACCTGCTAAATGCTTTCATCACTTGCAATGAAGAAAAAAAAAAAAACTTTATTGATTACTTAATAATCATATTTAGAAAAATCCTTGTTTCATTCAATAGTTATTTGACTCCACTGTACTTAAAAGTTACAATAAAACAAATTTGTTTATGACATTGATTTCAAACAAGTCTTAAAAATTATTTGTTTACTTCTGAGTGAGTTTTGTTGAACAGCAGTTTTAACTTATTTCAGATAACAGTATTCCCAGTTATAGAAATTATGTTATAAAACTGAGTGAGTATTTTTATAAACAAAATAAGAAACATTTCTAAAAAAAGTGTAGTGCTTATTCTGTTCCTCTGTCACAGTTTATGTTAAGAGCAAATGCAGGTAATGCAACACACAAGGAGGCATATTCCCAAGGAGCTCACACATCTCACCATTACGCTGCCGACAGGTTGGCCAAGACCTACCTGGTATTTTTCTAGCTGTTCTTGCTTCTCTTCAAGGGTGGAGCGAGGTGCATAGTTCTTGAGGGTAGCCTCTGATTCCGACAGCCATGACAGTAGTCTGTCAAAGGAGCCCTCATACTCAGACCACTGTTGCAAGCGCTCCTCCAAGCCATGTTGCACCTCGTTTAGACTCACCACAAACTTCTCAAACTCAAACCTATCACCATAATATCAGCTCTCAGATTCTCTGGACACCAAAGATTACATTGAACACAAATTCCATTAAAAGTCTTTACACTTGGACAATGTTTTCAAATAAAATAAAAACTAATCATACCCAACAATTTCAAATTTTAATGTGACTGCAGGTTTTCTTGGTCATTGTCTGGAATATTATCTTTGCTTTCTAATTGGAGTAACATTGGCAGCCAAAGCTGTGCAATTTACCTTCACTGGTTCGTGCATAGAATCACTGCCAGATTATTCTGGATCTTGGTTTGGCTTTTTGTGCACTCAGACTTGCAAAGAAAAGATAACCCTCTGATTGGTCTGTACTTATTGTAATTTTAATACTTCTATAAATTTTATGATGGATTTTTCCCTTATGCAGTTGATGATGTTGTTTATGATGATAATGTTGATGATGTTGATGGTGCTGATGATGTTTATGTTGATGTTTTTGATGTTTATGATGATGATGATGATGGTAGTGATGTGCTGATGATTATGATGCTGATTATGTTGATGATTATGATGATGGTGTTGATGATGTTGATTAAGATGATGATGACGTACAATGTACAAACAGCTTCCTGGCCATTTACTTGTGCCGACGTGCAGTAGCAAGTACATCACCACATTATTTCCCATTGCTGGAAATAAACAAGAACTGAACTGCAACCTTGAGATTCACCTTTCCTGTAGACCTAGTACCTAGCCCCGAGCTGTTTCCTCAAGCATGTGATCCCAAGGAAGTTGTTTAAGCGAACAAACAGACTCTCCTTTTACACCTACACACACCTAGCTCGGCTAACCTTTCTATATACTTGTGGGTGGAACGGGGTGCCACACAGGTACTCTGTCTTCATTACAGCTTGTCAGCTTTGTGTCTGTCAGTCTCTCAACAGTGATCACTGCCAAGAGAGACAGACATTCACTGGGTTGGGGAGACATACCTGAAGCAACACCCATGTGTCTGACCTTAGCCAGTGCGGCCTAACTTCCAGTGCACACTGCGGTCACCGCCAGTTGCTGGAATAGGGTGTTCACTGAGTTGTCAGCCCGTGGCTCAACACGTAATTGGGAAAAACAAGTAGCCTGCCTTCCAATCCTCGACGAGGGTGGTTTACTGTGCCTCCTAATGCCCTACTCCAAGAGACAGAGTCTCAAGGAGAAAGTGAGGTTGGCATTACTTGCTTCTGGACACCTGCACAAGTACTCCTCAGCCTTGGTAACATACATCGCCAGTCTCCAGCCCAGAAAGCGAGCCCAGGCTATAAGGCACCTGCAGGATCCAGTGATGCCGGAGAATCCCATGCACCTCTTCAGGAATCTCACACGCACAGGTCCTTTGGAGATTCCACAGTGAATTATTGAATTTGACTCCACAGCCTCCTGTAATTTCTTACAAGGTTCCCGACATCCTTCATCCTGTACCTGCACCTCAACCCAGGATACCGAAGCCACAATCTGTATTGTCAATTGTTGCACAGTCACTCCCAGTGGTCCATCGCCCAGGTATACAGAAACAAGTGGTGGCTCCTAAGCACCCAATTGTGTTAATGACCACAGACTTTGTGCCCTGCCGACAGCCAAACAGGTCGGTTATTTATAATGGGAAGGTTCCAGCAGCCTGGAAGGACCAGACCCCAGAAACCACACAGGAGTGCTCTGCCTAGCTCCTGGCCAAAAGCTGATGAGACTATTCCTCACACAGTAAGTATAAGTTCACACGCCCCACTAGCGTCTAGAATAGTCTTCTACATCAAGTTATATTGTTTGTTTATTCATGTAGTCCAAAGACTAATTTTCATAAGTACTTGAACCTCATCTTACAAATCACATCTCTGAAAACATTTTCTTGTACACTTAATGAGTTAACGGAGTGGTTTCGGCAGCACAGACTTATTGGTAACGCATACGAGTCACCTAGGTGTTTATTGTCTAAATAAATACCTAATCTTGAATGTATCCACGAGTTCCTTGTAGTACTATAGCCTATCTACAACTGTATTGACCGACGAGTGGTAAGCAATCGGCAGAGAGTTTAACCTAGTATAGAATGTCAGTCCCCCTTCGTGGGTCTGTCAGTTATTCACACACATCATCTTTCAACATCAACAGCCACCCATTCTGTTCACCTCGGTGTTCAGAACGGTAGAGCCCCAACCACTAGGTCATACCCCACTGAGGCGGGACAGCTAACTCCAACTGTGTTTCTCACCGGAGCACCTAGCTAAGGTGCTGGTAGAGATAAGCTGCGAAGGATTGGAGGCCCTACATTTGTGGTTACACTCGGCACTGGCAGGAAGGCGGTCTACGACCCACGCCTCCAGGTGTTACGCAGTCAGGGAGCACACTGCCAGCCATCGTCGGCATTACACTAAAAAGTCAGAGACTGTTGATTGCTTGTCACCAACAGGAAATCTGGTACGCTATCAGCCTACGCCATTCCACAGCAGGCACGGAGCTCAAAGAGCAGTTAGGAAGGAGGAGTTCAGTGCTGCCATCTAGGTCTGTGCGGCAAACCTCGTTACACCAGGAGTCGACACTCCTAGGGGGCAGGCCCAAGCCGTCCGTAGTGCTGCGAGACCGACACCGCCCGTCGGAACATCCATGTTTCACTCTAACCTGGTATGCACTGGCTACGACGTGCATCCAGTAGTCCAAGCCCTAATCAGTGGGACTAACACCAGGATCGGGAGAGCCAACCCGCACATTGGCAGCTGGGCCAGCACAGAGTGAAACCGCCGTCATCACGCAGACGACTACCAGAACCTGACCTGCACCACACCCAGGGGAACCAAGGATGCCATACGCTTCACCTACAGTATGGTAGCGCCATTAACGAAGAACAACCTGCCGAGCTCTGGTAAGTCAACCTTGCCCCAGAGGGCCACTGTTGTTGTGAGGCACATTGCCAGACCTAGTGTGACAGAAGATACTATTCCTAGTAGACAGCCTACAAGGCAGACACTAGTATCTAGTAAGAAAGATAACTAGTAATACTAGTAGTGCAACTGATCTAGCGCATAATAAAAATCTCTTGCTAACTAAAGATAAAACAACATGCATCAGCGTACACATAATTTACTTAAATTGCAAATTTTTTAGGTGTCACTAGACTGAGCGCATTTATAACAAAGCTACTGCTGTGACATGCGACCAGCCACCACAGCTGGTCTCAGAGGCCATGACATACTTTTCAATGGCTGCTGGGTTGTGGGAGAAGGATGGAGGGCAGTTTGTGAAGGTAGGTAGGCACACCCTGCATTCAAAGTTGTATACACCATTTGTACAGCGCAGCTTCCAGATTGGCATGCTCTGCAGCACTTAACTCCCTTGCACCCTGCCGAAATATATTTTTTCTGAAGAATCGCAGCTTTTATTTTTCTTTGCCCATGAGCATCAAGAAGTGTGTTGATGATTTAAACTTGTACTGCCTGCCTATCTCACTTTTACTCACATCACCTGCTTCACACTCACAAATAATATGAAATTTTGTTTGGAGATCAATCACTTTCTGCTTAATTTCACTCACCATGCTTAACAGAGTAGATGTGTGTGCAAAGAACTCAAGCCACAGCTAAACAGACTGACTCGTGATGCTCGAGAATGTCCCCTTTCAGCACACTCACATGCAACGCTGTGATGTGTCGGCATGCACTATCGATACTCTCTTGCAATTATGGGATGTTCGCTTCCAAGGTAAATGTTGAGAGCACGCCCACAGTTGTTTACATAACATGTTCACCGAATGTAAGCTGTATGCACGCTAAAATGTTTCTGTCATTACAGCCTGCGTAACCACGAAAAGGGTCTTGTTTTAAACCAATTAATTAACTTTATATTATATAGGGAAATTGATGGTGCATTGAAATACTGTCGTTACAACCATATTCTCGTCTTATCCTGTACTCGTATTATCCGGGTTCAACTGTATGTTGCCATATAAAGTTTATAAAATTCATAAACAGATTTACTTTGTAATTCACTCACACATTCAATTAATACTATGCTAACATATGGAACTATTTTTCATAATTTGTTGCCAACTTCACAGACAGCCAAGCAACCATTGCTTATGATGATTTATATGCAGAACTGGGTAGTAATTTTTGTTTCAAATGTTAATTTCAAAAGTACTCACATTACTGTGAACAGCCAATATAATAGTATGCTTTACAAAAATTAATCTTGGTGTGTAATGCATAACAGTGCACCCTACATAAATAAATATTGTAGCCTCCTGTTACTCCAAGCAGTAGATGCACGAGTGCCAAGTGCCCTCTCTGATGTCTCTGTTGCTGATGGAACACACAAGGTGGAAGTAACATATAGGTGATATACCTGAGGTTGGCCAGGTCCCTCTCCATGGTCTCCTTGGCACGTGCTGGCAGCTTATCTGTCTTGTTGGTGACGTGGTTGCTCAAGCTGTTCAGCTTGGCTGTTCCTTCATCCACGCTGTCGTGAATCTCCATCACCTTCAGCAGGCGAGCCTGCAGTGCTGGCTTATTTCCGCTGTAGTCTGTGCATACACAGCAATGTAACTCAGTACAAACTCTCCCAGACTGGGTCTTTTAAAATAACCTTAACATTGGGAAGGAGCTTTAGTTTTCTGTGAATTTGGTTCATTTGTTCAATTACTAAACAAAAGAGATAAAAGTAAAACTTTATTACTACTAAAACAGAACAGACAAGACAGTACAATCAGAATGTTTCTTGTAATATAGATGAAATAAATAAAACAAAAATTAAATTATTGACTGAAAATTCATTTTGAAATGTCAACTAATTCTACAGATTAACAGTGAAGTGTATTGTAGTTAATCATTGAAAATGGCGTATAAAAATAGAAGCCGGTTACAATAAAAATTTAATTCTCTATCTGAAAAAACAGAAACTGGTTGGAATATTACGGTAGCACATACAGTTCTGACCCTTTCGCAGTTAGTAAAATTCATTAAGTAGATTTACCATAGTTCAAAAAATTTATGGAATAGTGACATCACTCTTATGTATTATCTACTGCACAAGTACTTTTATTATACAGTTGTCTCTCGATCTACCGTTATTTACGGGACTGCCAAAAAAATGTCCATACATGCGGGATTTCAGTAGATGCGGTTTCTGACATTTACATCAATAAAATACAACTTCTAAAATTATAAAATTTTATGTTGAGTATAGTAAGAGCTGTAAATTATATGTGAATAAATTTTAGCTAATAAACACAATAAAAATGGGAATTTTAGGAAAAGTATAATTGTAAATAATACATTTTAAAAAATTTCACCTAAACTCATTTAAATAAAGAAAATAACATCTCAAAATACAGTATATAATTGATTGAAATCTGAAACCAAATGCAAGTTGACCTAAAACTTTCACACACTGTGATAGTGAAAATTATATGACACCGAATGCCAGACAAATTTTGAATGTAAAGCAGGCACTCATTTAGCTAAGAGCGCATGGAGAAGTTATCAATTGGGCAGTAAGTTCACGGTGGCCGGTGGAGAAGGGGTGGCGGCAGGAGGATTACCCTCCACACCACTGCATGTTCCCGACACCTTGCGCGCATGGCAAATGTCTGTCTTTTAAAGTAATTAATTATATTTTACTGCAAAGAAAACTTGTAATTTGGGGACAGAAATGAATAAATAAGGTGATTATAACTGATCTCTTCACTGCGTTTAATAATTAATAATTCAAAACCATGTCCTCTGAATTTCCCTGTCATGAGTTACAGTGCACTCTGCTCGGTGCTTATCTAGCCATTATTAGATGGGAAAAGGTGTCAAATAGGCCCTTACAATTTACCAGTTTATTCAAAAGACACGTGTCTATTGAAATAAATCAATATCAATCCTCCGATTTACTCACAAGAAGTTACTGGAAATTTACTTTACACATAAAACAAGTAACTTGATGTTCAAACAATTTTTGGTGACAAGGGGAGGTCAAACATATGCTTCTGGGCATATAATTTTATTCGCAAAGATGCTGTCCCTTGAGTTAAATAAATATTACATTTAAAAATCATGATAATTTCATGCCAGATACAATTAAACACCAATCTTATTAGAAAAAACTACCTTTAATCACAAAAAAAAAATCCTTGCAAATAATAATTCCTAGTTAAAACATTTTGTGTAACATTTTCAGGTGAAACCATTTGCTTTGAAATGCAAGTGGTGATAGGTACGACTATTTTGAGCGACGCATAATCTTAATACAATATCTACGTTCACCAGACACACAGTTACTCTAGGCTGGCATGTGAAGGCTAGCCCACGCAGCCGAGAGACTTGTTTTTTTTTTTTTTTTGCTAGACACCAGCTTCCCCTCTTATGGCATGTGAGGGGAGGAAGGAAGGTGCGTGGCTGAGGGAGACAAAGAAGGGTGAGAGAGAAGATGTTAGGATGCCACGCTCGTTGTTACAGGTAACCACTTCCCCTCTCGGAGGTGTGTAAGGGGAAGTAGCAAGTCAGTCTCGCATGATGCTGCATGGTTGCAGTTTCGAAACTGTCAACAGACTTGCTGGGAAGACAAAAACACTAAACAAAGCGCCACAGAGCAGAGATAAACGACAGCGTACGTGTCGTATTTCTAATCCAGTTACTAGACGTTTGCATAAAAAATCAGTTTAAAAATTATAGTTGCGGGAAATATTACGTAAAGGGACACAAAATATATTTCAATAGATGCACCATATGATAAGCGATACAAGCGGTTTATGTAAACACTATTTACATAGGGATTTTGTCAGGGCTACAAAACATTGTTGGTGGATACAGTTTATCGATACATGCCATACAATACATCGAGAGTCAACTGTGTATACTTGGATCCCTTGTGAAGTCCATTTTCGGAATGTCAATAAAGCATAAAAGGACAATTTAACGTTAGAAATAATAAACAATTTAAGTACGGTGCGTCACAAACAAAAACCTCAATTCCGGTGCCAAGCAAAAGAAAATTGAAGCCTTTTTCAAGAAAGGCATGGTTTAACTTTTCTTACTTTTTTTTTCATATCAAGTGTTTAAATGTTAACAAAAACTTAACATTTCAGAGATTAAACTTTTGTGTGTGTTTGTAAGTCTGTAAAATTTTAATAAGCTTTTGTATTGTAAGGGTAATTTTTTTAATGGGAACCGTACTGTATTGTTTAAATGCCAGGTTGCCACATTGAAAGTCCCATTATAGTCTAGTATTTATTGCATTGCATTCTAAAGTGTCAACCAACTCTGCCATCTAAAGTACGGGTCTCAGTGACACACATTGAGAAAGCGAAACACACACAACTATGGGCCGCTTATCTATCACTCCCAATAGCCCACCCAAAGCGCTCACCTGGCACCACGAAAGCCTGTGTATACTCGATGCGCCGTGAATAAACTACACTCGGTGCTACATAAATATCAATTTACGTATCGTACACTTTAAATCCTGTACATACAGTGAGTGATTTGTGTTTGCTTTGAAATGTATAATAGGTACTGTGTTTTATCACAATATTCGGAACCAACATCACTGTTACATTAATAGTAAAAATGTGTAAATTCGATTATCCGGGTTTTTTAATACAAATTCGCTTATTCGTGTTTTCTCCGACCCCGATTAACACGGTTAGTCGGGAGTTTACTGTATCTCTTTTTACCTAGTCCCAAATGTTAATGATAATGTTCATATGTGTTGTGTTTTGGTAAAGTTGCAGTCTTTCATAATTCAAAATGTGAAATGAGATATTTACAGTTGCTGCACACTGAAATAATTTATAGCAGTAATATACACACATCAGTGATATACATATCAAATATTAACATTTGAAACTAGACAAAAGAGGGCTACATGATAACTGAGAAAGTCAGCAACATTCAAAACTGACATAAAGAATTTTCAAGTGATACCTCTGTAAGGCAGTAGAGTTACAGACTTTGCCAAATTAATTCCACTTTTATTAATGAAATACATATCACTATTTTTGCTTCTTAAACATTATTTGCATGGCCAGTAATACAAAGATTGTTTTTTCTTAACACTATACTGTATTTACCCGAAAGGAAAATGACCCCTTCCTAAAAAAAATATTTTTGAGGTAAAAATATTTAAACCTGAATTCAAGACTACTTTTGTGAAGAGCTGAAAAAATTATTAAGGTTCAAAGTATTTTTCCATGAATTTATGACACACCCTTCAATAATAAATGCCATTATATGAATAATATGATATATTTTATTTACTTTTAAAGAAAAGCTAATCACAATGAAATAGGTGTGTTTAACCTGGCTGTTTGGTAGCATCTTTCTTACACTGTAAAACTTTTGTGAGTGTTATATATTCATGACTTGAGCCATCTTGCTTCCTCTTTAGAGCTGGCCAGGTGAAATCAGCTAAGGAGACCCTTGTCAAAGTTGACAGGTACAGTCTCAGCACTACCAAAATATGTACAAACGTAGAAAACATGGTATTTAAGCATGAAAAGCTTTGTCAAAATCCTCTGTCTCATGGCACCAATTTTGGAGGACTTAAGAAGCCACGGAATTGTAGACTAACCCTTATTTTTTCTATTCCTTTTCTGTCAAAAAAACCTGGTCTTCCTTTTGGTATGGTACTTTCAATAACATTACTGCTTCTCATTGGTAGGAACCCACACATCATTTCTATATCACACATGTTTACTGAACAATGAATAAAACATGGCAAGCTGTGTCCTTTTTCAGTTAGGAAGCGAGACATTGTGTGGCGCCACCAGTACGATTTTTAGACCTTTGCATGGTGTCTATAGACCATCTCTAAAATGAGCAAGAAAGAGAGCTAGGACATGACCTCTTCTGCATGTACAGGACGTGTGGAACTATAAGTAGCACACAGTGTGCTGCAGCCAGTGAGGCAGCCAGTGAGACGGTAGTTTGTGGCACAGATTGCATTGCTACACACTTAGGGACTGCAAAAGAAGGTGGAAAAGGGTGTTGTAGTTCTCGTAGCAGTGCATGGCAAGAAAATAAAGCAGCCAAGAGGTTCTAACACTGTGCATGCTGCTTTCTGGAATGTGATGTGTCAACCTATCAGGAGGATCATTAGTGATGCAAAAAAGGTTGGACAGTGCTTGTTTACCATAATACCAGATGCATTGATACTCACAGCTACATTGTCTATTGCAAAAGAGCATGGAAGAATCCTTCTCACAACCGACCACTACCAAGCACCCAATAAGTATGGTAATGAATAATAATAAGACATATGTAAGGTAAATGTGATGATGGGATTACTTAAGGCTCCCACCTACATGGCGCTTGAAATATGTTGCAGAGTGTTTGAAGAACTCATTTTTTTACGAAACTATTAAACATGCATCAAATGTGTGGATCTATGAAAACATACACTTTAGACGACGGTTGTTGAGTGCTTTTAAGATGTCATGCATAATAAACATAATTTCAGAGTACTTCAAAATGGCTAAAACTGGCATTTTCAAAGTGCTGTATCTCAAAATATACGAGTCAGATCCATTTAAAACTACTCAAGAGGCCTGCAATGAAATTTTCTACAGACTTTCCGTCAATAAAATAATGGAGTCAGAGCTGAAAGTCCTATAGGTACATGCAGTGCGACGAGAACACTACAAGGCAGTTCATATCCTTGCACTTAGCGGCGATGAGGCACTTGATACACATGGCAGTGTCACCCTTATCACTCCTGTGCTTTTCTATCTCAAACGCAGAAAAAAGCTCTACGTAGGCAGGAGCCTTAAGACTTATCGAAGTGATAGTGCTTTCTAAAGGAGTGTACTACAGTACATTCCAAACACACCATACATTGTAGCAAAAGAAATTAAAAGCCCTAAAAGTTTCTTTATTACTTGACAAAACAAAGAAGAAAGAAAGGAAAGACACAATCAAAACCTGTCATTGAGTACCTGAGTAGGCTGCCAATCGGTCCCACAGCTGCTTCTGGAAGTCCTGGTGGGACTTCTGCAGGTCATGAAACTGCTGGAAGGCATCCAAAGCCTCCTCCAGCTGAGTGATGAGCACCAGCAGGTTGTTCACCAGCAGCTCATATCGCTTGTTGATGGAGGCAACTGTTTCCTGCACCTCCTTGCCAGCTGTCTTGTTGCCTGTCGACTGCACCAATGCCTGGGCCTTCTCCGTCACTGCCTCCATTATGCGCTTGTGAGATATCACTTCTTGGAGAATGGTCTGCATTTACATACACAAATTGCTTGTAAAAGACACTACACACAATTTACTGCACTTCTACTTAAGGCAAAATTCAGCAATGCATACTTAGAAACACTCTACAGGTTTACATTCAGTTATTACTAAGATGAAAACTGCTAATGAGACAGCAGACCATATCGTTTCTGACAAAGCGTAATTCCAAACAACTATTTAATAACTCATTAGGTAATATTTATATCAGTATTAACTAGAGATGGGCCATTCAATACTTTGATACCTCAATATCCCTCGATACTGGGCTGTATCGAAAGTATTGAATATCGTGACGTGCATATAGATACTTTTATTCAATACTTTTTATTGACACGTGTATATGGTGTGGTCCGCCATTTTCCCTATTGTCACGTGGTAGTATTGTAGTTTACTAGTTTCAGAAAGCTAGTGAAGTGTTGTATTTATTAAATAATTCAGCTAATTATTTTGTATTGATGGCAGAGAAACATATAGTAAGGATTGCAATAGAACAACATGTATTCAAGAGTTTTAAAATAGGAATTATGAACAGTAAGTCAGCGTGTATTGTAAATAACGTGTTTTGAAAGCGTGTATTGTAAATAACATATTTTGAAATGGTTATTAGAATTTTTTTAATGTACGTGATCTAAAAAGCCACCATTTCAACTCAGTTTTGCATTGTGGAAAAAACACGTCTATTGTATGGAAAACAAACTTTGCCAAAAATATATTTATGTCCCGAATGTGTTTAATATTCTAATTACTGTACGAACTACATATTTTTCAAGTTTTCTTTCGGTGAGGTTAAAACTTGACAGGTTATATAATCATTTGAATGTTTCTTTCATACAAGCTAATTTTCGACTTGTCCACTAAAACAATATGTAATTAAAAATGATACAGTCTCGTAAAAATAGGTGCAAAAAAACACCATCTCATGAAAGACGTTAAACTAAAGTCACTCCCAACCCCATCCAATCCACTGGCAATAAAATTAATGGAGCCCCAGCAGTATGACTTTGCCATTATAAAAATAAGGTAGATTGGAATGGTATCCTACACTGATCATAGCAGTTGTTTGTTTACACTCATTGCCTTAGTCATAGACACAGCAGCTGTGGTGCAAGGATACATTGTGACCATGCTACGTTTCTAGAACTGTCGAAATTTAGTGAGCTTATGTTCAGTATTCTGAATGCAAGTACCTACATATTTTTTTCTGTGTCCTTTGTGTTTACAACCGGTATTTCATATTTATTTTACGTGTTTTGTGTGTGCAGATCTTTTGAAAACGACGACTGCAAAATAACAAACAGAATAATAAATTTATCTTACTTCCAGCAGCGAAAGAAATGCTATTGTTTTTATCGGCGATAAACAATTCCCACATTTCCTCTATCTGACAATCCGGGAAAAAAATTGTAATGCTTCTTTTCTAAACGAAAGTTATTAAGCTTTCTTAGTTCAAAAATTGACATGCCTGATGTGTTTTTTAAAGAAAACAAGACATACTGTATTTAAAATTTTGCATAATGGTGGATAATTATCTATTGTCTGTAAGTAAAATACACTAACTTCAAACATCATAATTGTTCATTTTGTGTCACACCAAAAGATAGAAAGAATAAGGGAGTGTAAACCAAAGAGGCTTTTAGAGTACCTATTCGCATTACAACATGGGCATACATAAAGACATATTGATAACATCTTTTCTCTTGCTGATTAATTCATGTATGCTATTATTAACTATTAAATACCTATGTATTTATCTATTCTGCTGTTCAATATGGGCAAAATACTTTTAACACAATTCAAAAATATTGACTAGAAAAGACACTACATCAAATTAACTATAAAGAGGGTCAGACAGCTGAGTCACCATTTTTGAATGCCATTTCAAGGTAGAAAGCAACAGATTTTGATGTCCATATTATGATATTCGTGTTCAGCAGTATCCAATTGACAAAATATGAAATACTCAGCTTTATGTTCGAGTTGACCCCACATTTCTCTGGCTCATAGACTAATTCTGTCAACATCATCGGCCAACATCTGTAAATTCAGCAGAAGCTGATTTGAATTGGGACAGCTTTTAGTAGTAGTGTCTAAACACGAAAAGCATTTGAGAATAATTTTGTGCACAAAGACCAGTTTAAAGTTCTCATTTCAGTCCCAAAGATCACTTTCTAGGATGTGAAAATGGCTAAAACAAGTGTTTTGATAATCAGTTTGAACTGCTAAATTTTCCATACAGAAACTTCTAAATTGTCTTCAGACATGCATCATACTTTCACAGCGTGCCATAAAATTATAGTCTCACAGCTTAAAGTCACATTCAGGCAAGTCACAGACAGAAAACCTGCACTTCAGTTAACCTCCTTGTGCATAGAGGTGATGAAGCAAGTGGTGAGTGAGCAAGGATCGGCCTTAGCGCTCATGCATTTTGAGACCTCAAACATGTAAAATAGCTGCAGGTAGACAGA
Organism: Dryococelus australis; assembly: GCA_029891345.1. Classification (NCBI taxonomy): domain Eukaryota; kingdom Metazoa; phylum Arthropoda; class Insecta; order Phasmatodea; family Phasmatidae; genus Dryococelus; species Dryococelus australis. The sequence continues at coordinate 110,905,319 of CM056993.1, read as the reverse complement.
ATCCAAAGCTTTCTGTTTTTACTGCCAAGCATGGCTGTGCAGATAAAGAGAGGGAGCAGGTGGTGAGTACACACCTTGTGCCTCAATAGTTTGGAGCGAATCTCCTGAGGTGAGGTCCAGGCAGTATCATGCTGCAGGGTCTTCTCCATAGTGTCGAGCCATGCAAGTGTCTGCTGCAGCATCTCCTGGTAGCTGCTCCATTGCAGAGACTGCGCGTCCTGCCGCTTCTGCTGCTCCTTGATGCCTTCCTCCAGCTGGTCCCACCTACCACACACATGCACACACACACACACACACTTCTTTTTCTGCACACTTATATAGTACCTAGAGCTACCTGCCAAAGTTATACACTTAAGGAGATATTCCCATATAAGGATGTGTTTATGAATTTTTCCGTGTCCAAAATATTGTACTGTAAGAATCATTTGCAGCACCATCCCCAAAATAACTTTTTTAAAAATTTCATAACAAGCCAGCTACACACATTGGACAAAATAATATGAACACCCACCTAATATGGTGTAGGTCCACCTTTAGCATCCAAAACATCCTTAATCCTCCTGGAGATTGATGCATATAAATCCTGAATGGTGGTCAATGGGAATTTATACCATTTCTGGAAAAGAAACTGCTCCAGTTCCGTGAGAGATGTTGGAGGTGGGTAACATGCCCTAAATTTGTTTTCCAATACAATCCACAATGGCTCGACAATATTCAAATCAGGCAATTGTGGAGACCAGGGAAAATATGTTATGCATCCTCATGCTCATCAAACTACTCTTGGACATTTCCAGCCATGTGAGTTGGGGCATTATCCTCTCGGCAGATTCCAACCCCTGCTGGGAGCAATGCCTGCGCCACTGAATTAACATGATCATCTAAATTGGTTTCATAGACCATATCAGTTACCTTTCCTTTCACTGTGACAATAGGACCCACTCAAAACCACAATATGACTCCCCAAACCATGACAGAACCTCCCCCATGTTGCATGGTTGGAAGATGACAGTCTGGATTGTAAACTGCCCATTGTGTTTTCCGTATGTAAACATAGACTCACTGGACCACATGAGATGTGTCCACTGGTTGGTAGTCCAGATTTTGTGCTCCTTGCACCACTCAAGTTTTATTTTGCAATACCTCGTTTACAAGAGGTTTGGCAATAGCGTGTCTGCCATGAATGTTTTGTTTATGCAGTTCTCATCCCAATGTTTTAGTTGACACTGTGTTCTCTAGTCACATATTAAGCTCAGCAGTCACTTTTGTGACAGTGGTCTTATTAAATGTAACAATCCTCTTTAATGCCCTTCTGTCTCTATCTGTAAGTTCCCGTTTTCTTCCACTACTGTGTTTAGCAGACAATTTTTCCCCTTGAACTCTGTATGCTGTAATGATGCAAGATACAGTAGCTCTTGATGGCCCTAGTAGATTTGTGACAGTTGTCACGGATACACCAACTAATTTGGCACGAAGAATTTGCCATCATTGGAAGTCTGTAAGGTCAAACATGACACTAGATCAACAAACCACCACTTCCAGAGAGGTTAAGTACAAGGGGAAAACAAACGGCAACGATCGTGCACCACAGATAAGTCAGAAAATTACACCAGATATGAGATGTTTAGACCAGGGTGTTCGTTTGATTTTGTACAACCCCTGAACATACAAATTATTTTACATTTGATGTGTCATCAATATTGCTCCCATACAAAAAATATATAATTAATATGTCTTAATTTTGAAAGGTTGGTTCACTGTATGGAGTTTGAGGTTGCTGACATGGAAAGCACTATCTTGTACTTGAAATAAAGGCAAGCAAGCATATATTATGCCATTTAAGAAAAAGTCTGTGAATTTTTTTTAAGACCTATAAAACTCTTCTTTGCAAATGTTACAAAATATCAAGCTTCAATAGATGGTGAGTCCAATGTATCACAAATGGACAATAATATCTTTAGAAAATTAGCAAAGCAGAAGCAGTATGCTGTTAACAAGAAAGAGTTACTTTAGATGAGCTGTGCTTAAATGAAGTGGTACAGCACAGATTTATTGTAACTCTTTGTTTGTGAATACTGTATTACCCAAAGTATTATTTGTAAATCATATAATTGTTGACATTCTTTGTTCATCATTTTAAATAGTTATTAAATCTATGAGTTTTGGTCTCGTAAGTAAACTTAATTCAGATATTTACTACTTCCCAGACTGAAATAAAGGAAAAATAAGAGCCAACATAACAACAGCAGTAGGTAGCAAATACAATAACTGTAGGAGCTTAAGATTTGTAGGTTTTAGTAGCCACTCTATCTTGCAATAAATGTGACACAATTTTGTGTGAAAAAGTTTTATGTCACATGTTGTTTCCACTTTTACTGTAAATTAGGTAGTTTTATAGAAATAGTTAACAACAGTATGAGCCACAGGCATCGGGTCCCTTATATTTACAACCATGAACAATATTTATTTATGTACTCATTCTTAATCCAAAAACTATTTAGAAATTATAAAGTGTATTACCTTTAGTAACATATTGTAGTGGTCTGAACGCACCCTTAGCTAACGCTCATGCGTGAACCCAGCATCATATTAAGTGGAAAGCAGGATGCCAGGGATTGTGTCAAGCAGTACAAAATTAAACAATGTGGCGCGACATTAAACAAACTGGCAATATAGGCCAGCGTGAGGCTCATCGCGAGGCAGACACCTTCCATACGTGTGAGACACTGTCAGGACGTCCGCCAGTGGCCGACCTCTTAAGAAGGGCCATGAGCGGGGTGTGCCGGAACCTCGCTGTCGATACATCGAGGGGATGCAGCTTTCGGCATCTACATAAGGTGAACTGTTCCAACGTGACGTCAAAAGGACCCTAGCTAGATATCCGACAGAGTGGCTCGCATATTAATAAATAGTATAACGTAATTGCTCTCTCGTCTAAACGTAAGAATACATTGTAAAGTGTTGTTCACGTGTGAGTTACAAGTTCTAAATAAAGACATTTAAGAAGATTCCCATCTTTTATATTTAGCAAGCCCCCAGTCACCTTAAAGGCTCTTATAGCCAGGCAGAGTCGCCTGCAGTAGTATTAGTATATTTTATATTGGGTGGAGTACGAATCCAGTACAACATGCAAAAATGGATCTTTATATACAAAATACACATACATAGTTTATTATATTATCTATTTATTGGCAGCAAGTAGTAATATAAAAGATTAGCATAAGCCAGTTAGCTTGTGGGATCCTGAAAAAACGATGCGGAGCACCATAAGATATGTTTGTAATGCGAATAGGCCTATGTACAGAGCTGTCTTATTGCTCAGGCATGAGTACACTAAAACTTCATTCATGTTGGCAAATTATGTTTGATTATTTTGCAAAACCTAGCATATTTAGCAGGCATGGGAGCTTTCACATGAAGTTCAAGAAGTTGGTTTAGAAGTGTCACATGCTTGCATTGCCTCAATGTAAACACTTCAGCACTTTATTGAAGAGTGATAAATGGATAGGTGACAACACCTCCAAACTTGGATACTAGCTCATCATTATGCCACATTTTTCATTTTCATGCCTGAAATTTAGATGTCACATCACATCAACGTACACATTGTATGAGTATCACAAGTGGCAGTGGCATGAGCAGGTAGAAGTTACCTGTCCCTGACTTCGCGCAGCTGCTGACGGATGTGCTCCCTGCCTTGGGCAGATGTGTCAGGAAAGAGGCGCTCCCCAGCAGCGGTGAGGGAGCCCAACTTGTGGGCAGCCTGCTCTCGCTCCAGCAAGAGTACTTGCAGCTTGTCAGGTGAGCCCTCTGACTGCAGGATGGCCAGGTGTTCCTCCAGGGGCTCCAGCCAGCCCAGCATGTCAGTCAGCTTGTCCTGATAAGCCTTGTGGTTCTCCACCAGCCCCTGCCACCTGTTGATCACCTCCTTGCTCAGCACATGCAGCAGCTGGTACCTGAACACACACAAACAACAACCACTCTCACACTAGGCCTTGTTCTGCTCCTTAGTTCCTTCTTTCTGCCCACATGAACCTGCCTACCAAGCAATAAATACTCTGAATACTGATTTCATGTTGATAACTATTTTTATAAACTGTGAGGGTATATTGCTGGTTAACAATGAAACTTATAATCAGCACCCATATTAGCATGTATGAACTTTACATTTTTTATTCATAGACCTGCAACCGTTTGTTGCATGCATCTGGTCCACACAACCTGCATCATGTGTCATGATGTACTTCTCGAACAGCAGCCATGCATGCACCATGCACATCCCACCCCCACTGGCCCCACCACCACTATCGCAAGCCATCAATTACCACTCTAGGTAAATTTCAAAATTATTTTGCAGACAAAGACAAAGTGCTAAGTGCATCAAAATCACACTTCAACTGTGCATGAATTAAGACAATATTAGATTAGTGTTAAGTGGTAGTGAATAAATAATGCTTCTTAGTGATAATTATTTTCTTAAAATTCCTTATCAGGGAATAAATAACGACTCAGGACTTGGTATGACTCTAGCAGTGTGAATCCACACCCCAGAGTGAGAAAGTCTAAATAACAATGATCAAGTTTCATATCAGTATTCAAATAGTTTGCCAAAATGCAATAGTCAGCAAATGTTTTAAATAATTGAGAGAAAATTAGTGCATGTGCATTATGTTTTGATCACTGTTATTTTGTGAGATTTCATGAAATTAAGTCAAGGTGATTCAGTAACAACTAGCAATATTAATTAAGTATTCATTATTATCATAATTTATGTAATGTTGTGTAACTTAATTATATTGTCACCATCATACTTCCCTCTCCCACTCTTCCACCACAACATTTTCAAAAGAATCGTGGCTCCCTTGCACCAGGACTGGAAAATAAAGTATCAGTGGAGGGCCGTAGCCAAGATTTTATTTCGGGGGGTGTTCTTCACTGCTAACCCCAATTAAAGGAGGGAGGGGGGTCTGGTGGTTCTCCCCCGGGAAAATTTGGATTTTAAAGTTCAAATTGGTGCTATTTAAGTGGTTTTAGAATCTAAATATTGAATGTACAGCTGGCAGACATCGTAATATTTTTGAAGATTAACTTTCTGAAACTCTTGGAAGTATTTTGTGAAGGGGAGGGGGCACGGGCCCCAGTGCTCCCCTCAATCACATTATACACTAAATTTGTCTGTTGAACATTAAAGTAAAATACCTTGGCCAGTCTCAGCTCGCGCAGGCGCACTACAGGGTAAAAGCTCCAATGTCAACGATCATATGCCCAAGGTCAACCATCCAACCAAATAATAGTATTTTTATGCACAACAAACAGTCAAACACCCCATTATCTATTACTTCTAAGTGCATCTCATTGCAATAGCTAGACCACCATACATGTTACCATGAGTAATTTTTCCAATTTAGTTCAATATTTCAAGGGGTGTCCAGACACCCAAAACCCCCCCTGGCTACGGGGCCTGTCAGTAGGCGTATGGTTACATGTACATACAAGTCCAAGGAACTTCAACATCTCTTTAATCATACGTGTTAAGAGTCAATGTCTTTGTAAGTTCCAGAACCTTTCTTACTTTGTTTCTTATGTTTCCAGCTCCATGTCCATTGATTCCCAAAAATTTATTTTATGCCCTTGTGGCAATTTGGCAGTGTAGGCCTGTGGCAGGTCCTGTATGCCAGGTTGCATATTATCCTTTATTTGTACATAAATATATCAGTATATTATTTTTCTCAAACAGCTTTCGTTTTATTATGCCAGGTGTTGGCACTTAGTTCCAGAGGGTAAGCCTGAGAGTGTACCTGTTGCTAATCTGTGAGATGAGAGGCTTGATGCGGTCAGTTCCACTGCTGTGCAGGAGAGCGTGGGAGCGGTCCACAAATTCGTCAATCTCTGGTTCCTTGCTGGTGATGAGTGCTCGCTGGGCATGGTAGCCCTCCAGCTGGGCAGCCTTCTCCTCCAGGGTCGCCTGCAGGGGCTGCTCCCTGAACACACCCTCCATGGTACGGAACCACGCTGTGTGGCCGTCCAGCTGCTCCTCAAACTCCACCCATTGCTCCAGGGCACTCTCCAGCTTGCTCTCCACTGTGTCTGCCAACACAGCAACACAAATCATACAGCTTTGCTCTAAACCACTACCATTTGCAGGTTTTAACTGCAATTAAATGATGTGTTAACACTCAGCCCCTCACACAATGTTGAAATACTGTTTTCTGGTTTCTTCCATTCTTGGGAAAGTTAACAAAATAATCTAACTGATTAAAGTTTACAGTTAGAGTAAGAAAAAGTTAACTGATTGAAGTTAGAAGTTAAAATCCACGCAATTTCACTGATTATAGTTTTAAGTTAAAACAAAAATAACTGATCAAAGTTAAAGGTTAGAGAACATCAGAAATTTTACAGTTAAAATAAAGTCTCAAAAAAGTTTTTAGTCTATTCAAAACATCAGAAAAATCACAATTTACTGTCACAGAAAAAAAATATAACTTGGTTACTAGATGCAGAATCAGATAGGCCTACTTAGTATTTATCAAAACGATGAATTGACAATCTTCTACAAAACCATTTGAAATAAAATTTCGAAACTAAATTCTTATAGCACAACTCAGCACGAAGCCAGACTAGTGCAGTGCCTACACTACAAAAACAATCTAAATGTGCATGCCGCACAACTACCAACAGTGCAACTGTGACTTTTGCATAGTGAGAGATTGTATTGATAGATTGCAACGTTAGCATCTCGCATACCTCACAATCGTGTTGCGTGTAATTAACAAAGATCTTCGATTCAGTACATAAAATCAGTGTATCAATCTGTATATCATGGTGTGGAACTTGCCTGCCGTCAAACATGTTGGGTATTTTTAAGAAGTTGTCAAGATATTAATAGCATTTGCATATATTTGGTTGTCATCTTCGGCCTCCAGGCAATTGCAAAGTTAACTAACGTTAGTTTTAATCATTAACCAGATATTTTAACAATTAAAAGTTAAAGGTCAATTAGTTATTAAATTAACTAATAAGATAAAAATTACACTTTATTAATTATTAATTTTGATTGTTAATTTTTTTTATTGTTAATCCAAAGTATGCTTATTTCGGTAGTTTAGAGACATTATTTTGAAACTACAACTATACCTCTCAAACAATATTAGTACATTACACTGTTGTCAAGTAATTATGATGCAATTAGTAAAGCATTATTTTTATAAACTATTAATGGGTTCTTGCCATTTCACAATTACTAGGCAATGCATGGATAGCATTTGGTAACTACATTTGAAGGTATTTGAAAATGAAAATATGTTACAATAAGAAATATTTAGTTATTTCAATGAAAAGAAAGTTATGGCAAATAAACAGAAAATTCAACATCGTGAATGAGACCAAGCCTTAAATGAAAAATGTGAATTAGAGGAATTGTCACTAACACACAAAAGGGCAGATTCATATTAGTTTCTTGTTCTTTAACCTGTTTGTTATACAGTAAACACTGGATTCTAAAACCTTTTATGGCTCCCACCAGGAATAGGGTTGTGATTTCAAGGGAGTCATTATTGGAAAAACCTTTTAATTAAATTTTTTGCATGGTTCCCCCCAAAAAAGGTTGTTTTTTTGAGAGGGTTGCTATTCCAGGGGTCTTAGAAATGAGAGTTAACTGTATTACTGATACTAACTGTATTACTGATACAACAGAATCTCAATGCATACTACATTAGTGGAATTTGAGTTTTATATTTAAGTGTAAAAGTATTTTACTTAGGATTAAAATAATTAAATAGAATATTTCTGGAACAAATTTCTAAGTCATGCTTTACTATTAAAAGTACATTACATTATGAAATAAAATTTTACAAGTAATTCTTTGCTTCAGACTTTTTTTTAACATGTAAATTAATTAATCACCTAGCTCACCAAATATGAAACAAAAACAGGTACCTAGTCTACAATCAACTACCTTATTCCTCTGAATTTAAGTTTGTGTTTAATTCCAATGTTCATTTAAAAAAAAAAAAAATTAAATTCTGATATAGTTTCACCACCCAAAAAATTTAAGGTCAGTATTTATTTTTGAGTAGCAGTAAGGGTGGTCTCCAGTTTATAACTGGATAAATAATTCATTACAAAACATACCACCTACAGAAATCTTCAAAATAATTAACAGTATATGCTACATAATACGAAGATAATAAATGGGTAAACCTAGAAACTTGTAACTTGTGGTGGTTTGAAAATGTTTCAACCATAGTCTAGTACATAAAATATTGACTGCATTTAATTAAGAGTTTTTACACAGTAATACTTTTAAAAAAATTATTACAAGAGTGAGTTAGAAATATTTTTCAGCACAGAACATTACAGTCAACTTCAAGCTCAGTGACAAGTTGTGCACCACAGAAAGCACAATTTGTTTAATTTTAGTCTTAAACAACTATGGGTAGATAGATTAAACATATATGTAATATACAAAGCTAAACAAATACTAAAAATCCTAACCAAATTATTTTTAAGGATATTAATGTTTCCTTGAGACGTAAACGAAAATATTGATGCCATCTCATTTTTACGCTCATCAAATATAGTATTTTCTATGGTAACTATTGTACCGTGGACTTTCATTGTACCCAATATGTATGTTCCAATACACCCTACCCACAGTTAATTTTTAATGGTCCCGGCAAAACTCCTGTATAAATAATGCTATAGCTACCAGTTTGTATAATTTATTGAATATTGTCTAGATTGAAATATATTCCAGTCCCGTCACCAAGGATTTTCCGTAACAATTGTTTTTAAGTTGGTTGTTTATGCAAACATCTAGTAATTGGATGTGAAATACGTCACATGCACCACCAATTATCACTGCTCTGTGGCACAGTGGTTTGCTCCCTCCACGAGAGGGAAAGAGGTTACCTAGCAACCAGCGTGGCAACCTAGCGTCCTCTCTCTCACCCGTCTTTCTGTCTCTCTCAGCCGCACACCTTTCTTCCTCACCTTACATGCCTTAGAGAGGGGAAGCTGTTGTCTGGCAAAACAAAAAAGTGCATCCTCTCTCTCGGCCGCTACCCCTTACATGCGTTGGCTCAGAGCATGTAAAGCAAACCTGGCGATCGTAGAAATTTTACCAAAATTGTCAGTCGCTCAAAATATCATCACTAGTATTTCAAAGCAAATGGTTTCACATGAAAATGTAATCCAAAACA